>VMKM01000887.1:0-216585 GCA_008360985.2 Macquaria ambigua
CACACACACACACACACACACACTCACACACTCACACACTCACACACTCACACACTCACAAATGTATCACTTGTATGATCCCAGGATTCATGTTCAGGTATGAGCTCATATAAAAACAGGATTTCTTTTTATACATCTAGAAATATAATTTAAGAAATGTCAAAAGAAAAAAATATATCTATATATATTTTTTTATTTTATTTTATCATCTCCTTGTGAATAGGCTGATTGCTATTTATTACGATACACTTTTCAATTAACAGTGTATAAAACTCCACCACTTGTAAAATAAGCCAAACACTTGACCACCACAGGATTAAAATATCTCCCAGTATTACAGGGTAGCCACAGGGGATTCAAGGGATGTGATTTTTATGGAAAAATCAAGACACTACCCTTAAATTGTAAGCATTATCCATGGCGGCGTATTCGCTCAAAAGTGGAAATGGCAGTGTGAAATTCTACATCACACAAGTCTAAATCCCAAATCACCATGACATTTTACAAGCAGGGAAATCTTTTTTTATATATATAATACGATCTATCTGGTTATGGCTGTTCATTGACTAATGCAGAATTCATATCCACGGTAATATCTCAATAATAGCCTATTCATATGAGGGGAACAAGTGCTTAGCATCAACAAGCGAGGGGGGAAATACCTAATAAAAAGAGAACAGTAACAGCACAAGCAGCTGCGCTGAGCCACAAATACACCTAAATATCCTTAACCACATTACAGCCAGAAAAGATTACCACAGTGATGTGTTAAGTAAATACTGAATTTAATGTGATGCACTTATATCGCTATATCTCTCGCCCCAAGTGCTGTACTTTGTTATTTAGTGCCTGGTGATGATGCTCACACACACACACACACACACACACACAGCAGCGGGCTTTGGAGCCGTCTCATAGACACAGCCAGAGACGATTTACAGAGATGAGTAGAGCTTCGAATGCCATGAAGGCTGGGAGCACAGCGCACAGCTCTGGATGTCTGGATGACACCAATGTGTCTGGGAGCTGACGGCCTGACACGGGTTTACATGTCACACCACACACACTCAACACACTCGAAGCAACGCACGGAGGTAAACAATGGCTGCTTGGAGAGTGTATTTTCTAGTAATTTAATAATTAAGTGTTACAGTGTTATTTTATCAATTAATTGTAAAAGCAACAGCACAGTTAAAAATGATGATAGTTACTTTTGAAGCTGACACAGATAGTGTGACGATTTGTAAAATAAGTAGAGCAGAAAAGAAGCTGAGTGAAATGTATTTCTTTAATGAAAGAAGAAGAAAATAAAGTGCGTGAGAAGGTTTGAATCTACAAAGCTCCTTTTTGGTGCAAATTCCTGAGAGCCGTCACATTGATTTCCCAGGCCCCAGAATCCCATGCGGCAGGCCTCTGCCCTTTCTATCCCAAGCTCTATACTTCCATGACGACACTTCACCTTTAACCTCACGCTCCCGAGGGCACGACCCCGTCCTCTCTGAACACAAACCAGCCCAATCAGAATGCTCAGCTCGCTGACAAAAACACCCAAAGGCCTCCGCTCCTATGACAGTGTGTGACATCAGGTCAGATTCCTTTAGCATAACAACTACCACTATGGCCTTGTGTGAGGATTCTGTCTTTCTCAGCACAAAACACCCATCACAATCCACTGAGAAAAAGTCTGATTTCAAAAAAAGGGGCGAGAAAAGGTCTGATTTTAACCAGGAGGGCTGTGGAGCCAAAGAAAACTTCTTTCCTGGCCGGCTGAAACGTAACAATTTAAGGTTCTTCCTATATTTTCTCATCACTGCCTCAGAAATGCCAGGACATGCAGGTCGCTGCCAAATAATTAAGACACCCAGAAAATCAAACAATATTCCTCAAGCACAGTTATGTTTAGGAAAGTCTTAATTATGTATATAGGGGCTAACAGAGGTATTGTCCCAGGTATCCCCTGCCCAAAGGTGGGTAAGGGGCATGTGAGGCTCCCTGCCCCCACACCACCCCCACCCCCAACTGCCGTACTGTGACCTTTCCCTCAGAGCAGGGAGGATATCTGGAGGGAGCGGGGGCACATTTCTCAGGCAAGGGCACAGGGGTTATTTTGGTTTGAATTTCCTCTCTGTTCTCTGGCCTGCAACATAAAGGAAAAAAAACTTGCCCAGGCAGGCATTGCCCCCAGCATTCGTTACCTTCTCTCCAGCAACACACCCATTCCCATCCCCTCAAACTCATACACACACATACACACACACACACACCTCCCCCTCTGGCCACAAGAAGTGCTTAGGAAACCAGACACAAATCAGAACATGGGAAGTGATTTAGTGCCTCCTTCATAACTCACAACCATGTCCAGGACCTGTCCAGCATGTCATCCAAGTCAGTGACATATTGATCTACTTCGCTGTCTCTATTTTGTTTCAGCACAGCGTTGCTCACGTTGTTTTCTGTGTTTTCACCTTTTTTGGAAAAGGTCAACCACACATAAAAACAGTGGCAATTTTGAGATGAGAAGCACCTGCACGACAGAGACTTTTACTTTGAATAAAAATGATAATAGGGGTAATTATGAATTCTGTTCAAGAAGTGCAAAAATTGTAAAAAGTGTAACAGATCATTTTAATCTGTGTCATTAAATAGATACAATTTAAAATTGATATTGTCTATTTTGTCTTTTGCTGTTGTGTGTTAACTAGTTACATTATTAAGTGGGGGCATATTTTAAATAGATAAATATGTTCTACATACAGATGAGAATGAACAATAGTCATGGAGCTTGAAACCGATGGAAAAGAAATGTTTTGATTTGGATTATTTTCTCTTCCATAAATGCAAATGGTAGCTATTACCCAGCAACTCGCCTCATGAGCGAAACTACAGATGTTTTCTGAAAAAAACATCTCTCTATCTCTCTTACTTTCTCTTTCACTCAATCAGTCTCTACTTCTGTCTCCCAGGAGAAACTGCTCCAGTGTCATAACTCATTTGTCAGTTCCTCAACACAAATTAAAGGCGCCTGACGACTACCTGTGTGGCTAATAACATAACCGCTGCTGGCAGCGTGACAACATCTACACCTCTCAAAACCTGAAAACACACACACACACACACACACACCTTTTAAGAGCTGTACTTGTATCCCGGGCAACATATGAACCCAGGACCTCCTTATCAAAATAACGCTTTTTTTTCTTGCTCTGGCAGTCATTCAACAAGACAGTGGACATTTGGAGGCACATCACACACATCCACGATCGAAGGTTTGAAACTCCTCATTCTGTGCATCTCCTAGATAAATTCAGCTTTCCATTCCCTACTGCATCCAAGGGGAACATTTACCACATGCTGAGACAAGTTTTATTTTATTCTAACACCCTTCCCAAGGGAAAACAAAACACCGGATGAGCTGCTATTTTGAAGAGTTGAGAATCCAGCAAAGCAAAAGGCCTGACACCTTTGTTCATCTTTTCCTCCCTTCATCAGTCACAAACAGGCTTTTTTAATAGGCTTCCTTTGACTGTCACTAGTGCTCAATGTCTTGCATAAAGCCCAGGAACATAGAGCACGCATACATGCACGCACACACACGTAGCGTATAAACAAACACGAATGCACACACGCCCACATACAGCGTCTTAAATTCCAGACACTTCAAATGCATGATTGGCGTTTTTCAGTCCTGCACTATTTACAAGTCAAGTAAATACTCTTAAATATTTTCAACACATTAGAATTAAGTGAGCGTGTTCCACCAAGCGAGACACCTGAGATCGGGGGCTGAAGCCGTGAGCCTGACACGGAGTCTAAATAAATCAAACTTTATGTCTACAGCTGACAAATCCACACTATCGAGTTGCAGTGTCTACAAACCTGCCCTTCGTCACATACTCACATGCATACACACACACACAGAGATGCATACAATAACAAACATACAGCAAGAACAAAAATATAACATGAAAACAGTAAAAATTGTGTTATTTTCTTTGTCCACATCAGGGATGATTTTATATGTCATGTATTTATGTTGCTGAAATAAGCTTTTATAGACATAAACTAGCTGTTGTTTGTAGCCCTGATGAACCCGTCAATAACCAAGTCAACTTACAGGAGTTGCCTGGGGATGAATTATGACTTTTAGAAACAATATTACCAAGGCTAATTGCTATGATTATCATAATGATTATCATTATGGCAGTACAGGAGTGCGTGAGAGGCTTGGTGGATGTGTGTTGGTGAAAAAGTCAATATGAAACACCTTGTAATGACTGGTAAAGAACATAGACTGCCCCAAGCTGTTTTTTCCACATTCAAGCACGTGCCAATCACTTTCTTCTTTTTTTAGAAAAAGGAAATAGAAATTACTGGTGTGATTTGTGGGGTTGTTGTCGTACTGAAATGTCAAAGGCAGGTAGTCTCACAGGATTGTTCTCCATGGTGGAATATCAATACGGCTCTTTCTGTGGATTTAAGTGCTTTCTAGTAGGTGTGATAAGAAGCAAGTTCCCTCCTTTCAAACCTGTCAAAGTCAGAGTGAAAGAGATTTGATCATTATTAGAGCTGTTTATGGGCTGATTACTGAGAGTGAAGAGTGAAGCTATTCCACGGGGTCAACTGTGAAGTGTTCTAACTGTGCTGAAGAGAAAAAAAAAAGTCACACAAGTGTATGTGGCAAAAAAAAGTGTAAAGTAAAAATAAAAATAACTGAATCACTTCCTACGCCTGCTGGTTGCCCGTTATCAAGACTATGCATGAGTTTCCAAATGAACGGTCAGCTTCTGGCTAAGATATACAGAAGAGAAGGGAAGAGGAAGAGTGTAAAAGAAAAAAAAAAAAAAAAAAAAGGGGAAATAATATTAACTGACACCCTACAAGGAAAGTTGCTCGTGTACAACTCAACTCCTTGCCTCCATGGGAGCATAAGATGCCGTGTAGCACACAAGAATCTGCAGGCCGTGAGCTTACAGCGGCAAGTATAACTGTGCCTTAGTGAAAAACTTGAGCTACATGCTGTCACAGAGAGAGGGGGCCACATATGGGGCCCAAAGGGGGCCATTACTTCAGCACGCATCACTTTAAACAGGCACACAGGGAACACAGAGAAGGTGAGCTGGGATGCACTGGGTGAACAGACATCAGCTCTGAGAGCACAGTTCCTCTACAAATAAGCACAGTTGAACTTTTTATTGGCTGCTTGTCTGCACAGTCAAACATTCAGAGGAAGTTAGCTAAAGAACAACATGGAATTTCTGCACCGTGTTTTATTCGAATCATGGCGAGAGATCTGGGGGTCATGTAGTCTCTCTTGCTCTTAGCAGTAACACAAACACACCTGGCAACAAAATGATCTGGGGTCCCTCTGAAGTTTCACACAACTTATAACCACACTTATAGTGAAGCTGCACTGAGAGATGGAAACAACCGACCAAACTGAGCCTTTTACTGGCTCTTTTACTTTCACTGCAATCAACTCCTCTGCATCACCAAAGTACACACAACTCCATAATTCACCTGTTTAAATTCTCAGGCAGTTAAAGTTAACTCCCTATACAACGGCAAGTAAAAAACACTAACTGAAAACAAAGAAAAACAAATATGCATCATGTGAAATTGGACAAAACCTAAACTCTCACCAGAAACCGATAATCTCATATTTAGACACATTCTGGGTAAAGTCGGTAAAGAACGCCTGACAACTAAATCCACAACTTGTCTAAAAATTAAAATGAGAAGGCACTCAAAGTTCTGCCTATAATTATGATAAATCAAAATTAAATGCATTTTCAATTACATTTTAATTTTCAATTAGGTATTTAAAATAAGGTATTTGTGTGTATTAATTGCTGTTTATCATCATTGAACTGAATAACCTGATATAATGCTAATTGTAGTAATCTATGCATAATTCAACAACACTCCTGAGAGAGCAAAATAAGGAATATGTATGTAAATGAAATGGTGATGACATGATGGAAGTGGACAGGTAGAAAACCATTTCACCTGGGGGAAAAAGGTACATCACATCTACCACTTTAGAAAACCATTTTCTTGGCCTATATTTCAGACTTATATAACCGTTCAGAATATTTCCACTGCAAAAAAAATATGTTAACAGGTTATGTCATCCTGTGCTGATGATTAAAATGTTATTTCAACTTATTACAAGTGGGGAAAAAATTGCTTCCACTGTCATTGGAATTACATGAATTAATTTCATCCTAATGAAAATGATCATCTTTTAAGAATTTTCTTGACCAAGTAACATTTAGTTAATGTTAATGGACTAATGAATAGGCCTGATTCATTTCAAATGAGTGTCACTGACATTATCTCTCCAATGGCAGAATTTTGCTCACAAGACTGAGGACTAGACTGACTGGTGGATGTGGATATTTCTTTGCAGTGGGAAAAGCCTGTGGGATGTTGGCTCTTATAAAACTACACTGTGGGCTATGACTTATCTTAAATTATTATGTTATTTTGCTCCCTTCTGTGTAGCCTAAGCATCAGATTCAATCTCAAAATCCCCCTCCCCTCCCAAATACACCTCCACCCTTTTTTTTCATCTTTGCTGTCTGAAGCACTCAAATGAGAAACTGTCAGGAGCCGTGATTTGTGCTAACTAGCTATCGATCGCTCCAGAGCTGCATGCCTCGTGTCCATGCAGGGAGGGCTGAAAGACGAGAGGAGAGGAGAGGAGAGAACAGAGAAGGAGACTGGAGAAGAGAGGAGAAAGAAAGAAAGAGGAGAGGAAAAGTGAGCAGAAATGAGACTATTCTGCTTTTAAAGACCTAGAGATTTGTGTGGATTTATAATGTTAAGTGTGCTACCAGCCCCAGAGAAATTAAAACAGTGAGAGCAACAGGGTGACTGTGGCTGACTGCTTGTCAGTATTGGGTTTCTGACTCAAAAGAATACTCATTAATCAATATCAAAAGTGATGATGTTACTTATCACTCCCTGGCATCAATGGGCCTTTTCCCCCCTTTTTCTTACAGCCATATGCTCTGTTTATTTTTATTTTTTTTTATAAATTAGTACAACTCAGTTACCTGTTTTGTAAATGATCATGGGAAGAATGGGAACAAAAAAGTGTTCACTGATCTTGTCATTCATCCGCTACTTTAGCTGAGAGCACCAGTGGAGACTAATTATGGGTGAAACAAATAGATGGATGAGGTGAAATGTACTAGTTATGATCATTCTGGCTCAAATGAATTATGCTCTGCTGTTCTATTGATATTTAATTGGGGTGATCGGTGAGCCAACTACATCAGTCGAAATAGTAAGTTACAGCGCTCCTTCGAAGTAATGGTATTAGTGTTACTACCCGACACCCTGTGCTCAGTCTCATATAAACAATGCGCCTGGACTCCAGACTCCGCGCGATGCGCGCCCCCGCCCCTCTCTGCACCCGCACTGATCAGAACAAAGAGGCGCTCGAGACGCGCTAGGCGTAATCCACAAATACATACATCCACATCATTATATATCCATACATCCACAGGCCTTTCGGTAGCTTAAACCTGACAGTGGGAAGTTCTTCTAGATTTGTTTATGTAGCAACGTCAACCTTCTCTGCTGCTTCTTTGGTTTGAAATGATTTGGAAATAAACAACGTAATAAAATGAAAAGACAAGAAACATGAAAAATAAATTAATTAATTTATAAATAAAATCAGCATATTCTAATACGTACAACTTGCCCACTTCTGCAATTATAACGCATACAATTAGTCTATTACGATTAAAGCACACAAAATAATATTAATAAAACAACAATATAATCATAATGAAGTAATAGTATTATTAATTATAAAAAACATTCAATTATTATTATTATTATTATTATTATTATTATTATTATTATTATTATTATTGGAAGCAGAATTAGAAGAAGAAACTAATCCGCAGCTGAACAACGTAACAGTAAAATTATTTATCTGCAGTTTGATTTAGAGTCACCATAAAAATATTGAGATAAAACTACTTGTAACCATGAACCTACATCTGCAGATTGCAATATCTCCGTCTGGTTGAAAAACTGCTTCTGTGCCTTTAGGCCAGAAGATTTTCCATTTTCCTTGAGAAACTTTGTGTTGTAAGGGACTAAATTACTACCAAATATATTTTACACTAATCGAGGTAGATATTAATAATAAATCATTTAAAAGTGACAATAACAGATAATAATAAATTGTTTAACAATAAAAAAAAACTACAATTTTAAATACTAAATAGTATTATAAAAATTCTAAATTAACTATTTCCCACGGAAAATAAAATGAAAACTGAATGGCTGTATTAATTTCACAATGATATCTAATCCTTGAAATCCTGTCAAGCCAATCTAAAATCAATCCCCTCTCACCAGCTCGGTATTATCCCATGGTAATAACAAAAACAAACACGTAACAAGGCGAGGGAAACCCCGCTGCGCAAACGCATATCCTCAAAAAGCTATTAATCTTCTCAATGTAGTTGTTCACCCTGAAAACCGAGATAAAGAACCACAGGAAATGTTTACTTTTCTTGAGCTGCTCTTTTGAAGTGCCTCTACAATGAAGAACCCTATAAAAATACATTGCAGAAAAGGTACAAGGTTTACTTTGCTCTGTCAGATGGTATTTAAAACTTCTCCATTCTGATAATGTTTTTTTTTTTTTACATTCTTCAATACGGACAAGAAAAACACCGCACAAATCGTCTTTTTTTCTTCGGAAAGACGTGAATGGCGATACCATTAAATTTATTATCTTCCTATAGGCTAAACCTCTAAAATTCTAAGACCCCAGTTAAACACAGACGGCTGCTTTCTGGCCGCACAATATGGACAAAAGGTCCTCTATTATCAGCGTTACCAGAGCATTTGACCTATTATGCATTTGATGTTACACTGCATTTCAGATAAGATAAAAAGCATATTAAGGAATACAATATACTAATTTTATGAGCAAAATTGATCAGTTAATGTAGGCTAGTCTGTGTTGCATATGTGAGAGTGAGTGTCAGAGAAAGAGAGAAGAAAAAGTGGGTAAAATACAACCAAAGGAATGAAACTGTTTCATTTACCTTCTTTACTGTTGTTTTGGCTCTTATTTTTTTCCCATGGTCCCATGGCCTTGTCATCCTCTGACCCGTCCATCATGGCCTTGTCACTGGGCACGTACCAGGTGGCGTGCTGCTCTGCCATGAGGGTGTCAAGGTCAATAGTGCCCATTGAGCCCTTCCCAGCATCCGGGCTGCAGCTTGCCAGCTCATTGTCTCCGTTCTGTGAGGGACAGTCGCCATTCTTTTTGCCATTCTTCATGGCCAGTGGCTGGTCCTCAGAGATACTGAATTGCTGCCGCTGTAGCTGGATCTGGGCCTGCAGAATCTCCAGAGGATGGATTTCTTCCTGGCCAGAGGTGCTGGATGGGGTGCGTACCTGCTCCACCCCAGGAGTGCCCGGGTGGCTCACCCCACTGGCCCCTGTGCCCCCACCAGCATTCAGTCCATAGCTGTCTGGTGTCGAGGTAGTATGATTGTTAATGCCCATGCCTAGGGGCTTCTGTCCATTTATCAACCCATGGTCACTCCTCTGCATTTTGGGTGAGCCGGTGATCATAGGGCTGCGATTAGGCTTTGTGGCCGAGGCCCCTCCTGCATCTGAGCTGGAGGACACCTCATCCTCGTTGCCATAGTGGGTGCTGACATCGTCAGGAAAGTCCACTCGTGGTGAGCTACTGTCAGACTTGGCGACACTTTGAATGCCACTGTCCAAAGAAGACATCAGGTCGGCCTGGTCCACCAACATTAGGTCGCCTCCTTTTCCCCAAGAGGGTGATTGGAGGTGTTTCTCATGGGGCGTTCCCCCACCCCTCTCCCCAACGCCAGCCGAGGGGGTCTGCTGGCCTGGACTTACAACAGGGTTACCATTGTCAGAGGAAAAAAAAATTCCAGGGCTCACATGTCCACTGTCTCTTTTTCTCCTCCCTCTCCCTCTCCCACTCCCTGTTGTTGCCTTCCCCTCACTGCAAGGGGTAGCGTCCATGTTGTAATTTGGGGAGAGGGCACTGGCTTCCCCCTGCACCGTCTGGCTTTGACTTGCAGGCTTAGAGTTGCTATTCCCGGTGCCAGGCATCTGGCTGTTCTGGGAAGTGCTGCTCTGAAAATATTCAGGACCAGCACTGCCAGTCCCATTAGATGTGCTGCTATTAATGTCCTGCTCTGTCTGACTCAGTTTTCGCTTGCCCTCATTTTGGTTCTTCTTGTTGAATGTTACGTTAAGATTGGGGGCCCCTAGGCTAGCGATCATGTTCTGGCAGGCCGTGGAAAGGGCCGCCAGGCAGCTCTGGCCGAAAACACTGTCTTTAGTGCTGGTTTTGTTGAAGTTCCCGAGGGACAGAGCTCCAAGCTTACTAACAGACGACCGCTGGCCTGGGGGGAACTCAGACTGAGGAGGGTAGGTCCCTGGTGAGGTGCTCACGCCCTGGGGAGCACTGTGGGTTGGCCCCTGACGGTTAGCCCCCCCATAGGGAAACGTTGGCTGTGCTCCCATTGGAGGTGCAGGGAAGTCAGCTGGCCGCCTCTCTGCTGGTGCATTCGGATGCCCTGTTCCTGCTCCTGGAGACTGCATTTGTGAGAGGTTGCCCATGTTGCCGCTGAATTGAGAGTGCATGCCCGGGGAATGGAGAGCCTGTACATGCCCATCTCCTGGTATTCTCATGGGCTCCTGCATGCCCATGCCTGGCCTAAACATCATTCCAGCCCCGTTCTGCTGTAGCCCCATGTCATGGGGCCCTGATTCATTACCCGCTCCACCCATACGCCGTGACATCATCTCCCCTGGTGGGTGGGACCCTTGGAACCAGGAGTTCTCCTGAGTTACATGAGGATTTTGTCCATCAATGTTGGGCATCCTGCCACCGTTCTCCCTGTCAAAGTTAGGCTGAGGCATGCTCCCGACTGGGCCTCCATGAGCCATTGGGCCAGGAGGTACATCGCCGTGGTGACCCAGCTGCTGCAGACTGGGCTGCCTCATCCTTTGCTGCTGGTTGCGAGATGCCATCTGTTTTATCATCATGGCTGCATTCTGCCGCTGCTGCAGAGACTGCTGCTCAGGCCCCGGATGCTGCAGGGGACCTGGTGGAAAACCTTCACTTACAGGTGGGGTGAACTCTCCAGGCAGGCCGGGGTAGGCAGAGGGAGAGAGGTGGTTATCCATACCACCACACCAGCCTTCACCGCCATGTGCATTGGGAAAGTCAAATCTAGGCCTTTTCGCCATGTTCATATAAGGAGAGTCAAAGTGTTGCAGCCTCTGATTCGGGGGCTGTTGGGAGGGAGGAGGAGCTGGCTGTTGCATATTAAACATGGGGTCCCCATAGGGGTGCAGACCCCTATTTTCCAGTCTGTGAATGGGATATTCAAACTGGTTGTGTTGGCCAGGCATCATGACCCCTCCATCCAGAATGTTAGGGTTAGTAGAGCCAGGCTCAGCCTGAGGGGGTCTTGGGAGGCCAGGGGGGCATGAGTTCTGTCTGGCTATCAAGCCAGCCTGTTGTTGCTGCTGCATGAGAGGATGTCTTGCATTGACCCCCGGCTCCATTCCCACGGGCACCTTCCGGCCATTTCCAAAACGCTCAAAAAACACTCCGTGCTGAGGCTGCTGGGGCTGTGGTGGCGGCTGGTGTCCCTTTGAGATGCCCTGCATACCTGGTGTCCGTGGCATGCCAGGGTTCCCTGGGAAATTCCCACTGGGAACTGGCCTTCCTGGCCCAAAATGGGGTAACTGAGATTCTGATTCTGATGGGGAAAATACATGTACATCAAAATGTCCAGATGGAGGCTCACTTGGGAAGTTATACTCTAATCCCTCCACAGCTCCCTGGTTTGGCATCCGCCGAGGCTCTAGGCCATGAGACTCAGAGGAGGAGGATGAGGAAGAAGGGAGTCCATGGAAGGATGCTGCTCTGTTAGGTGACTGGTCCAGGGGTAGACAGGGGGCAGGGACAGCATGGCTGCCACTGGGAGGCCCATGATGTTGAAAATCAGGCATGTTACCAGGCCGCTGCTGCTGCGGCTGGGGAAAGCCATCCCCTGCCTGTCCCTCAGCGAGAGGATCAAATCCTTCTCCAAAGCCCTGCTGTGGTCCCATGCCATTGTTGTTGTAGCCCATTAGCCTGCCACCATGCAGGCATGATGATCCTGGCTCTGGGCCTCCAAAATTCCCACTGAAATGAGGGTGAGGTTGGTGGGGGTGAGGTTGATGGCCATGAGGATGTCCTTGATGAGGTTGCTGGTTGTTAAAAAATCCATGCATGGGTCCTTGCTGCTGCTGCTGCTGCTGCTGAAGTCCGCCGCCTGCATGCATGTCCGAGTGGCCCCGCGGGTGAAAGCCCCCGTACTGCTCTCCGTTCATGTTCATATTGAGCCCGAGCATTTGCGGCTCGCTCAGAGGGCCCATGCCGGGTTCCACGGCTCCAGGCGGGCCTCCTGCGTGAAAACCTGGGCTTTTATAATGGGAGCCCATGTTCAGTCTCGGTTGGTTTATGTTTCTCTCTGACTGGCCAGGGTTTCTACTATTAATCTGAGAACCAAACTGCTCCAGCCCAAACATACTCCCCTGCAATCAATCCCACATGACGGCCAGTTTGCCAGACATCGGCACACTGTGTGTTTTTCCGTCTGTCCCCAAAAGAAAAAAAAAGATATACAAGAAACTATTCAAATGTTTGTATCACACTACTGATTGAACTGCTTCATCTACGTTAAATGTTAAAACTCACCAAATAAGTTCTCATTGCTGTTTTTTTTTTTTTTCAACTTCTCCAAGGACGCAGAGGAGAGAGGGGACTGTGTCCAAATACGCACGTAAACTGTGTCCCTGTTCCCGTATTTATGCGTGCACTTGACTGCTCTTCTTTTTGTCTTTGATTAAGCAAACAAATATAAAGCACTGTTATTTAACTTGATGCACGAGTGACCTATCATATTCCAAAGTTTTTCTGTGCGCATTTCTTCTGGGAACATGACACATGACACAAAAACATCTCGCTAACAAACTAAAAGGAGAGCGCAGAAGAATTGGAGCGATCGAACAGGGAATATGACCGTTTCTGTCAGCTAATTCATTATTCCAGTCCAATGTCAAATGTCCCAGGGCGGCTTTTTGTATAAGGACCCATGCTGGAAACAAGGAAGTCCAATTGGAGCCGTATAGTTAAAACTACCTCTTAGGCTTTGAGGGAAAAATCTTTCTTTAAATAAATAGGCTACTGCCCACCGATGTCCTTCAAAATCTCGACAACTGCTATGCAGGCATATAGCCAAAAGTCCAGTGTGATGTTAAGTCCACAAACACGGATCTCCAACCCAGGCACCGGAAAACCGGAGCGTCCGTTTACGCGACCTGAACCCGGAGCAGCGCGGCGTGCACTACCCGCACTCCACAACTACGGAGCGGCTTGACAGCATCCTTCACCCGCTGCCGGTCATGCGCCTTGCCGTGAAGCGCCGTACCTTAAGTCCTTTCAGTGCGTTCCGTTCCTAATGTGTGCGTCCCTCCGTTTACCGAGTCTTGTCTGGTGTGGTCTGAGTGCACTTGGGAGCGATTCACAGATACACTCACACTCCGCTCTGCCGCTTGGCGCTGTGTGAGATCAACGCGTCCAAAGGAGCCAGCAACAAGTTTTGCATTTCTGCAGCCGCTTCCATCCATGAGGTCTCAGCCAATCAGATCGACCAAAGAAAGCTTCGAGGGTGGGACAAATGCTTTTAAGGTGGTCCACGGAGTCAATGAGATTGTAAACGCTTGTGAGTAAATCAGATCTTAGACAGGCTTTCATATAAAATGTAATGTTTTGACCAATACAGATAGCGCAGTATTTTCACATTAAAACCCATAATCAGATTTGAAATGGACGCGGTCTCATAAGGAATCCCATGATCTTTTTTGTTCATTAGCCTACCACAGAATTGTAGTCTACAACAGTTGAGGTGAGGAAACACTCCTGCAACTCTCATATCTTCCACTGGAATAACAGTGCTCGAAGAGAAATTCTGCACACTGCTGTTTTCTTAGGTTGCTTTAGACCTATGAACAAACCTTTTTCAGCCCTTACATCCATTGATCCATGCAGTGACCAGCACTTCAGTGGACCTGTGTCATATCCACTGCAACATGTTTTCAACAACATATAAATAAATATAAAATATAAAATATAATAAAAATATAAAAAAACTGATAACTTGATGGAAAACAGAGACACAGTTAGGTCTACACCAATAACAAGCTGTAGTTGAACGACTAGAGGAGCAGCCAGTTGGGTTTATAACTTAGACACAATCATTTCAGATGAATTGGTATCAATCACCAATGCTGGATGTTAAATATATCCTCGTTTGTGAGCAATTGCGGATGAACAGTCACATCTTTTATTCTCAAATCCTAGTGAAAATCTATGCAGAACAATGAAATAGTCCAACATTGGCCTCAGTAGATTTGTTTGTAGCAGCTGCTGACTGAGAAATGACGACCTATCAGAAATATAGCCTAAATATCTGAGCTGATATTGATGTTGGGATAAAGGTATAAATTAGACTAATATCATAAAGTGAGTCGCTCTCACTTGCGTGTGTGTGCGCGTGTGTGTGTGTGTGAGAATCTGTGTCCCAACGGGAAAAATCCTCCTTAAAAGACCATCTGAACTAAATCATGTGGATGGTATTGGGCTTCTGTTCCAATAATCAATAGCATTCTCTTAGTATTATAGTCCGTAAAGTTGAACATTTTTGCAAGGCCAAATTAGGATAATTTATTTGATAGGTTAATTAGCTGCATAGGCCTAAAATAGCCGAGGTTATCTGTGTGAGGGCAAGTGGTGCAATAACCTAAGATAAGACAGGAAATTATTGCAAATAGCCTATTTCATGTTCATGTGAGTTTGAGACAAAAGTCCCAACGTAAAAAAGTCAGCCTAAATAAAGTGTGTTTGGCCCCAGTTATGTTTTAATAACCTACTTTCTGATATATTTTAATTTTATGCCATAGTTTTGCACATGTTTTATTGACTGTTATGTAATTCAGAATGTGTCTTAATGTTGTCTGTAGCTCACAGATCTGTCTTTCTCTCTCTCTGTTTGTCTTTTAGTGCAGGCCTATTTATTTAGTCATGTTGTGAATTTTTGGGATACCTTGGATCTAGTTCTTCTCGTAAAATTGTGACATGGCCGAGTTCACATTCATTTTCCCGAGCAAAATGTTCTAAACACATAACAAAAACAAAGTATTTCAAATGTAGCTATTCCACAATGAATCCAGGGTTGTGTGTAGGCTGGGGGGAGTCTTCCACCCCTAACATTAGAAGAACTGTAATTATTTCAAATAAAGGCAACATGTGGGAACACTGAACAAAATGTACTTCCATTCACCACCATGGATATTTTCTTTGGTGAAACGAGAACACCATATTATCCTTTTCCGACATTGTGGACACAGTGGGCAGTTAAGAGAATTTGGTGTGAGACACCTCTGTACCTTCGGGGGGGAACCAGGAGGACTTTTACCAAACAGACACAGTGCCACCTAGCGGCTGGCGTCAGAGAGAGCGGAGGATAACTGTCCACTTTCATGCTGAAGCATTCAGAAAATAGTTTTAGATAATATGAGGCATATAGGTCTAAACTGGTACATACTGATTTCAAAATACACATTTTAAATCTGAATATGAATCTATGGCTAACAAATATTACACTTTGGTTTGTAAATCATAGAAAGTCATTAAGAGTGAGAGTGTAAAGATCCATTATCACTTTGTGAAATGTGTTCTATTTTTTCTAAGTAATGTGTTAAAGCAGTGCATTGTTTTATTTTGAAAAATGAATATCAGTGATTTCCCACAGAATCCTGTTATTTTAAGGGAACCCTGAGAATCCAGTGAGAGGCGAGCAGTATTAGGGAAAATGATCACCAACTAAGGTCAACATGTTTACTTTTCTTCTTGAACAACCCCAGCTGAGGTAAATGGAGATGAAATCTAATCAGATATTCTACACTACACTGCATTTTCTACTTTGCTTTGTAGTGTTGTGTATGTTTCAGCTAATGGCCGGAGTACAAAAGATGGTAATTGTAGCTTTAATGTGTGTAAAGAAATAACCAGCTCTGTATGGCACAAAGTGCTGGCTCACAGAGGCAAGCTATGCTCAGCCCTGCACCTAGAGGAGAAGGCTGTATGTCAGGGCTGAGGCTGGAGACAGGTCAGGACAAGGCATTGAAAGCTGCTGGGAAGGAGTATGTGTGTATATTTGGAATTTTGGGGGTGTGGATATACAATCATTGCAGCTGAGAGGACAGCGGCTCAGAGCGAGGAGGCAGGGATAGACGGTGGTTGTGTTTTGAAGGAGACATGGTGTAAAGTACCTGTCTTCTAGAGAAAGAAGGAGAAGCGTGTTGAGCTGTTCTGAAGGCCGCTGTGCTTGTGTGGTGTGTTGCTAAAAAGAAATACACCTTTTCTCTGTATCACCTTGCTGGAGGACTGCCTTCATATCTGAGAGTCAGCTGGGTGTAGCATCATTAGAGTTTTACCCAGACAAACACAAAAGCGTGTGCATATCAAGCTGTTTCAGCTGTGGCTGCCATCACTGCACTGTGAAGCCCCTTAGATTTACCAGGATTCATTTTCATTTCTCAACTGATAAAGGCCCGTTGTATCACAAAACCCCATTAACAACACTAGAAACAAGTATTCTGCAGCTCAACAGCAGGGGAAAAACTCAAGATATTGTTCTGTCTGACTGTAATACTAATACCCCTGTGATACAGTTCCTGCCAGCTCTGTCTGCAGTCTTCTCAAATGGAGACAGACAAGTTAAGTATGACAAACCGATGGCATGGTCTCTTTCCCCCTGAGTCCCCAGTGATGATAAATGCAGCTCAGAGCTGCTGCTGAGGCGACTTCATGACAATGGACAATCCACAGGCTTTCAAGCACTGTCACAATACCACTCTTCTCTGCAGTGATTTAGTACTCAATTTGTCTCAATATTTTACTCAATAGGACAAGATAGCAGAAGTGGGTGCCCTTCTCTCGCCTTAATTCATAGTGTTAAGCTTTTTCCTGAGATAGACATATATTACCATGGGGGTTGCCCAAAGAGACAGTTCCTTCCCTTGTTGGGAGGGGGACAGCGTCCTGTGCAGTTGGGGCAGTGTGGAGCGGAGCCTCTGTGTGTCCTCTATGGGTCTGTCACTCAGCCAAGCCGTCACAACTCCCTGGGTCAGGACGGGTTAAGCAGCATCTGTCATCCAGAGAAGAACCATTGTATTAAGGGGAGGGATGCGGCAGAGACACCCCACCCCCCTCCTCCTCTCCTCGTCAGTTGGCTCCACACCTCTTCCACCTCTCTCAGAACAACAGGAAAGCTCAGGAGAATCTCTGAGGCTAAACTTGACCCGAGCCCGGAGGCTGAGGAAACACTCGTGACATCACTGCCCAAATGTGTAAGCCAAAAATTACTTTCCTCTCCAAGAAAACCTGCAGCCCCTGAGCAAATCTGGCCCCAGGGGAAGGTCACACACACAAACATGGTATGGGTGGACCGAGCTTGGAGCTAAATCTTCACTGTGCCACTTCCTCCAAAAAGAGAAGCTCTCACCCCAGCGTATCATCTTGTAGCAGGAAATGCAGCCATGTGGCGCAACAAACAGTGGTACAGCTTTTTTTTCTAGGTGTTGGAGGCCTATACAATTCATGTTGAATCACTTAAGAATATCGTTACTTCTGCTTATGTATTGAAGCAATAAGCTGGTGGTTCTGGCTATCACAGTGTTTTTAGCACTGAACATCGAGTCTTTCTTCGGCAACATGCCTGGATGTCCTGCTGTGTCACGTCTTGAGCCTCCCTTTGAGATTCATTTCTTCTCTTCATCTGTTGCCTCATCTATTTAAATGACAGGGGCTCACTCATGACATGTCCCTTCATCTTCTCTAGGAGGGAGACACATGGATGGATGGATACATGCCTACTGTGAGCTGCCACTTAACAGGAGGTGTGTGGGCGAGTCTGCCCATCTCCGCTTTTAGAAACAGCATTATTTGCTTGTTCTGGGGCAGATATGACTGGTTTCCTTGCAGCAGGCACATGTGACCGTTCCTCCGCAAACAATAAAACAGGCTGATATCTCAGCCAGCAGACTGGCGGCTCTTCCTGCTCTTTAGCACGGATTCCGCTGTTATTGTGAGACTCTTCTGACCTGCAGGTCACTGAAAGTCTAGTCTGTACTGGAGTCACCAGTAACTTTTCTGAAGGGATGTTCATCCTATCTGATGTGCGTTTTCCAGTAAAGAACTAATACTTTTAGTCAAGCCTCAGCCCTCGTCTAAGCTAAATTAATTCAAAATGAAGCTCTACCTAAATCTATTATTTTATTCAAAAGACAGTGATTTATACTGAGTTAGTCGACAGTCGTTTAAAGGCTGCTAGCATGCGCATCTATGGGCTTGCTATTGCCATCATCTGGTCCAAGGTTTTACAAGGGGAGAAGACAGGACACTGACAGATCTCTTCAGCCAATCTCCAACAACCACCTGCAGACAATCTGAAATGTATTTTCCAAACAAAATTTATTTGATATTTAGATACAATATAGACTTAATGGCACACAAAAAGAGCTACAGAAAGAAAAGGCACAAAATGTCATACATTCACTACCATGTCCCCTGAATTTCAAAAGCTGATCAGAAACATTTAAAAGCAAGTAGCAGTTCAGAAATTAAACAGTTGTAGATTTCATAAATTAGGATAATACAGTTGCTTTGTGAATACTTCCTCTCCCCCATATCACCGTCTTGACAGATGGTAAACCATTGATTTGGGTTGTTCTCTTTAGCCACTGGGTTCTATATTCATCAGACAGCGGGAATCATTAAAATAGACTTGGAAACATTGATTACACTTAAGACCAATTGTTTCACACTTTTTCACTCTTTGAGACATATGAATACAATCCAGTACAGTAACAAAGACCAACTGGCTGTCTCGTATACTGCGATAGAAGGGAAAAGGCTACAGTATATTACAACCACATATTTCCCACAGAAAAGGATACGGTATCATGAAAGGAAGTCAATTGTTTAGGGCAACTGATGAGGAACAATATCAAAAAGATCCTTGTGTCGTATTGTTCACCTGAGAAGATTGTGTTGTTAAGAAAAAACTATGCCTCAGACAATTGCTTCCCACTTTTCCTATATTACCAGCCTACAATTGCTGAATTCATGTAAACATATCAGAAATCCATTCACACTCTTTGGACAAGCCAATAACCCATTAGTGAGGAAGTGATCACATTCCCTCATAGTTAAAAACATTAGGATCTTTGAATCCAGAGTATTTCTTTACATTTGTGTCTTGAGAGGAAAGAGCTTTAAAAACAAACCCTCCAATTCCTGTTGCACAATTTAAGACTTTGACACGCCACAGAAAACACAAAGAAGGATCAAATGGGGAAACCACTTGTATATATGTATATGTAACACTAATGATGATCAACACTGTAGGCCAGTGCCACATGATTCTGAAGCCTAACAGGAGAAAGTGCACTATGGAGCTGAAAAGTCGAGTCATTAATATGGCATATCCATCAAACAGCTGATCTGAGGCAAAGATGTAAATCTGCAGCCGTTTGCAGCAACAACAGTGTACAGGCTGTTCTGGCTGCAACTTACACATTTTTGCTTGCTGAAGGAATTGCACTTGCTCAGGTGCTGCGACACATATCAGGAAACATAAAGGGAATCGCATCCAATTCCCCAAAGAAAATAAACAACATCACAAACAACTTTGCTCATAAAGCTCTGTCTGCCATGATTTACTCCTAACAAATAGCAGCTAATAGCTAGTGCTAAGCTCTAGGTGTTAGGAAAATTGCCAGTCAGAAACAAAGGAGGTAGCTAGAGCAATAGCTGGCAGCAGAGGTACGATAGGTATAATGGTCGGGAGATTAAGGCAAATAGTGTGTGGTGCTGTTGTCCACTGGGCACTGGTAAGGCTGTTATGGAGCTGTAAACACACCTAGAATGAAGCAGAAGAAGAGGCCTTTTGGAAAGGGTCTACCTCGGAGAACCAGGTGAGTGAGACAGGCCTCAGGGGTGGGCTGGGTGAGGTGGGGCGAGCAGTGCGGTGCAGTTTGGCTTGTGACAGAGGCTGGAGGGGTGTAGCACCATCTGTGGCTGTTTTTCAGTGCAGTTTTTCTCTGGGGACATCTGTTAGGGAGGTGAATGCTGGGTTGTATGTTATGTGTGAATGTCTTCAGAATAGGGAGTGTGTGTGTGTTGGGGGGGGGGATCAGTGAGAGCTGTAAACACTTCTAAAGTAACATCCTTTAGCTGAACAAGCTTGCATGGATCTGCCCAGCTTGAGCTTTTAAGAGATCAGTCACCGCAAAGGCATCCACACCTGTGAGTGTGTGTATGTGTGAGAATGAATTCACGTTTATCCTCATGTGCGCGATGTATATGCGTGTGTGTGTGTGTGTGTGTGTGTGTGCGTGTGCGTGCATGGGTTTTTATTAAATCTGTACGCGTGAGAGTGAATACCTGTACGGGCATGATTGTCAGTGTTAATAAGATGCAGTGCTTTGGGTGAGGTGGTGTGATGGGGGGGAAGGATTACAACGGGCCAAGGCGCCAAGGGTGTTAGTAATCTCTTAATGGAGGCTGTGGCAGGAAGGAACATGAGTATGACAAACAGACAGACTCATGCCGGGGAATGCAAACCACCGATCCACAGTGTGTACAGTTAAAACCAAGGAGGAGACAAAGAGAGGTCAGACAGGGCATCATCTTGAGAGGAATGTTTTGGAGACAACTTTAACAAAAAAAGGAAAATCAAAACACAGAGGAAATATTTGGTCCAACACCTGCCACTGTGGAATCAAGCCAATGAATTTGCTTTTGTAAAAATGTATCTCTACTGCAAGTAGCTTCATATCTCTCCAGAAGGCTAGGTCTTGTCAATAACATGATGCCGATAGCTGGCCTTCCTCTGCCAAGGAGATCAAAATTAACCAGAGTCTTATCAGCTAGGATCGTGTTGGTTTCTAGAAATCAATTCCTCAGTGTATAGAATGTCTATGATTGGGTGCAAGTCAGGGATCCGCTCTATTGATTGCAGGTAGCAGAGCCCCCTCCTCCACAGCCTGAATCAGTTCAGGTAAAAAGTGGCACCAACGGAGCCCTCTTAGCAGTCTCCATCGCTTCCGTCACCGTGGGCGTTTAAAATCCTTTGCCTTTTCATTCGTCTGCAGCACTGGTTCCTCGTATTTCACCCTGTTTGCGAAGCTGTGGGGGAACAGAGGAAAATAAACACATTAGATTTATGTAAGCTAAACAGGTGAGAGCAGGTTTAGTGGATGCTTGAATTCAGTGGAACCCTTCATGAGTGGCTGCTGGTTACTGCGCACAGGTTTAGACTCATTTTTATTCATTATGTATGACTTTTACTTCTTGCATCATAAACCATTAAAATACAACAAATGTCCTTTAGCAAACTGAAATCTTTTGCCTTTGCTTAAAAATCTGCTCCATCAAGCCCCTTGTTTGTCTTCTAGGTAGATAAGAGCATCACTTTCAAATTCTCCCACCCTGAGGCTGATGGCTTTGGAAAGTCAATTAGTGTTAGAATCTGATAGCCGAACACCTTAATGGAACAGTTCAAACTAACAGTGGCTCTAAACAGAGGAATAGACAGATCTGATGAAATGGCACGAGGATTCACCCTCCCACTTCTCCATCCTTTTTCCCCATCCTCCCTCCCTTTTTTCTCAATCACAGCACCGACTTCTTCTCAACTGCAGAATTCCATTTGTATGTTAATGAGGAAAAAAGGAGCCATCTTGAAGACACCCCCCTTCTCGTCCTTTCCTTCTCTCATGCCTCCCCCTACACTAACAGCACCCGACCAGTGTACACAAAAAAGCGTAGTAGACCAGCACAGTCTTGTCAAAAACCTGAATGACAGTGTCTATATGCAGGCTTTGGCCACCATCCCACTATGTCGTGCCATACAGTCCAACAGTGACCCTGCTAACCCTTGAGCCCAGAGGTTCAGGCCTCGTCGGCCTCCTCACCACAGCCCTCTTTGAAGGCACCCGCCTGTTTACTTACTCCAAGGGAAAATGGGAAACACATGCTGAATTGGGCGAGATTTGAGGGGCGGCGCTAAGAACAAAATGCTGTATGTTGGTAGTAAGCCAGGAATGTTTGAGTCTGGCCCACTTTGGCCAGTCCAGCCCGGATTCCTCCCTTTTTCTCCTTGTACGGCCAAAGCTCCCAGACTGATATTTGGAGTAGTTCCAAGAGCAAACCAGTGGTAAGGTTTTACAGCGAATGTGATTCACAGAAATTAAAGACTGATTTAAAAGAGGACTGTTTTTCTTCTCTGCCTTGTATTCCTCTAGGCTCTAGTTTGCAGGCACTAGTCTTGAGCAGGCCCTCTGTGTATGTTTTTAACTGCTGGCCACCTCTTAAAAAAATAGCATGTGTGATTCTGAGAAAAGTTTGCCCAGATGTCTGGATATATCCAGAGGACAAGGCACTTGCAAGTGTGTACACATACACAAGTATGCACTCATGCAAACCATGGTAGGCTTTCACTGGGTCAGCGAAACACCTAACGACCTAGCACATACATCATATTTCTCTGAAATCTTGTGTTATTGATTTACTAATTCAGAGTGAGTTATGGAGTTACATGTGAAAGCATACACACACACACGTGCACAATTAGACATAGTGGACTAAAAGCCCTTTCACAACACCAAAGAGGACAGAGTGAAAGCAGCATAGGCGTGCAGCAACATAGAAACCCCACAGGGAGCAGAGAAAGCATCTTAGAGACTGGCCTGTACCAGTGAGAACTTACACAGCAACACTCAGACCTACACCTGGCCTGCTACTCGTCTGCAGCCTTTGTACCTCGCACAGACCCCTGCTTACGCATCTGGACAAAAATGAAAATACAGTAAATCACAGAAAAAGTAAAGAAGGAATTAGGAAGCCTGTGGGGGCAGCTAGGACTAGGTGACTATGGAAAAGTTTTATAAAATGTTGAGTTTGTTTCTTTCAGTTAATTATGCATCCCAAAATTTATTCTGAATTACAATGGGGGTCAAGGAAGTAATATTTGTACTGCAAAATGTCAACAGAGAAAAGCATGCTAAATGGTTATGTTACTCTTTGGGATGCCAGTGATACAGTGGTGTTAATCTGGAAATCGGTCGATGTCGATGTCAATATCCTTCTCATCCATTTCAATATTCTGAATACTCCACATTTCATCAGCGCAGGAGCAATTGTGATCAGGATATGAAAAAGCACACAAAAGCACATGATAAATGTTTTAGAACAAATTTTCACTTTCTCCTATCCCCCAAATGTTTTCATTTGGGTTGCCAAGTATAAAACAAAATGAATCCATTAGGAAGTAATGATAATTATTATTGGCAGTACAGAAATGGTAAATACAAAGTTATAATTTAACACATGAATTCCAAATATTTTAAACGGATTAGAAGCTACATTTTTAATGAACAGCAAATCATGAGGGCTGCGTAAACAAATGCAGTGGGGAAAATGGCAAAATGAATATTCATGCCATAAAATGGCAAAAGCAAGTATTAAGCTAATTCATTGGTTGAAAGAATTTTTGATCTGCTAATGAAAAGAATTTGAGTTCATATACACGGTAGTAAAAGACAAACCAACTTCAAGATTTCTAGTACAACTTGAAAACTGGGTTAAGCCACAAAATGTCTTCCAGCAGGCTCCCTGTTTTTTTTCATACTCCTTGTCTATTCAACTTATCCAAAGTCTAGTGACTGGAAGACAACAGCTTCACCAGGATAAAAAAAAAAATTAGACTGGTGCTGCACTGGCATTAGAAATGCAATGTCAGAGACTGTACACTCTCCAGGTTGGAGACAGTTCTGTGCACAAAGCCCATCTTTGACCGATATGTGCATCATATGCACGAGGTCTACTACTTTAGTTAGTCTACTACTAATTATGGGTCATTTTTTCTTGCACTCACCTCGTCCAGCTCCCTCTGTGTCTCTGCCTCCATCTGCCGGATATCATCCATAGTCAGCTCCACCCACTTATCAATCCAACAGAAGAGCTGGCGGTGGAAGTTAGTGAAGATCCTCTTCTCTTGCTGTGGGGGACAGAGGTAGTCTTGGTTAGGGCTGGGTGATATGGTTGAAATCAACATCACTATATTAATATATCTTTTAAAAGATATGGAAAATGTATGTAAAATTACATTACAATAACCACACTGATGTTTAATGCATTGGACTGAGTGTGTTCCACTGTGACAAAACTCTTCGCCCCAAAAAATTCAATAACTCATTCTGTTTGTAATTACACAATATCATCATATTATCATGATACATTTGCATTGGAAGTCAAAAAAACAACAGTACTGAATTATCACCCAGCGTTAGTTGTGGTCAGTCAGACAGTCAAGAGGCAAAGTATCAGAGCCTGAACACAACTCGTGAGCCAAGATAACCGACTGTGTGATGTTTAACTGTGTAAACATGTCACTCTAACCTCATGGATGAAGTTCTCCACTTTGGTCTGCAGGCCCCACCACTTGAACTTGACTGTGACCAGTTTGTAGGCACACATCCTTGGGCAGTCAGTCTTACTAACCAGCTCTTTCTGTTAGGAGGAGAAGAAGAGCAAAAGAATGACAAGACGTACAACACATCACTTTTTAAAGCGCACTATCAGAATAAATAACACAGTAAAAACTTGACAAACTTTTCAATGAGAGAATAATCGTGAAAACAGCAGAAGGCTGAGAGAATATTATTTTAGACTAATCTTGGCTGCATTCAAAGCTAAAAATCATTAATACATAATGCTTTGGGTATGGAGCTTGCTGAAATAATTATCAATATGAAGATGTGCTGTGCACAGATAAAAGTGCCCTAATCTACAACACACTTTCTAAATCCATCCGCTGCTTGCACTCTGCCTCCCTCTGAAGAAGAGAAGAAAAGGAGGAGGGGGGTTGGGGCAGAGCAAAGTGGATAAACTCCAGATGAAGGGACCATTTCTCTGCCTCCGCCCTGACAGCGACACCGTTCCCGACAGGCATGCCTTTGTGGCCACGGAAGGCAGATAAAACGGTGCTCGCGAAGCGATAAGGGCGTCGCGGTGCAAAGCTGGTTACATTATTAACACCTAGGACCTGCTCGCCCCCAGAACACACATACTCTCCCTCCGAGAACACCTGTTTAATTAATCACTTCATTCTGGCTCGGCATTCCAAAAGAAAATGCCACAGACCCGCCTCAATCACCCTCATCCCACTGCCGTTTGATGCTACGATCATGGAGGAGAGCGAGGGAGGGGAAATGAGAAACATTTCTAAATTTGCAGTGGGTTTAGAAAAGTTGTCATCGCTAAAGGAGAACTTCACATGAAACGGATTCTACATCAAAACACTTACGGTGACATTTCTTCTCTCCCTCTCTGTGCCCCACTCAAAGGAGCAGAAGTTTTCAGAAATACAAAGGGTACCGATATGCAAGCATGTGTGCATGCAGAGATAGACAAGAGTTTTATTGCTCTGAGAAGCTGGCAGAAATTGTGCCTCTGTTGTCACATAACTCCCTTTTTTCACCTTTTCAAAAACAGTCTTTTTCCATGTCCACAGCGGACGGGAAAGTGATCTAATTAAAAACACAAAATAAAAAGTTGTGCTTCTTTATTCATACTTTTTAAAGCTGTTTGGCTGCCTTTGTTCTGTGAAAATTCTTGAAGCAGAGGAAAGTTTCCCATGGTGCTCCACTGCAGTATAGAAATTCTCAGTGCTCTAACAGTGAGCAGGACCCGGTTTGTGAGGCTGCGGGGTATGGCAGGGTTTAGAGGGGAAAGCAACAAAACTCCTAACGAAGTTTCTCTGCGTGGATGAGCTACGTCTTATTGACTTATTACGCTCTATCAAAAGTACATCTGTCTTTATACAGACTTGCTGCTTGTAAAATTTAGAATCAATGTCCATTCACAGTCTCCTTCCCATTTCTGTCTTCATCTTCTGTCACACACAAAGTCTGGCAGATGGAGCTCAGAGTAGAACCTTTATCTGACCTGGTGACTAGAAATTTCTATTACATCCAATTAGAGCTGAGAAAGAGGTGATTTGTCTTCATCAAATCGCAGCTTTTCAGTTCTGCCGACCCCACTCTCGCCTTCCTCCAGCTCTGTGCTCACACAGAGTTATTCTGATTATCACAGGCGATGGTGCTGGCGTGGTAAAAACTCTTAAATGTCTATGTGAAAAGAAATCTCTACAAATCGATCTACATTTAATCAAAATATAAAAACACATACTAACTGATTGTGTAAGGATTCAATCCCTTCGTGTCAAATTTAGTGGTGAAATCTTTGTTTCAAGTCTACAGCCTTGGGTCTATGTGAAGAGGTCTGCATCAGCTTTGCACATCTGGACGCTGCAATTTATCTCCATTCCTCTGCTCGCGCTCTGTCAAGTTGCAAAGGGACCATGAGTGAAAAGCATTTTTCCAAGTCCAGCCACAAATTCTTGATTGGATTGAGGTCTGGCCTCTGACTCCGTAACTCTAGGACATGAACCTTGTTGTTTTTAGGCATTTCCCGAGTAGTTTTGGCTTTATTTTAGGGGTTGTTGTCTTGCTGGAAAATAAATCTTCTCCCAAGTAACAGTTCTCTTGCAGACTGCAACAAGTTTTCCTCAAGGATTTCCATGTCCTCTGCTGCATTCATTTTACCCTCCTATCTCCGTAAGCCTTCCACGACCTGCTGCAGAGGAGCATCTTCACGGCATGATGCTGCCACCACTAACACCACACAAAAAGCTCAATCTTTGCTTTCAGACCACTGAACTTTCTTCCACTATGTTTGAGAGTCTCCCACAAACCTTCTAGCAGCACTTGCCAAAATGCCATGTGTTTTGTTTTCAACAAGTGGCTTTTTGTTTGTTGTGGGTTTCTCCAACAATAGTTGTACACAGTGTCTCCCATCCCAGCAACTGAACCCTGTAGCTTCTCCAGAGTTGGCATAAGCCTCTCTGTGGGGAGGACAGTCTGCTCTGGACAGATTTACAGATGTTCCATATTCTTTCACTTTTATTATGACCAACCTTACTTTATTTAGTGCCTCGGAAATTTTCTGCAAAGAATTACGCAAGGGCTTGTGCAATTATAGCAGAGAAATATGTGAAACCACAGCTGTGGACCCGAGTCTTGTGTGAATGACAATGACCGGGTACCCGTTACCCTTTCAACCAGTCTGTCAGTGTACAGGGTCAAACATGGGTTGAATCTTTGTTTAGTCTCCTGTGACATGAATTGCCATTTGTGTGTGAATGCGATATATCTCATTTCCACGGCTCACAACAGCATTACCTTCCAGGTGGGCCCAAGGGGTCCTCTGCCGGTCTTAACTGACTTGAACTTGGCAGGGTCCTCATCTGGCTTGTAGTCCTACAGGAAGAACAATTAATATAATTAATATAATACATAGCACCTTATATTGAGCCGACACAAACTGTTCAACAAACTGAACTGATCTGTAATACTAACTCAAATGTTTATACATGAAAACAGCCGTAAATAGGTGTTTTGTTTTATTTGGCAACAAAGGTTTTGTGCAATTTGTTGAAAAAAGAAAGTATGTTAAGATATAGACATCATTTTTTAAATACTTTTCTAAAACAAAGCACAAAACAAAAGAAAGTTTCATTTCATTACGGCATTCAGCAGGTTACAGAATTGGTGGCGTGCTTGTCCTACACTACTGTTCACTCACTGTGCTCTAAAACTAAGCAGCACAGCAGTCGCTGCCACTGAAAGGCCAAAGAGTACCGCACTCATTCTCCAAACCCCGCCACCCCCCCGGGGATAATGTCATGCAGCAAGACCAGAGCACAACTCAGCCTTAAGTGGCTTGGAGATAAAAGACTGTCTGTGGGGCGTTGATACCACCAGCAACATCTGTTTAATTAGGGTGACATTGGTGCCAGTTCATATAAGCAAATGTGCTTGCATCTACCTGCAGAGCTTGTGTTGCTGCACATTCAAGTATATGTGTGTGCGCCTAAGTATAGTTGCTCTAACTGCGACAGCACTCCCTACCCTATATAAACAGTACATACAGTCATGGCCTGCCAAACCCATTTTAGTGAACTAAAATTAACTGAGCAAAAAGTTTAATTTTGCTCAGTTCTTTTTTGTTCCCCATTGCACAGGAGGATCTTGGTCCCATGGCAAAAAGATATTTAAAGCATATAGAAAAATACTGAGCGCATATGCCAAGCACATGACCAACATGACTTCATAAAACAGGCAAGAGAAATAGTAATACAAATAAATGAAATGGCTTTCAAATTATCAACAGCTCAAGGGCCCAGCAATTCTAAATAAATCATGATGCGCCTGCAGCTATAAACTTTTTTTCAGGGCTATCGGCCAACAGGAGGGTGCCAAACGTGTGGAAACAGATAGAAATCCACCCTACACACACACACACACACAATAATTTGGCTGTTTTAATGCTGAGAGCTCCGTCACTTTAACAATACACTGTGCTGCACTAATGAGGTCTGTGAATCGATATGCCGTGGTAGACGAAAAGGAGCTACTCCTCAAGTAAAAGGGTGTGTGCTAGACTGTGAGCGTGTTTGTGTGGTGTGTGTATTTGTCTAGTTCCGGCATACGAAGCACTGTGAGCCTTAATTACACTAACAAACTCATCTGTGCTGGCGGTACGCCCCAGGCCCTGCAGCCATGCCTGAGGCTGAGGGCTGATAGGGTCCTCAGACACAACACACTCCTCCAGCAAGGCAAACACCTCCGCCTCGTTAACTACCCACCGCAAACAAACACGTGTACACACACACACACACACACACAGAGAGAAACCAGTGCTTCTCAGCCAAATAGCCACACATACGCACGCGCACACACACACACACACACAGTGAAATGAGGCAATGTGATGTCAAATAACAGCAATGATATGTAACATCTTCAAAGTTGGTGAGGCTTATGTCAAACGGAGAACAAATGTCAGATAATTCACATTTATGCAAAACACAATGAAATGATTAAATAAATCAACTCTAAACATCTAATGTGATTTTCTGTAAGAAAAAGGACACTTCTTGCCATCCACTGTCAGCCAGAAAGGTGTGTGTTTCATGGCATTTCATCTTCTGGTAGTACAGTTTACTAAAATATATTTCCAGCCTTGGATCCACTCGTTTCTCAAACAGTTCCACTAGATACTAGAATTACCTTCCTGCATGGGTTCAAAAGCTAGATAAATGCTAATTTGCATTGCTCAGCAAGTTTAATTTTGCTCAGTTCTTTTTTGTTCTTGTGCAGCAAAAAGGTAGAAAGTAGGGCTGGAACAATTAGTCAATTAATCAGTCAATCAGTGGATCAACAGCGTATTAATCAACAACAATTTAAATATTGCTATCTTGTTAACGTAATTTCTTTTAAATGTTAGCAATTGGATGACGTTGCCCTAGGCTCTGGGGATTTGTGATGGGCTTTTGTCCTCATTTTCGGACTATAAAAATAACTGATCAACACAGACATAATTGGATGCTGATCTGTTCAATACATACAATTTCAAATGTAGCAATACTTATGTTCATCAGTATTTCTGTTCCTATTTATTGATTCTCCACAACATCTTGTTGTCCAAGCTGTACTTGTAACCCTTTCTTCTGAAATCAACCATCAATGACATGAAGAAGTTCCTGTGTCTGTAAAGAAAATTACTTTTTAAAAATATGCTCAAAAGTAAATTAAATGATAAGATTACTGCTCATCAAAGATCAATCAATAACCTCCATTTGGACATTGCTTATGTAAAGTGGATTAGGTTTGGCAGATAGATGGTTTGTCCACATGAAGGCGCCATACTGTGTTTTTATCTTGCATTGGAAATGTGCCAGAAGAGTTTCTACTTACAGCAGTGGACACTTGACTTCTGTCGGCAATGTCAATGGGCACAACTGATACATTCTGCCACGTGGAACTGTCTAGCTTGTGCACCTGAACAACCAAACAAAAAAGAAGTGTCAGCACAGCATACAAACTTTAATCTGATGTTCATCCTGGATATTTGCTTGATAAGATGCAGAGGTGCTCACATTTTCTTGTGTCCCCAGGTCTGGTTTGTGCCACGTCTCAATTTTAATGAAGAAATTGTCTTTCATATACTCATTCTAGAAGGAAGAGTCAGGACAGGATATTACAGAGCTGAATGTATAGAAAGTAAATTGAGTACACTGAAAGACCTTAAACTTAGTTAAAGGATAACTTTGATCATTTATAAGAAAACAAAAGCCAATTATGGCTACCTACCGTCACAACTGGATCATGGTTAGGCATGGGGAGAAAAAAAAACAACATTACATGTACATATAAAATAAAACAAACATGATTCAAGTAACAGGTGTATTTAACCATGGAGATGACTAAAAGTTTCAGGGTAAAGCAAAGGTAAAGTGATATGGGGAGGGGGACTCACTGGTTCTGCAGTAGGGGTAGGCATTCCAGGCTTTTTCATGGAATATCAGGGAGCCTTCAGGGGCTAACAGCTTGACAAACCCTGGGACTTTACTGGAAGGTGGGGAAAGAAGACCGGAATGGGTACATGTAAGTGGAGAAAAGGAGAAGCCTAAGTTATCTGAGGCTCTAGAGGAAAGACTGTGCAGGTGGGACATGAACTTGAAATGCTCCAAAACAAAGATGAGACAACGCTGCCACTGCCTGGTAGCACGGTGCTATTACACTGTAAGAAGACAACTATGGGATCAAAAAATCTGATTGAAAAAGGAAAAAAAAAAAACAATGCACATACCTCTTTAGGTGGTAGATTTTGTGTGTATACTGTCCTTTCTCGCCGTCTTTCTCATAGGGCTCATTCTTGAGTACCTCAATGCCCTCTCCACCACCCGTCTCATTTTTACTTGCTTCAGCCACTGAGAACAGCTGTCCCACTTGATACTGCAACACAAAAACACATCAGTCACTTACAGTATACCCAGAAAATAAACTAAAGCTGGTCTAAACTAACTTGCAGGTTCAATGATACAATATATCCTGTTTTTTTTTTAATATGGCCTGAAATAGGAAACAGCAATAAATAGCATTTGCATTTCAGCAAATTAAAGTATTTTTTATTACAAGCTGCATATGTATCATAAACCAGAATTATTGTCCATGTCAATTAGGTCAGTTGGCCAGGTTTTTCTCTTCTTTTCAGTTTATTTTTCAATGTTTTAGGCCAGTGGTTCCCAGCCTTTGTTGGCTTGTAACCCCTTAAAATGAAGCAATGTCTACCTCTTCAAAGGCTCTAGTCATACTGTGAACAGGACATGTGAGCAGTTCAGCCAGAAATTGATGTTTCCTTTCAGACTGTTTCATTTGAAGTTTTTTTTAGAGTCCTGAAGAGGTCAGAGTGCCCAGTAGGCTATTGTACAAGGGGGAAAAAAAACAACTAAAATTCTAGAAAAGGCAGAAAAACATTTTGTGACCCTCTATATTTTTACTGTGGGACCTCTTGTGGGGTCCCAAACCCCAGGTTGGGAACCACTATTAGGTTACAGCCCTGTGTCATATGTTTATGTTGTGATTATAGAGACACAGCATTTATCACTTGATTTGTGTTTTAAAGTTGAGCAAATAAGCCAACATAAACTTAGTAAGAAGTGTTACTGTCCTGCTGTCACTCCAATAGATTACAGATTTATATGATGTGCCCAGAAAAAAACTTGCAATAGTCAAATAAGCTTGTGTGGGAGCAAGGGTCTTTTTTTAATTATACTGGTGTCTTTCCAAATCAAAATACAATGAAGAGCAGCCATAATCTGGGCAGTCTATTTGCATTTCAAACTTTAAGTCTATCCCACATGCTGCAGGCCAAATTCACTAGTGTCTCATGTTATGATGTTTGAACAACAGACGGTGCAACAGAAGGGTGGATGTTTGCTTATATTTCAGCTACCAGAGCTCTTATTAGTGTTTCTCCCCTAAGGAGAACGTTTATTTTTCAATTATTTGGAAAGGGCTTTAAAATGCGGCACTAATTGCCAAGAGATTGTATCACCATATAAGGCAGCAGGGTGAGAGTCTGGGATTCATGACATAAACCTTTATAAACACAGGGAACAAATCCTGCACTTGTAAAACAATCACAGGAATTACAAATTATGCTTTGTTTTGGATATGACTGTGTTTTCTTAACTTGCAACCAGAAGCCAAACACTGGAAATGTTTAAAGATAGTGGTGCATTCATTATTCCTTTACTCTTGGTGAGGATAAGGCTATTCTTTTTAAGAATAATGCAATTCCTATAAACCACCACTCTGTGACACATTTTAAGCCCAAATAAGGGATTCAGGTTCTACTGCATGTGACTAACAGAAAACAATGTGCAAGAGTAAAAGGTCTGTCAATACTATAGTGAAACAGAAACAAACGTGAAATAATGATTGAACCAATTCATTCATATATACTTCTTTATTTAAGGCTGCAATAGAAATGTATGAAAGGAAAAAACAAAAAAGGGGCTAGTATTTCACATCCTCTGCACTTACTGGCATAGATGGCTCCTGTCACTACACTTGGCTAAGTTTGGTGTGATTTATAATGAGGAAAGACATAGCTGAAAAGTACAAGAAATTAGGAAGAACCAAGAAGCTCTTCAATGAAAATAAAAATACAGCTATTTACAACATTATTCATTTTGTTAATATAATAATAATAATAATAATAATAAGGGAGACTGAAACTGATTACTCACCTCCTCAACACTACAGGGTAAAACGACACGGCTGCAAAAGAGAGAGAAGTGTGGTAACATTCACACAACACTTGTTTCTGCTCAATAAGCTATTCTGCCAGAAGCATTACAATTTTACATTAAAGTGAACAACCAGCTGAAGTATAACATTACCTCCAAAAACATGATTCTATTCGATTTATTTGGTTTGGACCATGGTACAAAATGTATAACACATTAAAAAATGAATTAAACATGAATCAAATATCCACACATTATGAAGCAAAAAATGAACCACTGCAGAAGAAGCAGTAATGTCAGAGCCACGCATACACCATCATGACAACCTCCACAATGCACAGAGACCTTCTCGCTGCTAAAGAACAGGAAGCCGGTCGTGGTGACTCATCCTGAGGTAAAAACTATTTCTGCCCAGCCAGTTCGACACACTGCTGACTTCAGCAAGATGAGAGGAACCCATCACTCGACCAAAGTGGAATAGTTAGAGCTGAGAAAATCTGAGATTGGATATGGCCAAGAGATGAAGAGAACTCCGTGAGAGGGAGAGGAGCAAAGCAAAATGTAAGCGGTGACCCATTTTGGGGCCAATAACATTGCTTTACAAACATCAAATGTGCAGCACAGACCAGTGACAGAAGGTACAGCTGCTTAAAAAAGAAAAAAAAAAATAATATCTGAATCTTTATTACATAAGATATCCAAACGTTAAAGACAGTATTTACTTTTTGCATGGTTAAAAGTAGGCTATACTACAACTTCTCTCTTCATGCCTCAACAGACTTGTACTTCAGGGTGTGGCATTCTGTGGCCAAAGCAACTGCATCATTTACCCTGATGTGAACGTGAAGATTCAGTCAATGACCACTAAACACACAGTGCAAAAGAAAAAAGAAGTAGGCAGAGGAAGGAAGTTCTCTCAAAGCATAAATCTAAAGCAAAGCTGTATGCTATCCTGACATATAAACACTTGGCGCAGCATTTTTGTTTTTTTAATTCTGACTGCACTGTTTCCACCCATGTGCTCTTTTGACGTTGATGCTGAGCTGCAGCAGCAAAACATAACAATGAGATTTTGCATTTTGTCCAGAATTAACACTACTCTATTCACTTGTGTTGAAATGAGGTTAATCTTCACAATGACGCCCAGTGACAGATGATGTTTTATCTTCTCCAGGCTGCTACGACAAGGCCACCGACAACTCTAAAGCAAGGCTTTGTGATGAGTGATGTTGACTTTCAATGCAACCAAGGGCACAGGGCACATCATGATGGTTCTCAAGTTTGAAAAATGAACTGGACAGGAGCATAGTGAGTAAATAAGGAGTAATGGTTTTTAAAGGATGCATGGCATTTGGTACAACACTTGCACTAAGAACATTACATGGGATGTGGATACATGTAGACACGATCTAACTTCACTAAGTACAGTTGGTAAGTAATCCCTTGCATTAGTGCAGGTTATGCTAATTTCAGAATTACAATGTCTTTTTCTGCTTACCACACACACTTTGATGGGATTATGGCCATGTGCAGCTGAAGTACAAGTGTATTTCTAAACAAGTTAAAAATAATGCTTTGCAGTGTTCATGGAAAAAGACACATGTGGTGACATGGTTTTACATAACTAAAACTTCTGATCTGCTGATCTGCTTAATAAAGTTGGCTGGTATTTGGCTCTATTACATTCTAGAGTTCAGTCTTATAAAGCTTGTGTTTGTGTTACACTACCAAACAACTTCCAATCTGATTTGTTAGACTGGTGTCTCGTTCTTGTGCCACAGGACTTTAGCTTATGATTTTAAATGAGTCAATTTCATTTGAAATTGAACAGAAAGTCTCACATTAAAAGATGGCCTGTTAGTCAAAGATATCATTAAATGAAAATGATGGGTCCAGCACCTCGTCGCTATGAAAACACAAATATGATTATGATGGTGGGTGGCTATGACAAGCTGGAAAGAGTAATTTAACAGTAAACAGTAAACAGTAACAGTAAAAAGCACAAATTCCTTTACCAATGGAGCCAAAGTTAAAAACTAGCATCCTTACATTTCCTGATCCAGCAGGCACAAATTTGACAAACGAGTTCACAAGCCTAGTGGAAAGCTAACATTAGCTAGACATGTTTCTGTGTATGATTACGACTAGTTTACTGTTGTGTTTGGCATAGTTTTCTAACAGATGGCTTAAATGTCAACATGAGCATCTTTTGGTCCAACTTCATGCCACAGGTAGCTAACAGCTAGCTAGCTAGCTAGCTAGCGTAACCTAAATACTACTACCGCTAGCAGGCTAGATGATTGTAATAGATTGGTTTGACACGAGAGAACAACCAGCAAATTCGCATATTAATCAAAGTATCTTATCTTGGGTAAGATTAGCTGGCGCCGCCACGAATTTATGTGTCAATGTTGCAAAGATAACATTAGCAGCGCTAACGCTAGGTGATTTCCTATTCATGTTATACAGTTACGTTAGCTAACATTAGCAAATCGTGAGCTAATTCGTAGTTAGTTAAAGTTTTACAGCTTAAAAGCACGAATGCCGGTACATTTATCTTCCAAACGCATAACACAAACCATAGTGTTTAGATGCCAACTATTTAACGTGAACATATGATACATTGTAGGCTATTAACAGCTGTCACACAGCGCCATACCGCTGTCAAAGCCGGTAGGCCATAGCAGCTCTTGAGCAATCCCACCCTTCCCTCGTGTGTCTGACACAGACAACTGAAACAAGATGAAAAGTTTTCATTAGTGTCCAACCCCCGAATAAACTGCCCTGCCTAACCGAATCCGTTATTAAACGATGCAGCGGTTTCAACACTGTCAAAAAAAGAACCGTTTGGACAAAAAAATCGTACTTACTACTCCTTGATGAGGACCATCGTAGCTTGTTCCTTTCGATACTACTGTAACTGCCCAGCGACCGCTGATTGCTGCCAACGTCAATGGTTGCAGAGAGCGGCGCCCGGTCCCTCCCTCGTGAGCGCTGATTTGCAGAAGGAGGCATGGTCGGACCTACTAAGTATTAACCAATAATATGTCTTTCTGGTGGCTTTTAACCCGCCTATTGTACATTTGGTCTGATCAAACAGCACAAGTGATTCAGTACGTCACATTAAAACCACACCAGTTATTGAAGTGCTACATCATTTTAGATTTATTTAAGAAGCAATTGGAAAATCCCTTTCATAATAAAGATTTTGAGCATTCAGTTTTAATATCTGCTGCACGACCTGAAGCCCATTTGCTTAGTGTAACAATGACGTGTCCTTAGACCTGGTGGTGCCTGGCATCCGGTGCATCTACAGTAATAGTGTACATCTCTTGTAGCAGTTGTTCCACTTTTTTGGTAAAGAGCTAGGTCTATCTATCTATCTATCTATCTATCTATCTATCTATCTATCAAAATATTTATATATATATTAAAGTCAGGAATACAAGAAAGCAAACATGATGTTTTTTATTGAAACCGTTTACTGATAAATGACAGATGGTTGTCATGAAACTTTCATGTTTAATCTCAAAAAATCATGGGCTAAAAAGTCATACATGGTACTTAACATTGAATAGCAAGAGAATCCATGCTTCAGAGCAGACACTCAATTCACAAAGAAATCAGGCAAAATGCCCTTTTGATTTCAATAAAAAATATTAAATCTTTTTTTTCCACGCTATCCATCTTTACATGGTACAGGTTTGTTCACTTTTTAATAATATAAAAACGCTTAATACTGATTGTGAAACACTGGAATTAATTTACAAAACATAATAATAATTATTATAATATTAATAACAATAACAAACAATAATAACAATAACCATTAAATTTAAAAACAAAAAATAGAATGGAGGAAATCAGTCATAGCTGTTGCATCTTGGCCCACACAAACAGCAAAGGTTTTGGGGAAAAATACCAAATGGCATTTACATCTACCTGACACACAGTTACACACAAACACAGTATCAGGTCGTTGAGTATTTCTCATTGCCATTTACAGTGTTATGGGCACAAAGACAAGACACTCTCTAAAGCATTCATGTGCCTCTGCAGGATCACACTCACTGACCAATCAAATCCTTCTCGCTGTCAGTCAAGCTTGGTGGACCAACAGTGGTCCTCAAAAAGTGCCCTACTCCTCCAGCACATAGGATAGTAAATGATAGATTAAAATATAGGACCATTTTAAATGTCTCAGCATTTAGAGGAAGGGAAAAACCTTCCAGGCGACAGGAACTTGTATCCATTGCCAGCAGGTAGTCGGATAGAACGAGCACCAGGGCTACTGCTTGTGGAAATAGTAGGTGATGGGGCCACTTTTCTGGGGTTGGAGCAGTGGTGTCCATTGGAAGAGTTCTTGCTGCCCCTATCTAGTGACTGCAGCCCCAGCTCCCGCAGCTCCAGGCTGTCTTGGGTATCATTAGGGGAGCAACGGCGTGGGGAGAGGTTCAGAAGGCTCAGTACATCCCTACCAGCAGAAGCAAGGGGTCCAGAAGCACTGTGGACGGCTTTGACAGGACCTAGATGTTGCTGTCGCTGGGCTTCTGCAGCATTAGCCCAAAAGGTCTTCAGATTGTGGATAGCTTGGACTTTTTCATCAATGACCCCTCTTCTTAGACGGTCCAAGTCTGGGGCATCAGCCGATGTAGAGCAGGCAGAGCCTGTAGAGGAGTAAGACAGGGCAGGGGATGGAGCACTACCAGCCGGGGACTGGTGACCAGAACTGGGAGACACATTACTCGGGGAACGAGAGATGTGGCCACTGTATGGGGAGCTTGGGTACTTTAATTTGAACTGTGCATGGCTGTCCAGAGTGGGCGAAGGATGGCTGCCCTCCTTTTGGGAAGACTCAGAGACTGCAGGACTGTTGTAGCCAGAGCTTATCTTCTGCAGCGAAGAGGAACGAGAGGGAGGTTTGGGTCTCGGGGAAGATTGAGCTCGACCACTAGCACTGCTGTTAGGACGGCTGAATGCGCTAGTTTCAGAAGACCGGAAGGCGCTGCTTCGAGCTGAGGTTCCTCCAGCGGTCCCACCGTCTGCCCCAGCCCGCTGAAGACTACCCACAGCTCGGAGATGGCTCTGAGTCTCCTCCAGAATCTTCTGGGCCAGCTCCTGAGGATCCAGAGGGACAGTTTTTTCTTCCTGAGACTTGACAGTACTGTCCGTCTCGGTACTGGACTGGTCAGATTCACCTGTATCTGAGCTGCTCACCTTACCCACCTTCTGGAATGGTGAGTTTGGGCTGGGCACCAGGCATGTTTTGACAGGGGATGTGGGGGTGCTGACACTGCCCCTTGATGATACTGATACAGTGTAGCCTCTCCCTGCTCCTGTGCTGGACCCACCAACAACCCCCCTGCCTCCACGGTGGTGGCGCTGGCTGTGGCCTGGCGGCAGAGGCAGAGAGTCACAGTGACTTCCCAGCGGCTCGCTGCTGATAATGGAAAAACCCTCATATTCCTCCTCGTCCCCCCGGGCTCCTGCCACTGCAGCAGCTGCCCCATGAGGAGAGGAGCGACTACGTGGAACATGAGGGTGTTTGTGGACAGAGTAGTGTGCTGTAACCCCACTGCGTTGCCGATGGCTGAGGAAATCACACTCTGACTTGGAAGCAAAGCTCATGGAGGAGGCTACAGAGCTGAGGCTATAGACAGAGATGGCATCTGATGCCTGATTGTCCAGGCAAGGAGGAGAGAAGGGAAGGGTTGAGTATCCCATGGGCAGAGGGTTGGACACAGACTGGGCTGAAGCTAGAGACTCAAGGGAAGAGGAGCTGTCCAGGCTCAGACGCTTGGGCAGTTCTGTGGAGTCTGAAGACAGAGAAGAAGAGAAAAGGAAAAATGTGACACCTAATGAAAACAACAGCATCGCTAAAAATGTTAAATGCACATTCTGGGTGACTCCAACGTACAGTCCAGCTACTGAAAATATTAAGAAGAACAAAAATAATACAATGAACATGAGCAAATAAGTATACTTACCAAAAAGCGCCAGCAGAGACTGGAGAGCAAAGTGCAAGGTGCGGCGGTTGGCTAGCTTGCCTGTCTTCAGCACCACTTCTTCTAGGCCGACCTCACATAAGTCAAATCCTGCTCACACACAAAAGGACAACTGTTGTAACTTTCTAAATTTAACAATGTGTCTGTGAGTCCACAAGGACACATGGACCGGCAGTTTTCTTAGGTAACATCTGACTCACCAAGAGCAGCCAGAAACTCATGGCATCCTGGCAGTCTCCATAGCTGCACACTAATGGAAACCTGAATGGGCAGGAGGGAGAAATCCTGTTCTTTCTCGCCTGTCTGGAGTTGGACTAGCACCTGGTGGAGCTGGAGAAGAAGAGACAAATGGGGAAAAGAGGCAGTGCTTAGGGATGAGTACAATAATACAATAAACTGGTGGATTCTACTGCAGATGTGATTAATGGTCGAAATTGATTTGTGTGATCAAACAATTTCTATTCTATTAAGAACTAGTGCAAAGTTATATAGTTCCTTGCTCTCAATGAATATTTCCTTTTCATGTATTTAAGTTCCCTAATATAATGACAACCACATCTTATTGTGGAAGTACTGTAAAAAGATTTAGGTATGAATCTGTTTCTTAACATGTTTGAGTCTTATGCATGAGTACTCAGGGCAACAGAACATCTGCAGTTAAGCAGAGCTGAAAGGGTTTCAGCTTTGTGGGGGTTTGCAGGTGCCCTGGGAGCACACTTGCCTGTTTTGTTTGGGGATTACTTGACTTGGAACAGAGACACCTTTGTCAACTTGACGTAACTGTGCAGAGAGTAGAAACACGCCTCTTCTCCTCCCTTCACTCTTCATGATCATGAGAGGTTTGTTTTTACATGAGAGCTTTATCCCTACTACCACCCTGAAACATTCCTCTGACCTGTAATGAACCAGGGTTGGAAATCCTTAAATACTCAAAATCCCTAAGATCTGACTGCAGGAACTAGCAATGGAAAACATTATGAGCAATGCAACACAGTAAGTGTTTGCTCAGCTACACTTTATGCATGCAAATGCTAAACAGCATGAAAACAACAAAACTGATCATTAAATTGTCATGCAGCTTCTACACATGAAGGTGGTGTTTAGAAAGTTTAGCAGGGCAGAAAATGGAGAGTGGAGGAACAGGGTAGAATGGGATGGAGTGCAGGTAGGTGAAGGCACACTTACCATTGCCACCATATTTTTAACAGCCTTCAGACCGCACGTTAGGGGGAGGGGAGAGAGAATAGGCTTTTAATTGCATGCACACGGGCCATTCACAAAGGGTACAAGGATTCAGGTCAACAAGAAGGATAACAGCAACAAGTACAACAAGTGTTTAATATATTAAAGAGTTTGATTAAATCAGCATACATATATTAGGTTGAGCAGATTTCATGTTCTGTGCATTGAGACCAGAATTAGCAGTATGAGGTAAGAAAAACTGCTAATCACCAACTTCGTGGATAGTCTTTCACTGTAAGCATGTGATAGCCACGTTACACGCAAACAGGGATAAACCTCTGCAGTGTAAGATTAATTCTCTGGTGTCACAAGCTTGGGTGCAAGAGAACAGGACTCAGACTGTAATTAAGACTTTGTACTTGAAGGACTGCTAGTTAGGCTTCTATGCAGCATTTCAATGCAGATTAAGCTGCAGCTTGAGTTGCCAGTGCGTTAGCGTGTATCCAGTCCTGATGTAACTAAGTTATGCAATGATATATCCCTGATATTCTCTTCTAGCTAGAACCTTCTAGCTAGAGAAAGTGAGAGGGACTGCATTAATAGTTCTTAACACCAAATAATAGCAATGGTATTTGTCATTTAAGCCAAGACTAATTTCTGTCTGGTGCATTAGATTTAAAAATCCAGTAGCATTTGTTCAGAGCTGCAGGGGCCTACCCGGTTGATGAGCTGCTCTCCTGCTTCTGAAGCTGTGATGAGTTTGCACAAAGCCTGGAGAGCTGGCGGCGGCAGACCTGAGGGATGGGATCAAAGGAAGTTCTTCATTATTCATACACAAGTCGTGTTCTTTATACCCCAAACTAAGTAGCACTATGACTAAACAGGTAATATAAGGAGTGATGAATATGGAGTGAAATGTTAGAAACACAGAGGTCAGAACTGGCTATGTTGTATGTGGAAAACAATGTAAAAATAAATCACATAAAATACATAACCACCAAATTGGACATTGGACACACTCTTATTTAACTGTGATGTAGAGCTTATCTCAGGTGCATACCTAGTAGTGATTGTAAAGTGGTGCTGCACTGCTGAAGCCTGTCTCCTGGATCAGCAGTTGGAAAGAAGACGGCAGCAGTGATACCGGTGCCCGCAGAGTCAAGACGGAAGCCCACAGCAGTCAACAGGGCCTGCCAGCCAGGGACACCCCCCACCTTGTTCTCCACACTTTGCTGAGATGTATACATGGAGTTACGCTGGCCGTTCTGTATCCTCTGAAGAGACTTCTCCACCTGCAAGGACCAGGGAAGTGCAGCATCAGTATTTTTGTGTGTCTTCAGTTGAGACATTTTGTATAGTAAGCAAGTACTTGTGTGTGTGTGTGTGTGTGTCCATGTCTCACCAGGTGTAGTAAAACTCTCAGAGCATCACGCGCTCGATCTGGATACTGTAGAATCTCTGCCAAAGCTTGGCCAATGAGGGAAGATGGGCTGTTGAGCTTGACATCATTGCCAATCAGCATGTATCCTGGACAGAAAAAATGCAATAAAAAGAGCTCCATTACAAGGTCATCTTTTTTATTATGGGGATTAACACATAAGTGAATAACATCTCTAACCTGCCCAGTTGGAGGGGTGCGAGTACTGCTTGCTGCTCTGGACAGTCTTCATGGCGTCTGCCAGTGCTGCACTGGCCTTGGTCCCATTAAGCAGGGCAGTGTAGAAGGCATGGACAAAAACTTTCGAGGCTGCGACAGGGACAGGCCACAAGGACACCAGAGCACACTGAGCCCCAGCAGCCAGGAAGGCCCTGGTCAATCCCACGACACCGTCTGCTGTCACTTTGCTGCTGGACTCCTGGTACGACCTGTAGCCACAATCACACACAAGCGTATAATTGAATTAGGAAGCTATAAAATATTTAATAGCATAACATTTCAAGCATTATTTGCTTTTATTGTCTTTCTAAGCTATGCTATCCCATTCTCATCAGTTACATTATAATTTCCTTTTTTAGTACTGCACTGTATGCATGCACTGTATATGATGTCTTTAATGTCTGTAAATCAATCCTGAATCCACATCTACAGTGTGATTAATTTTATCCTCATTTTTGACATAAAATAACCTAATTACTACCTTACAACTTTGAAAAATAAAATATCAAGACCAAAATCAACATAGACTATTATTTAAATGTGTTCCCCTTAACCAGCCAACCTACCCCAGAACCACCAGCTTGACAGGCAACCTCAGGTCCAATATATCTGCAGCTGTGAGCAGGAACTCCTGGAGGGGCGGACTGTCACAGATGCTTTCCACATCACTGCTGTCATCCTGCATATGGAGAGACTCTGGAATGGTGTAGCCGCTTCCGATGGAGCCCTTCCTGCCTCGACCACTGCTCCCTCTCCTCCCCCCTGCACCTCTCCCCACTGTTCCCACTCCCACGCTGGCACTTGCCCCACCAGGCACACTCTCAGGGTTTGGGGTGAGCACCAGAGCCGCCAGTTTCCAGGATATGTGGGTGGCAAAGTGGGCGCACTCAGCCTGTGTGAGGGCACTCATCACCCTTTCCTTGGTGGCAGCAGTGCCAGCCAGGGGTTGGCAGCCCAGCAGCTCAGCCACCATTAGAGCCTCCTCCTCTGCAGAGGGCATGGGTCCCCACAGCCAGCGGTCCATCACAGGTGAGGGCAGTCTAGGGTTCCCCACCACTGCTGCCATTGAGACACCACCACATGGAGCTGGTCCAGGGCGCCGGGAGTGAGCCTAGGAGCACAACAACAAACATTACATTGTAATAATAATATGTCAATGCTGACTTCATAGTATCTTGAAAAAGTAGAATCCGTGGCCATAAAAGTCCTACAGTTTTTATAAAAGTATGGCATTATTTTTCAAGTCATCTGAATAAGAAGCTCAACCTTTGCACTGGATCCAAGGCCATGAATGGAGGGAACAGCGATGAGGCTGAAGCGCTCATACAGGTATTCATTAGAAGAGCTTCCTTTTAGCAGGGCGAAGGGGATGAGGTATAGTTCTCCCTCCAGCACCATGACCAGTTGTCTGTGTCTGCCAACAGGCCCACTGGAGTGCATCAAGCCCTGTCAGACAAAAGGATTAGCACGAAAATACACAAATACAAAATAACATTCAATTTGTGGTGCTTTTAATTTTTATTTCTCACAATTTTTATTTTCTCTTATGCTCTCCTCTCTACCACACTACTACATCAATAGGCAGGCAATGACCCATAGAGGTGGTACTCACCCCCTCCATAGGTGCGATGAGCAAATCATAAAGTGCCCGGAGAGGAGGCTTTCCGAGGTTGCTGGAGCGACGAGGCAGGGAAGAGTTACCATCTTTGGCAGGTGACATGGTGTTACTGAACAGGCTGGTCATACTCTGGCAACTCCTGCACAAACACAACACAAAATAATGCTGTTTTCATTTTTGTACATCATAATTTTATGATGCAGACCCAAGACAAATTTAGGCAGTTCGCATTTACAGTAAGCGCCAAAAATATATGCATAGACAACAACTCTTTTTTTCAGTTTGCTTTAAGTTACAAAATTACCTTCTTTCCTCCACAATTAGTAGACCATGCTTTAGTCCTCATGAGTGTCCTTAAATCTAACAATATCAGGTCTAATCTGATATTAATCTCATAACAGTGCACATATAGCTTAAACAGTCCTACTATGGTTGCTTTTGTAACCTTAAGGTCAACAGAAGGTTTGTAATAGAAAATACTGATTAATAATTAAAGTCTTAATTAGAAAAAGTGTATAGTCTGCTAACAGTATAAAATTTACTTAATGTAAACAGGGATCTCATGTATCAAACTGTCCTTCAACATCAAACCATTAATGAGCTTTGCAGATGTGCTGGGAATGTGGCTGCTGAGGTCCATCTCTAGCTTGCAGCATAGTGTTACATCATATATGGCTGTAGCAAGACGCAAACTCTGCCACTGTAATTTCTGAGAGTTTGTGTGTGTGTAGCAGTACAAAGCTGCTGCAGAAGAGAGTGATCCAACGCTCTCAATCATAGAGGCCCATCATTTCTTTTTCTAACGTGCTCACTGTCAGATCTAAGTCACGCTGAGTAAGAGGCAGATGAAGGCAGCCCATACTGGATTTCCATTGTGATGTGCTGTAATCCCTCTGTGAACGCACATATATAATTTCACATGACATGAGGCAATACCACAGAGAATATTGATATGTGGATAAGTAAAGGTCCACTAGATGGCAGTATTGCACTGTGGTAGTCTAGAGCTTACAGAAACATGAAGTAGTTTGCCAGAATCACCATCAGAAGGGGAGTAGTGAAGGGCTCATCCCATCTTTACTGGGACCTACTCTATATTCAATCAAAAGCCAGAGCTTCCAGTTGATGAAAGATGAGATTGTGGGTGTCTTCAATGCACTGCCAATGACTAGAGTACTAGAGTACTTTGAGTCCCTGGGAAAAAACAGAAATAAGGTAGCAGCCCTGTGTGTTTGAGGCATGCCTGCTGTGTGATGGGAGTGACAGCACCCTGCTCAGGCCGAGACACACAACATACTGACAACTGTGCTAATGGTGGCCGTGGGGTTAGAAGCCTTTGGTGCTGTAGGCACACAGGGCCGAGCTTTCATGGCCGCACTTGCCACTACTCTCCATCTGTTCCACCAGCCAGAGTTTCTTCCGGGCCCCAGCCAACAGACATCTATCCTGCCCTTCTGGTAGCCTCAGGCCACTGGCTTCCCTCCAGCCTCCCAACACTCTGTCTCTCTCCCAGGCCTTGGCATGAGCTTCCATGGGAAAGCAAACAATCGTTTGTTAGCCTGACAGGAAGAATGAGAGAGTAGGCCAGGGAAAAGCCAAGAGAAGCTGAGTGTCAAGTGTAGAGGGAATCAGCAAAAAGAAAAGACTAAAAGCAGTGAGGCTGAAGGTGAAGACTGCATTCAGTGGCTGCCTAGTTTGAGCTGCAGTTGAAAGACACACTTTTAAGAGTGATCTGAGAGGTGATACAAAGGCATACAAGTTAGCACTTAAGCATTTTATACTGACCTAATTTCTAGCTGTGATATAAATTATTGCTCCAGCTAGTGGCCACTCAGCTCTTTTGATGCCGGCGTCCTGTTCTACCAGTTCTTACTGCTTCTTTACTGATAACTTCATCGAGATCCTCAAACAATCTCATTATGCCATCATTGTGCATAAAAACGTATTCAATTACACACCAAGGGGATTAGACACGAAGAGACTTTCATTATCACCTTCTCATAGTAATCCTTCCAAGCTCCCTGGTGAAGATTACATCTCAGTGTTAAAATAGGGCAATCGATGATAATACCAAATGAAGATATCACACCGAGAAGCACAGATCGTTTAATGCTGCGTATATTGTTCTAGTACCTATTTTGATTTAAATGTCATTCAATTACGAGTTTTTAATATTTTTCTCCTTTCTCTTAATTATGAGTAATTGTGGAAATACTATAGTCTTCATACCACTAATAGCCTAAATCTTAACATGTTAGGGAACAATGATGGGGTAGGTGAAGTCAAAGAGAGCCCTTGAAAAGCACATACATGCACATTATCTGACATGAAACCCCAAGATGTATGACTTGAAATGACAACAGGGTTTTCTTCATTTTCTCTTGCTTTAACATTGTGATAGACGATAGGCTCCTAAGCACGAGGAGCTTTATAATTCAGAGTTGTTTGAGGCCCAAAAGAATGAGCGGATTATTACCGGCAGCCCATTAAAGGGGCTTAATGAGCACCGAGACTCAATTAAAGCTGGAATTACCCTCTCATCAAAGAGCAGCTCAACTGTGGACGAGGACAGGGAAATATGACCCAGACACACACATATGCGCACACATGCACACTTTCTATTGGTATACATTACCAATCAGCTCAGTGTAAATGAATACTTTGCATAGCAGTATTAAATAATACTCTGAACGAGCCTCTGGCAGACTCACTGAAAAATCCACAGTGATAAATCTGTACAACAAACACAAACAGGGCAAACATCTTAAAACCACACTGGTGTCTGTCTGGTATGCGCGCACGCACACACACACACACACACACACACACACACACACACACACACACACACACCCACACACCCCCATCAGAGTAGGCAGTTGATAAGGGCTTTAGCAGCTTGGCTCTACTCAGTCTATTTAATAAGGAGGATTCACATGCTGCCTCTGCGCTGGCCAAACAATGGAGAAAAGACTCCTTTCACAGATGAGCCACAATACCCGTGAATCTCCTTACCCAAGCAGATATTTTTAATCTTTTTCTTTTTTTTTTGTGGAAAAGTGGGTCTAAGTAGCGCTTGTTGATTAAGGGTGTCTCTCAGTAAGAGTGCAGGAACGTCCAGGTGATTTACACAAATCTCCTACCTGTTGAACAGGTTGTTTCTGGACACCATGCGCAGGAAGCCTGTTGGATCAGTGACTGAGTTAAGCTTGTTGTTGAGCTCCTCAAATTGTTGGTCCAACAAATCTCCTGCCTCGCTCTCTGTCTCACTGCTCGAACACCCTCTGAAAGAGAGAGAGAGGGAGATGGAGTGAGAGACATGCACAGCCAGTGAAATGTTGGCAAGAAAAAAAGCACTTCAGCAAAGTAGACAATACACAGACTTACATTGTTTCTCTGCGGATAAATCAACTACACACACTCCCGATCTGCCCGAAATACATACTGTTCAACCCACACACACTTGGCCTAATTTCCCAGGCTTGGTCCAACACCCTGATGGTAAGCAGAGTTAAATCCTTTCATTATAATGCTGGTTGATGCTGATCCAGTCAGTGGGGAGTCAACCACCCCCACCCAACAATCACTACCTCGCCACCATTCTCCCACATCTCTCCCTTCATGCCTGAACCTCTCCTCTGATGCACCCATATCATGTAACTCTTATGTCAGCTTCTTGCTCTCACAGTAGCGGTGTGTGAACTTGCACCATGGGATCACTTGTCATCTTATGCTCCCACTACCACCACCATTTTTTTGGAAATCTTTGCAGTATGTGTCTCATTTGAGATTCATTCTCCTGGGGTGAACATACTGACAGACCTATGTGGACTGAAGAAATGTTGGATGCAGAATACAAAGCAGTTTCAAAAGATGATAGTACAAAAAATCCACATGTTAATCCTTAGAATTCTACTGCCACAAAGGCTGCATCCTGCTCTCTAAATCATCCTTTCTTTCACACATGTATGCTCTCCCCATTCTTCTCCATCCCATTCATTTTCCCTCTCCACTCATTTCAGAGGGCTGCCTCCCTTTCTCTCCACTCTGGAGAATGAATGGGCTGGTAAGTGGTGCCATATTGTGCCCATCCAGGCGCAGTGGCGTGTGTGCAGCTTCCCATTGGAGTAGTAAATGAGCTGGTAATGGGGCAGGAGGGCCAGGCTGCTAGGGTGGCGGAGGCTGGCACTGCGCGGACCAGCTGGGCACTATGGATCAAACACCAACTAGAGAAACCATGCTAACGTTAAACGCGGTGTAGGCCCACGGATGTCAACGGGCGATTTTAGCTGTCAATATATCTCGCCACATTTTTCATCTCTGACTACATCCCCTGCTGTCTGGTCTTTAACCACCAGTCTCTGCTTTTTTTTTTAACTTTTACTCCATTGATTTTACCACTGCATCTTAACCTTCTTCTCGTTCTTCCTCATACTCTCAGTAAATCCCATTCTCTCTTCCATTACTTGTCAGGTTCGATGTTTGCTAGGTGGGTTCAACAGTCTGGCTACACAAAGAGCCATTATTCCGTCTCATTTATTCCCACTGGGGAGAAGGTGGAGTACTTTAGGAAGGTAGTGGAGGCCTGTCATCACAGGGTGCAATGGGGCAGAATAACACTCTTTTACACACACACACACATATATACACACACACACATACACTTTCTGAATGATTAAAAAAACGCTTCCTCCGCTAACTCTAGGGATAAAAATGTCAAGTTTTGGTTTAAGTGTTAATCGTTGTTTTTTGTTTGGGCTACATTTTGATGATATGTCATGTTGTTTTTACGTTTCCGTCTGATGATTGGTTAACAAGGGCTATCCAAAGAGCACTTGTTAATCAAACAGTGTTTTGATTTGACCATAATGGAAGCAACAACGTCATTAGCATGCAAAGAAAAGAAAAAGCATTGCAATTGAGCTATCACAAATTCTTGATTCATCAAAATGTCTCAAAAGCAGATGTCAAGAACGCAAGCATGGAGTAATAGGAAAAGACATGGGGCTTGTCAGGACTGAACACCAAAGAAGTACAAAAAAAAAAAAAACAAGTCGAAAAAATCCCACCATGCTGCCAGTGTCACTTTGAAAAATGTTCAAGTACATGATTTATATTACATGAGGGGCAGAGGAGGGATTGTTTCAAAGTCAGTGGTAGCATTACTGCTTGAAAATCTTTTGCATGCTTTTAACATAATCCATGAAGTTACTTATTGCACAGATAAATACCAGCATCAAGCTTGTGCAAACATTATAGCAATTAAGTCATGTAAATTTTATTTATATTGCCCAATATCACAAATCACTGTTTACCTCAAGGGGCTTTACAATATGTACACCCTCTGTTCTTAGACCCTCCTAAATAAGTATGTTGTGATATAGATAATGAGTTAACAAACAGAAAGAAGAATTTACATTTCATTGTGACAGCTGTGAACATCGCACCTGCTGTAATAAGACTCTACTCCCAGAGCCTCACGCGCACTGGCAATGTGCTGCTCCAATGAGGAGCCGCAGACCACCCCACCGCTGCCTCCCTCCTGGAACTCTGACCCTCCTTCTGATATGCCCTCGCCCAGGTACACTTCATGAAACTTCAGGATGCCTGTGGAGAGAGAAGGGAAGGCAAACATGACTGGGCTGTATTCAGGCGTTCATGAAGTGAAAGTTTAATAACAAAAAAATATATAAAATGGAGCTATTTTCCACGCCTCTGTTTCTAATACGTTTGTATTACTCGCTCACGATGGGAAAGAATATTGGATCGTTTCAACTGAAAGCTGTGAGTGAAGCCACGTGCAGTAGTGCATCTGTGGAGCAAAATAAATAAAACAAATAATGTTCAATAAAAGATAAGAGTAGGCTGCCTGTGCCATCTGCTGCCCGCCATGAGAGCTCAGCTGAGTTTCAAGCAGGAACATCGGGGGGGGGGGCACACTGGGAGATGGAGTACAGGCTGTGTGTGTGTTTGAGTTTGTGGGCGTGTCAGTGCTGTATAAGTGGATGTGCTTGCATGTCATTTTTGTAGTAAATACATTTGAATGGACAGTAAATTCAAGTGTAGTGTGTGTGTGTGTGTGCACATTCAGGTCTATAAAATGTCACAGAATTAACACTACTGAAGTAATTAGGACCTCAGTGGCCCTTTTTACTGACGGCAGACTCTGTAGAGCGGGCCCTGTTTGTGTGCCAGCTGGATGCCAGGGAATGCCAGGAAGTGACAGACAGGCGATTAGTGAGCAAGTGGCTCCCTCTTAGCCTGGGGCAATATTCAGCGCTTTGAAGATCTCCACTGGTCCCTGTAGTGTTCCTCCCCTCCGTATGACTAGTGCTGGGGGGTCAAGTTCATCTGGTTGCCTGGGAGCTGGATTTGATCAAATGTTCCGGCCTGTAGGCGTGGGACATGGGTCACGGCTCTCATTTCCTCTCTTTACAGCAGAGAGCCAAAGAACAACTAACAGTGTGGCAGCCACAGGAGTCGTGCAACATGCGCTGCAGTTCACCCGCAGCTTTGCCTATTCTCTTTGTGTAACTGGAATTTCACGAGTCATATAAACAAGCCGCATCTTAATCCCTCTGCCTGTGTTGGTGTTACTCAGTGTGTCAACAAAAGAGACGGAAACGGAGAAGTACACAAAGAAGTGCAAAGTTACAGCAATACCAGGAGAAAATAAAAAGAATAGCAAAGACAGAAACAAAAAAACAAAAGGAGACAGGATGAAAAGAGACAGAAAAATTATGTTTTGAATTGGCTCAACAGCTAAGTGTTTTCCTGTTGGCATGTGCGAAGATGTTGTCGATGTTGTTTGGCTATGTCACTTTCAATTAGCATGGTTCATTGGCAGATGCCTTCTGGGGTGAGAAGCGAAGCAGGGGGCAAATCCTAACAGAAGAGTGGCAGGTGGCACTGCTGCTCAGTGTTAAAGCTGGCCTTCTTACCCCTGCAGCTGAAAACAAGCTGCAGCCTCGAGACCTTTTATCCGCTTTGATTTGAACAAGAAAGTGTGTGTGTGTGTGTTGATTTTTGTGTATTTTCTTTCACCTTTGTGGTTGTTACAGCTTTGTACAAGAAAGCTGCTCAATACAGACAGAAAAGATCTGAGCTATTTATGTCAATATATTTATGTGTTACATTTTTGTAAATATTTCAGTACATCCCTATATGACATGACATTTAATTGCTTTAGATTGCTTTTGATTTAGCATTCATCAAGGAACTACTGTGTTCATTTTGTGTTTGAATATGTAAGTTAATTTGTGTTTTACATAAATATATGCTGTGTCATATTTCACAGGGAACAGAACTACTTTGAAGGAGAAATAGTAAAAAATAAGTTTTGCATAAAATTGAAAATTGCAGAAAGTCTGTGGCTTAAATGTGTTTAACAAAGGACTGTGAGAAAAACAAGTAGGTTCAGGATTTATTGGCCAAAGCGTAAAGTTGCCAGTCATAGTATCACCATATGGCCAACTGGTATAATTTATTTTACCTGAGTAAGAGGGGAATTTTGAAACATATCCACCAAATTTGATTGTTCAAGCACATATGGTCTCTGACAGCAGAGGCAATTATGTTTTAAGGCAGAAAACAATAACAAGAAGACAGACAGACAGAGACAGACATGATAGGATTTCAGCACCCCAGTAAAACAATTTACAATCTGAGCAGTAGGCGACGCACAGAGTCCATCCTTACCTGCGCCTGGAGCCAGCAGCCAGCTGTACAGGTAACCAGCAGCCATGGAGAAATAAAGCACCAAGGCCCTCTGGCTGTTAACGGTGTCCAAGATGTGCTCCACTGTTACTGGGGTGTAGGGGTCTGAGTCCTGCTGCCCTGTCTGCCTCTCCACCAAGAGGTCAGCAAAGGCTCGTGTGCGACCCCGCTCTGCCACTGCCAGGGCCTCGTCATGGTGGCCTGTGGTGATCAGAGGTCAATGCTGATTAATAGGTAAATGCTAAAACCTAAACAAATTGGAACCTGACAGCCTGAAGTAGTGAGGATATGAGAAGCGTCTGTGGGCATACCTAGGCTGACGAGGACCCTTTGGAGTGCCTGGTAGCAGGAGGTTTGCAGGTCAAACAGGGAGAGTTTATAGTCTGTGCTGTGCTGGGCTTCATGGCGGATGGTCTCAAACAGTGCAGATGCTCGGTAGAGCTGAGGATAAACAACAACAGCAACAATCAGATATTTTCAGATATTCTTGGCTTGTCCCACTTGGACTCAGTGATTATTGAGGGTCAAGGGTGGTCCTATGTAACTCAATAGGTGAAGCATCACTGTCTTTTTTATAGGTTTGATTCCTATAGGGCAACCCATGCTGAAATGTAAGCAGTCAGGGTACAGTAAGACACTAAGGATGAAAATGTCCAACCAATCACATATGCACGTACGATTAGACGTGTGAAGAAGGAGAATGATTGCAGCCACTAGATGGTAGCATCCCACCTCACTGGTCATCACTGATGAGACCTGCTGCCTTCCAATTCTGCTTCTCTCTCAACAGAAGAAAGTATTGTAATGTAGCCTGATGAATCACCAAGTAAACCTCTCTTCAGCTCTTATTTGCCTGCACATGGGAAAGGGCAATGAGAAGCTAAAACATTACCTGGGCATCTTGGACAGACAGCGTCCCAGGAAATAAATGCTTTGTGAACTCAATAGGCCTGTCTGTGTTATTGGACCTTTCCATTCAGTGCCAGACATTGGACTGAGGGAGGGAGACAGACAATGGAGAGGTGGGGCAGCAAGCAGTGTTGCACACTGGCCAAGCAGAGCTAGCCAGGAGTGCTGATTCATGGGAGCCTTTATTGATTTCCTATTTGCGCGCCTATGGCAGCCCTGTAGGATGACTGTGACTGCTATAGAGCCACTCTCCAGGAGTCCGGGGCCAGCCGAGAGGGTACAGCACTCTGCTCACACTGCTTGACCAGAGTTGATACAAGACAAAGAGCTGCACTGGAGAAAAGGTTGTTGGTGTGGATGAAAAGGATTCTATCAGCGCTGTGGGTTTGGTAAGAGAAAGAAAGAGAGAAAGAGTGTGTGTGTTTTGTGTGAGCACACATACAGTATATGCATACACTGTAGCTTGTCTGGCATATCCCAAGGTCATGCAGGGAAAGTATGTCAGAGGGAGTGAAGGGGGAGAGTACTAGTCTGCTGCATTAGTGCTAGTAGACGGAGCTGCTAGTCTCGCTGATTTTGCAGATAGGGCCATGGGCGGATTGCATTGCTAGTTTAATCTGTTAGGCTTGCAGACATCCCTTTAAGAGTGAAACTAATTTCTCACAGCGCCTTTCCTCTGGCCTGACCCCTCCTGGCACAGATGAAAGGGAAACAATCCCAAATGTGCTGCGTCCGCAGTGATCTGCTTAGCTGTGGTACAGGTAAAAACTGCTACATTCTTCAGCTGCTATGCATTCAGATAGCACTCTCATGTCTCACTGACACTAACATGGCTTTTATCTGACATGTTAAGTGAATGTCAATGTCACGCTGAATCGGTAAGGTGAGCGGAGCTTGATACACACACACACCTCTAATGATTTTTGTAAAATAACCTCCCTGGGGAACTCTCATCCTCTGCGAGAGATGATATCAGAGGGGGAAAAAAGCTTAATCTACAATAGACTACTGATATTTAAGTAAACATGAATTTATTGATTCATGCTCTCCTTAGATATGAATGTGAGCGCTTCTCAGAGGGAGCATGCGCTGCTGAGATAGCTGATTAGAATCAGGACACGTCAATCCGTGTGTCACGGCGAACACCGGGATCGCAGCGAGGGTGCTCAACTACAATTGGGTTTAAATATATAAAGAATGAGGAACATGAGGTCAAGTACTCTCATTCCACACCCATGGATGCTTTATGAATTTCAATACAAGCCTATACAAATGAGGTTTGAAGTGGGTCAGGGTATTTACCAAGGTCATCTGTAGCAACAGGCCAGCTCATGAATAATCATTTGATCTATACTCTATGGACAACCGTGTCCTTTCCCACCCCCAATTCACCCTGGGGGCTACAAGCTGACACAGGGGGGAAAAAACATCTGAAACATTGCTGTGGTATATGTGGGCAAAGCACTGGGTCTCTGTAAGTTGCAACAAGGACAACACAATGTTTAAATGCACTACTTAGGTCTTACGGTCAAGCGTTAAACTAGAAAGCAAACATGCAGCGGAAAATATGTTGCATTGGCTTGTTAGAATAATATTTTGCTTTAATTGAACACAAATTCCTCAATATGACTCATGAGCCTCTGCTCTAGTCACCACCTTGGTTCAGTCTTTCTTTCCCAACTCTTGCTACAGATAATTGCAAACAGACAAAGTTACTTTTTGAAAAGTATGATGCAGGACAGAAAAACAAAGCTATCTGGGTCGCATAGATGTATGTAGTGTGCTTGTATCACAACAGAAATGTTTTGGACTAGATTTTGAAAATGAAAGCAGCTGAATAACATCCCTACAGACACACGTGACAGCCACTGCTGTTGACTGACTGTTCACAGACTTGTATGTGGATACACAAGCTAAAGAAAATCTTGAGCTGTGGCGTGTGGACAGACTGTAAAGAGAGATGTTAAGGGGATATTCCATGCTTGCCAGGTGGGCAGTGGGCTGAGGAGGACTGAGTGTGCGTGTGATGTGGAGGCTTGGGACTCCTGAGACCATGCACATAGATATAAAAAGTCTTCAGTCATCTGTCGCCTGTCTGCTGAGATGACAGCATTTACCAGCTCAACAGACTCCCCAGCATATCGCCAGCAGCCATGTTCAAACTCTATAGCCACTTCTCCTTTTACTTCTCCTGTTGTTCTCTCTCCTCTGGGCTCTTTCTTTCACCCTAAGGGCATTACTGAAAACGTATATTTCAAACTCCATGTCTTTGGACATCTACTTCCCTCTCCCATTTGTAATATTTGCCGACCAACAGATGTGTGCTTATTAGAGGTCCGTTTTAACTACAAGAGGGTCCAGATGGAGGAGAGGAGAGGAGAGGAGAGGAGAATTGAGCCAAGGTGAGTCGAAGCAAGAAGAGGAAGGAACAGGAGATACTTTACCTGATGTTGGGCCTCCTCCAGATTCCCACTGGCCCACAGGGAGAGCCCCAGACGATGGCGGATCTTCGCCTCGTCCTCACGCCGAGCCAGCTGCTCTGCAAGCCGCAGGCCTGTCAGGAGGGGAGGAAACGGGAGCAGATGAGAGGGAGTGGAGAGGGAGAGGAGAGTAAAAATTATTCAGAGCAGGCAGACTCTTAGGTATCTTTCAGAGTAACAGATGTAAGCATAGCGTGGTACTGATGTTCTGACAGCGAACAGGTTTGGATATTTGGCCTCAGTAGTAAGATACTGCTCACACTGGGACTAAAGCACACACACACACACACTTCTGCCATAGAGGGAGGCTGTTGGAGCACTAATCGGACTGCATAGTAATCAATGCTAAGGATTGACTGGCTGAGCAAACACAAACACACGCTTAATGCTTGCGTAAAAAGGAGCCACGCAATATCATGACGGCGCCTACAAATATTTGCAAACACATTGATGAGCTAATAATAGACTGCAAACTCACAGTGCAGCCTACTTTGGGATATTTTTCTGAGAGTTTCAGAGGAAGCGGGGGGGGGGGGGGTGCATCTAGGTGCAAATGTTCAGTAAGCGTGCCTGTGTCATATCACCCGGCGAGCACGCAGTTTGTTTTTCCACTTTCAATCCCTCAAGCAGTGAGGCGTATGTCACATCTTTGCATGTGTCCTCAGTTTGCCTGCCGAGTACTTGGTTCTGCCCAATTACTGAGATGAAAATGCCACTCCACAGAGGACAATGATGAAAAAAAAAACAACAGCTGCTGGGCCACATATCACCCACAAGGTGTTAAATGCACAGCAAGCAGTCAGCAGTTTGCAATAGGCTATTGCTCATGCACAGTCTCACTTAACGTGGGTTCTGTATTATGTCTATTCTCTCCACTCGCTTGTGTGACGGAGGGGTCTAAACATGCTTTTGGTCAAAGAGAGGAAAAAATGGGCCAAGCCACCCTCGTCCGAGTCTGCTTTTCTTGGCATTCCTGGAAAACAGTCTGTGGCTGGACCAGATAAGCCAAGAACAGAGAGCATGACCCAAAACAGCCAGCCTATTCCACAAAACCCAGCACACCACGCAACCATAGACTTCATGGCTCCTCCATGGCCACGCTAGCCGGCAGCCTTTGAAGCCTGCAACAGTCTCCCCCTCTCGCCTTATCTTTCCACACACCCTCCCTCTGTCTGCCTGCCCTGTTCCTCTCTCCCTCTACCTCCCGTATTAATTTTCTCATCTCTGTGCCTGTGTCTCCGGCCCCCCTCTGCTCTCTCTACCTGTTTCATCTTGACTGTGGTGGCAGTGCTTGCGGGGACTCGGCACTGCTTAGGGCTCATTAGGCGCTGGAGCAAGAGAGAGGAAACAGATCTAAATTATCCTTTTCATTCTCTGACAGCCTCACCCCTCACTCATCTCAACTCCAGCTCTGAGCCTTTCATCTGCACGCACGCAAACACACACGCAAACACACACACACACACACACACACACACACACAAAACCTTTCTTTCTCTGAGCTGCTCTGTGATAGTTCTTTATGATCAAGCCTGAATGTCAACCAACTCTATGTTTTCTTTATTCTCCAGCTGACAGTGAAATAATACATGTGAATTATGACTCATGCCAATCTCCGTCTTTCCCCTCCACCCGCCTGCCATTCTCTCTCTTTCTTTCTTTCTTTCTTTCTTTCTCTCCATCCCTCCTTTCCTCCCTAACTCTCTCATTCCCTCTGTTCTCCCGCTCTGTATCATTCAGTGTCTGTCACTGTCACCGTGCGTGCCTTTGGTGCGCCCCGCAGGCACAGTCACGTAGCAGCGGCTGACATGAGGATGTGGCCGTGGCTGGCTGCACCCTGAAGAGCAACTAGAGAACACTTTAAAGGCTGCTTGACAGCTGGGTGAGAGATTCTCTGCAGCCCCTGAGGCCCACGCACCTCTGGCTTCAGACACAAGCTTTGCGTGCGTTGGAACAAGGGCATGAAATCTCATGCACTCGCAAGTGCGTTGTGCCGCAGAACAAAATACCCCGGCACATGCGCACACTCATGACACATGCCAACACAGTAGCCTTTGATCATGACCACATGTGGAAAAGAACAGTGTGTCATATACAGTAGGTGTACCATAAACATTATTTGAAGGAAATAAATCCTTTTCACAATATAAACTCTCCCTCGTCTCCTGAAGTTAACACCCAAACCTATCCTGTGTAGAAAAAATCTTCCACAGACCTCTGGCATGTGGTCTAAATACAGAGGATGATGGGGATTGTGATACCTTGTGATTCTCAGATGTTGATCACTAAAATACATGTTGAGATTAAAGATTTCGTCTGTTCTGAGCCTAAGAAGTAGAGAAATAAAATAGATACAAAGATCTACAAAAGCTGAAAGCAAAACAGTATATCAGTAGCTCACTATGCGACCAGTCAAACTCCTACTGACACTTTAACGGCAACCAACATTCAAGATTTATAGCATAAAAATAGTAACACTGAAAACTGTGAGGGGTCTACATATGATGATGAAAGGTCCAGACATTTCACACTGAGATACTTATCATCCAACTGCATTTAGTATTATATGCCTCCTGACAAGCTGTTCAAAGGCCAACCAACATGATGCTTTATTCCTCAGTCATGGGGCGCCCCGGTAGCTCACCTGGTAGCGGGCATACCATATAAGGCTGAGTCCTTACTACAGCGGCCCGGGGTCAACTCCAGCCCTTTGCTGCATGTCTCTCTTCAGCTGTCCCTATCCAATAAAGGCAAAGAAAATGCCTGAAAAAATATATTTTTTAAAATGAATTCCTGAGTCAGATCTATTATAGTGTTTAAGATATGCATAAAATCATGTTATAAAATGCACAATTTACATGCTCTGTATATGAAGCTACAATGTGTATTTTGTCTCACACATGATTAAGGCCCCTTTCGTACAGATTATACAGATTTCATACAAGCTTATGCTTATAATATACGGGTGTGTTTGTATATGAGAGTTTACTATCTATCTATTAAACAACTAATATATATATATATATATATACACACTCCATCAGGGTATATACTGAATACTGTAAATCAATGTACCACCTCATTTTTCCAGGTTCAAATATTAAGCATCAGGTACATTTCTACCAAAAAGTGCTGTTGCAGGTTAATATTGTTATTCCATTAGTTGTTGTTCCATAAATGAAGCGTGGAGAAACTGTAATACCTCCATTAGTCGCTACAATGACGCCATTGATTTAATGACACTGTTGTGTTAATCGTTGAAAAGTGCATCTTGGTGTGAAATGCCTCTTTCGTTTAAGATTGAGACAGCGATGTGCAATGTCCTTTAGTGTAAAATTACAGGAATATAACTTGGGAAGTAGTGTGAACACTTGAAGTGACAGAAATCATGTCTGCCTATCAGCAGTTAATTGGTATCTTCATGCGCCTTCCACTGTAGCCTTACCCTTCTGTATTACAGCTACACAGAATAACCATCAGACACACACAGACACAAACACGCACACACAGACACATAAATACACACACACTGATTTGGAGGTCACATGTTGTCAACAGTATCTGCACTAGTTTGGAGCTGCCTTTCTATCCCTCCTTCCAATTAATCTTAAACAAAAACAAAAAACAAGCAGTGCAGCATGAAGAATAAAAAATAAACAACACAAAACTAGCAGTAGGAGTAGAAAAAAATAGAAAAACTGAAGGGAAAAAAACCTTGCCAACTTTTCGGTCTGGGTAGGTTGGCCAGAAATAATTGGCTGTCAAGGATAGTGAAGGCACTGTTCTTTTTCACAGCCAGACCGAGGAACAATACAAGGACAGTGTGGGGGACAACAGGAGGACAGGGTGGAGACAGAATGGCCTGTCGCCTTTGTTTCCATTAAAGCTCAACAAGCAGGCCTGCAGAGGGTGGATGGGACATTGCAGGCCCGGCTAACTCTAATAAAGCGGACGAAGAGGAGGAGGAGGAGAGATAGAGGAGATGTATTCCTATTCCCTTGCATTCACTCCCTGCAGGGTGAAATATACAACTGTCCTCTTACACAAGCTGCAATTTTCTTGGATTCAAACAGGGTTTGGGTCGTAACACGGTGGGTGTGCCTGAGCATGAGGTCTGTCAATGGGCACGGGCGAGGCTGGTGGTGTGGACATTCAGCTCACATCCATGGTTGCTTCCACTTATCACACCCTCGGTGACAAACGCTTCCTGCACTGTCACTGACATAATGAATTTTGTGAGGGGCCAAGCTGCAGGTTTTTATTTCACCATAATCTGTAGGGAACAATGAAGCGTGAGAGGCAGGCGTCTGTCAGCCACTGTGTGAAAAGATCCTTTGGCAGCTCACTGCAAAGAACCCTCTGAGAAAAGTAGATATAGAGGTGTGAAGAACAGCTAGCAGTAAACAGGAAAAACGCCTTGGCGTGCATCCTGATAGGTTTGCACAGACATACACACACAAATGCTGGTATACCTATACAGCACAGAAGCCAACAGAGACGCATAATATGCACACAAAATCCCCCCATGCACTTATAACACATAAGCACAAAAGCCCAAACACACACACATACACACACATGCACAAAGACATGCACACAGCCTAATAAAAATGTGGCAAAGGCTTAGCAACAAATAGGCTCTGAATTTCATATTCATGAATTCACAAACTCTAAGCCTATCAGCTCAGGCAACAAAGGCAATCCTCTCTCCTGTTCCCCCTCACTCACTCACCTTCCTGCAGGTACATGACAGCCTGTGAGTAGTTTTGCAGTGCGTGGTGTGTTCTCCCCAGGCTGCCATAGGCCAGTGTCTTGGCAGCCAAGTCATTAGTCTGAGCTGCCACACTTAGGTGCTGTTCCTGGAACACGACCGCCCGCTCGTAGTTTCCAAGTGACTCGTACGTAAGGCCCAGGTTCCCGTATGCGCGGGCCTGGCGTGAGGGGCTGCCTGCTTCCTCTGCAATCTCCAGGTCACTTTGGTGGCATCGCAGGGCTGTCTCGTACTCTCCCATAGCTTGATATACAGCGCCCAAACCGCAGCTGGCATCACCCTCCAGTAGTCTGTCCTGGGTGTCACGCGCAATGGCCAGCTGACGCTCCAGACAGGAGATAGCCTGCTCGTAATTGCCCAGCTGGCTGTGCAGTGCGCCCAGTTCACCGTAGGCCTGAGCCTTGCCTCCACACTCCCCCAGCTCATGAGCCACTACTAGCCGCTTCTCAAAACACACCAGCGACTGCTGTAGGTTTCCCATAGCCCTGCAGGTAAAGACAGAAATCCAATGAGCGTCAGAGCGAAGCAGATTAGGAGCGAGATATGCGAGATAACAAATCAACAAGACAACCTAAAAGAAAATCTGTCATTGGCATTTTCTGTTCAAATTGAACAAATACTGAGATATCTTTCATGCCCACAACACTCAAAATAAATCTATCTCTGCTTATCTCATATGTAAGGGTAACTATATTCTTGATTCATACAGATACATATCTATTCTCTTACAACAGAACACTATTAGAACGCAAAGAGGAGTGCACATTGCAAGAACACTTTCATTTGCAAAGCACCAGATAATTTCAGTTTTGGTGTAAATGAAATATAGATTTAGATGTCCAATACACTGCTGATAGCTGCTGATATGGACAGACTAAAGAGTGGGAAAGGCTATATGAGAAATGTCTAAGTACCAATATGAAATTTAAAATTTAGGCTGTGTTTGAAGGGTAACACTGTTTACCATCCTTTAATACAAGATGGGTCATCTGTCAAAGGATCCTCACTTTCATCCTCTTGTGTACGTTTTGACAGAGTGGCATTTATCCCATCTCGACATTTTATTCGAGCCTTCACAGCCTTCAAACAGACTTTATTCACATTCTCAGGCACACCAACAATTGCCGGATGCCGGTTCAAATGGAGCATTAAAAGAATAAAAGCCTTCAGCTTAATTAATGTTGTGTGATAATGTGTGTGCTTGACTAAGAGCTGTTAGAAGACGAGAAGGGTTTGTGTCTGATGTCTATTATTCCCCTCTGAACTCATGCATGGCTAATACTGCTGTGTGTGATTGCTGTGGTGCCATGCTGATGACGCACAATAAGAAGAAAATCATCTCCGAATTGAGGATTTCAGCAAGCCTTTCGTGTTTTATTTTAGAGTGTAGTCTCCTAGGATGCTATCAGCTCTTTGACACATAAGGAGAAATAGAAGGGAGAAGAGACATGTAAGAGGTTGCCTCGAAATAACTGTGCTTCCCTCCGTTTCAGACGTCTGTGTGCCAAAGCCTCTTTGCATACAGATAAGGCCGGGGCCACTAGGCTGCTGCTGAGACAGCTAGCACCAGGCTCACATCCAAGCCTTGCTCACACGCAAGGTGTCTCTAAACTATGGTGGTCCTTGATAGTGAGCACAAGGAGAAAAATAATATGCAAAGTAGGATTACTGTGATTATTAGTAAAATCCAGTCAATACAATTATCTGCTACTGCAACAGCTAGGGGAAACTGATACTGGTGCGTTATACTACGAGTGAAAAGTACTTTTCTAGCAATGTGAAATAGTGAATTTGAAACATCTTGCCTTTCATTTAAAGCAGACTCACCTGTGTCCATTGCCTAAGCCTCTGTAGGCCTTCTCCTGGTCCTGCATGCGGTTGAGGCTCTGGGCCACTGACAGATACTGGTCATAGTACTTGATGGCTTCCTCGAAGTCTCCCAGAGCCTCATAACAGTCTCCCAGGTTTCCATAGGCCCTGCCCCTGTCCATTACTGCCTCGTTGCCACTCAGCTGCTGTAAAGTGGCCAGCTGCTGCTCCAGGTAGCCAATAGCTTCCTCCATCACACCTACATTCATTTTAGTGATGCCCATATTTCCGTACACCTGAGCCTCCACGACAGGATCCTTCAGCCTCCGACCTAGCTCCAACTGCTCTTCGTAGCTCTTGAAGGCCATGGCGTACTTCCCCAGGGCCATGTAGACAGCTGCCAGGTGACCATGGGCTTTGCACTCTCCTGGCACGTCGCCCAGCTCTTGATACACCTCCAGCTCCTGGGTGTGGTAGCCCAGAGCTTTGTCATATTTCTGCACAAGTCTGTAGGTGGCCCCAAGGGCGGCATAGGCACAGGCCTCCATCCTACGCTCCTTAACCTGAAACGAGATAGAATTTCATAATATCAGCAGGAGGGATGTGAGTGAATGCTATCAAAATTACATTCCACATGACATTTCCTATTTATATGATGAATTGTTCTAGTACATGTTGTGCTGCATTCATTGTGTGTGGCCATACCTGGTGAGCTAAGGCCAGTTGCTGCTCGTAAAACTGAATGGCTCCAGCCACATCTTTTTTACAGACAAATATGTCCCCGAGGTTCCCCAGAGCTCTGAAGCGAGCCTGTGCATTGTTCAGGGACTGGGCCAGTGACAGCAGGTATTTCTGACATTCCTCTGCCTTAGTGAAGTCTCCCAGGGCCTTGAAAGCCAAACCGAGGTTACAGTATGCCTTGGCCTGACTCAGTTTGTCATGAAGGTCCTTGGCCAGAGCTAGGTCCTGCTCATAATATTTGACGGCATCCTGGTAGTTGCCCAGACAGTAGTGGGCATAACCCAGATTGTGACAAACTTTTCCTTCGCTCTCCATGTCTTGGAGGTCAGGGGACAGGCGGAGGTACTGCTCATAGTAGGGCACGGCCTGAGGAAACTCTCCTCGAGAGCAGTGGAAGTTGCCGAGGTTGCCCAGAGCACGCGCCTCGCTCTGGACATCTCTGAGCTCACGAGCAATGTTGAGGTGGTTCTGGTAATGTTGCAGAGCACGATCGTGGGCTCCCAGGGCTTGGTAAGCCACAGCCAGATTTCCATGGGTGGAGGCCTGCGAGGCCCGGTCATTGACCTCCATGGAGATCTGCAGCTCCTGGCGGTGGTAGCGAACAGCCTGGTCAAAGGCTCCCAGGGCATTGTAGGCATTACCCATGTTGCCATAGGCCCGGCCCTGAGCAGCATAGTCATTGAGCTCCTGAGCAATGGCCAGGTGTGTTTTGTGGAGTTTCAGTGCAGTCTCATAGTCCCCCTTCATCTGGTGGATGATGCCTGTGGAGAGTGGAGAGAGAGCAAGAGGATGAAGTTAAAGACCCATTCAGGGGAAAATTGTAATTGAGTAAAATTCAAGTGCTTCGTCAGCTCTTCATGTACAAAACAAGTCATTTGGTTGTTAAAATATGCTCTCTGAGCCATCTGTTCTCTGCTTACACAACAGACTCTCCCACAGAATTATGGTCATTAAAATGTAGTGCAATCAAACAGAGTTATTATAACACTAAAAATAGAATCTTTTGATTGTCTAAGCTGTCTTTGATGATTGCGTCTTATAGGGATTCTACCAAAATCAACAACTTCTCCACAGGGTTGGAAATGGTTATGAGTGAACAAGAAAGAAAAGCAGAGGAAGTAAAAGTGGGGGAGAGTGTGAAGAGCTGATGGAAAGCTCAGCAAACAACTTTAGAAAAATGAGATAAGTGTGGAGAAACAATAAATAATGGAGAAGTGCATTGAGCATATTATCTCTGATAAAATACCATCCTCTGAAAAATAATAGCTTTACCCCACAGCCAGGCAGCCATCTGGCACACACACGCACACGCGCACACACACACACACACACACACACACACACACACACACACACACACACACACACACACACCATCCAAATAAATGTGCACCCACAAATACACAGCAGAGAGTAAAGAGACATCACTGCATATCTACCATATCTCTCCTCCTTCCCTCTGAGACTCACTACTACTCATCCAGCTTTCAATGATAATAATTGCACTGATAATATTGAAGCTCACTGAGAGAAAAGACGGGACGGCTGCAGACTGGCGGATGGAGACAGAGAAGCCAGCTGCAAGGCAGTCCTGAATCCACCATGCAGCCTGGCCATCATTGCTTTGCTGCATCAGCATGGAGACTAATGGGCTACTGGGACGGGGGTACAGCCACTGATGGGACACCAGCGATGGAAACGGTTCTGGAGCCAGAGTGGGTGGGAACCAGGGAAGGAGAGGGGCTCTGTGGCTTGTGGTGAGCATGTGATGGTGCCGCCGGGATTAGTTACCGCCATGTGTGTTTTCCCATTTATTTCATCCGAAACCTGCCACATCATGGGCCTGAACACAGGCTACATAAACAGTGGGATTGAAACTAAACAGACGGCTCAAACGACTGCGGAGGTTATACGATAGATGTGGATATGCATTGGCTCAATTAAAAAGCAGCACATTAGGCCAATCAGAATGGAAAAAGCTTGGCACCTCTACAGTATGAGCCACTGGGCTGTTTATTGGTTTGACACATTACCAGGTATGTATATTTATACATACATACATACATACTTTTGTAGCTTGATGGACATGGATGAAATTCACATAAACCACAAGTATAAAATTTGCATAATCAATGTTTCACTCTAAATCAAGTTTAAATGAGGGGATTAGTTTCACACTAAACCTGCCTGAATTGGGTGCCTGAAAATCAAAGACAGATATAAAATATCCAACAGGTTTTTCTGCAGACAGATTGGATTTTGCTGGGAAAATATCATCAAAGATCCTCTGCCTACTTAATTCAGACCATGATTCAGCATGCAACAGACGCCAACTGACAAATCAGACCTGATTTGCTGTTTGTTTGCTTGCTTGTGTTCTCAGGTTAAAGTGATACAACCTGAACTGACCTTGTAATCATCAGGTCACCGCCCTGAGGAGTTGGTATGCTAGGCGTACCACAGAGTAGAACACGGAGAGAAGCAGTGCTGCCAAGTAATACAGGAAGAATTCAGATTGCAAATGACATAACTTCACAATGAATACTTCCACAATGACTGAAATCTGTGTGTTTTTTTTGGACTATGTACAGTACAAAGACAGTAAAACTACCTTTTTCTTGAGCCAAAATAAATGAATGAGGCTTAGAACCTTTTGGATTTTAAGGTTCCACTGTCACAGACATTTCCGATACTTTGGACAAACCCCTCAGCTTTGCCTTTCCTGGGAGTCTTTCCTAAGAGTGCAAGCATGTTAAGATTCACAGCAGGCTGCTTGGAAGAGCACTGACAGCCCTCGCCACAAAGTCACTCCCAAGGTTATGCTTTCCCCAGCGGAGGCTGATCTTGCTGAGGATATAATGCCTACTGATGTATTACCAGCAAACATGTTCCATGCTGCAGGCTAAAAATGGATCTGGGGCTCGGCGATGGACCGAGGGGTAGAAGAGACAGCCGGGACAGAGGCTGGGGGTGTATGGCTAGGTTTGAGGCTGGGCTTGGAAGCTGCAGCCAAATTTGCCTTAAGCCTTAGGCTACGCCTGGAGCCAAACTTGAAGCAAGAAAATATTTTCTGCCCCCACCCATACGGTAAGAGGATTATGGAACCCTCTGGGAATAGTACCCAGCAGGATAGTAAATAAAACCATAGCAAACATGCGAGTAAATACTGCTGAAACACAAAAATTTGGAATTAGTAAGGGGGGTCTAGCTGAAGTGGTCACTGTGGCATGTTGTCCAAATCAAAATGACCTCAACAAAGTATTAGTCCTAAGATTCAATTTAACATCAAATGTTAACAACATCGTAAGTCTGTGGTGCATACTAAATGCACTTGACTGTAACGTATTAAAGAATATGGCTCAATTATTTCTCTTTTGCGCACAGCTTGAGACAATGCCTGTGAATAACCAGGATAAAGCACACACCACATCATTCAAATACGTTTATACAGGGCCCTATCCATCCAGAGCCCTCTCCATCCCCCCATAACCAAAGACATTAAAAGCATGGCAATGTGTTGTCACTTTTCATTACACAGCTGGCTGTACATAGAGGGATAAGCTACAGTGATGACTTTGAGGGATGGCGTCGTGTTCTGAGTAAATCACTGTGTCATTCTTCCAGGAGCTATGGAGGTCCAGACGTTTCTGCCTACAGTTAGCTAAGAGGATTTTACCAACAATGGTGCTGCTGCCACTGGGCTGGGGCGATACTAGAAATAGAGTAGAGATGACCAGCCTGAGCCCAGAATAATGACTTGGGTGTGTTCCTCATTTATATTTTAGAATGAGGTCAACATTATAATTTACATTCAGGTTTGAGAAGTAAAAACCAGAACAGGATGCTGGAATTGTGGTGAAATTTGGATGCCTATTCAGGTCTCAGCTCAAGAAGATTGACGTGTAAAAAACCAAAAGAGGGAAGTCAATCTTTGAAGAAAATTCCTATGAGAATAGGAAGTATTCACCAAACATTGTATCCTACCAGAGCTAGCATAATGTAGTTTAGTACTTCTGAATGCCTTTTATAATTTCTACATAATTTGGTCACTGTGAAAGTATTTACAAAGCTGCTTGCACAACTTTGTTGAGGGTTATCACTAATGGATGCAATGCGTCTGATTGACAAATCAAGGTTGTATCATACTACATTATGGTGTTTTAAAATGCAGAATAAATAATATATTTGAAAATAATTAATAATCATCTTTTTTCTAAGTATTAATTAAACAATAATGCAGTTCTTCCTTCACGCAGTAGTGGAAATTATAAATGACAAATTAAACTCTGTCTTAAAACATTTTTCTAGTTTGGAGTTCTAGTGTGAAGTAAATAAATAAATAAATTTGCCCTGGACTAGCATCATTTTAGTCACCATCAAGCACAGCAAAAGGGAAACACCAGATTGATAACAAGTATGTGCAATGATGACTATATCATAATATGGAGGATTACTTTCATAGACTTCTATTCTAATCATGTTTATGAAAATGAAAAGGTGAACAGAAGTTGAAAGGTGTCTTAACTGAGTTGTATGAGTTGTACATTATATGATAGTGTATGTTATGATTGATCTGTGGGGGGAAGTAGTGAGCTGAGGCAGATCCTGCTGGGGTCTGCAGGAGGAGGGAAGGGGCGGAGTTGGGGGTCTGGGCTTAAGGTAGCAAATCCGCACTCGCAGACACAGACATCTCCTACAGTCTGACTGACAGAGAGACAGGAAGGAGAGAGATAAAAAAAAAAAAGGACAGGGTATGGATAGATGGATGCGTCCTGAGTGGGTGGTCTGCCAACAGAAACACACAGACCGAGTGCTGTACTTGTCCTCCTGCAGCACCAGTTGAGCTGCTTTCCTCTCCGCTCCTGCTGACCCTCACCCCTCCTTCAGCCCACCAGACCAACTGTCGCTGTACTGTCCACACGCATGACATCTGATTCCTCCCACCACTTAAACCAACAATGTCTCCATGTCTCAACCAGCTTTTTTTTTTTTTTTGCACTGCACAATCGCCTCTCCGTTTAGGAACAGATCACATTTCATGCTAAATTTGCAGATGTGCTGAAAAAAGGGCACAGTTGCTTACTGCAAAAGAATGCTACAGCTCTTTTGTTTCATTTAATAGCTCCACAGTGAGTAGAATAATAACTGTATACAGTGAGCTAAACTTTAGTGTAAGCACAAAGACTAGGAGAGTGTGTTTCGCGGGGCCTCTAGTCCAGTTTCTGGCATGGTCCTCTGTCAGGAGATTGAAGGGGGCCATGCAGGAGGAGGCAGGGAGCGTCTGCTGCTTTTCCAACAAACAGAAATTTGGGGCCAGGCTGCAAAGATCAGCTAGCTAGCAAAGATATCTCCAGGAGAGTAACATAAGACTGGCATCCTAAATATCCCATCACCACTTAACCTCTACTCTCTCCAACCACCGCTCCCATTGCCCCCTCTCTCTCCTTTGGCAGGCCTGCTAATATTTACTCAAGGTATTTGCCCGGTCATTAATGGCGACTTGAAGATGTCACCGAGGTCAGATAAATGCACTTTTTATGTATTTGTTAGGCTCTTTCCCTGTCTTCCTCCTTAGAGCATTCTTTCATTCATCCTGACTGGGCCATTAGGCTCGCTAAATTCCTCTGTAAATTCAGCACTCTCCTGCTCGCTTTCCTGGTCAGACTAATAATATATCTACAATCACTGCTGTTTCCAAAGGCTTAGGTACAAAACTGAATAATCTCTATGCCTCAGTGCCCCAGGCAAGTCTGGTCCCTGTCTGTAGTTTGGTCCTGCTGTGGGCATGTCTGAAATCAGTTTTGAAAAGGTACAGGATTTATGTTCATGCAACCATTGTTGTTGTTATAATGATGATAATGATGATGCAGTAATGATAAAATCATGTCATGATAACGGATGTTTATCCTATCTACTAATCATTTGATGATTCTGCCTATTTACATGCCATTCACTTAATTCCTTTCACGATCAGATGCTCTCTATCTCAGGGTCAGCGTTACTATATTATAACAAAACTGCCAACAAACACAGCCTGTTAAAAATACAAATCATGATGCTTCATCTGCTGGTGTGACACTGTTACTGTCAGACATGTTACAAAACCTGGTGATCAGATGTCTGGACAGAGCAGATTTCCACAACTGATTTTCTGGAATGTAGATTCCAGCGCTCCTGCTCACATGACCCTTAAATGGAAAAAGCTGTAAGTGCGAAATGGGGTTTAGCATAAAAAGCTAATTCAATACAGAAGTTATGTCCTGTTTTTTTAGATACCACTGATGAGATTTGAATACAGAGCACTGCAGTGCACATTGTCTGATTCTCTTTTGTTATTGTGAACTCTTCTTCCTGTTGTTTTCCTCTTTCTGTTGCTTTGTTTTCGTGAGCATCAGCAGAAAGCGTTCCCCGGGGATGCTGGATAAAAAGAAGGGGGGAAAAAAATGCTTAATTAGGACCGTTACCTCCAGCCCTTCTAACTGATGGAGTCGACATTTCAAGTGACTTCTTTGAGTCATATGGTCAAACGAGGTGGTGTGGATCGTGGAAAAGCGAGCACAACAAAGACTGAACACAAGCGCTATCAAACAAACTTATTCAAAGTCTCTTTGAAGTGAAATGCAAGGGAAAATAATACAATTTAGATTCTGTTTCATGAATACCAGTAATGTGAACTACATGAGAACTCACCATTTTAGTCCTCTCTCAGATATTAAATATTGCTGACTAGAGGGTAAGTTAGCCAATTAATGAATAATAAATGGGGCTGGAATGCAACATTTTCATATCCTGTATAGGTCAGAGTGTGCTGAACCAGGGCTGCTGGTACCGCTGGGCATCATGGTTAGATATTAAAGCATGGCAATCTCTATACAACTGTACCTCAGAGCCATGTCAGCTGCTGCTCCACCCACACTACACGCAACATTAACGACAAGCTGAGAGGGCATAATAAAAGTTTGTTCTTTCCTGTTTCGGCAACTTCTCCTTCCCATCTCTCACACAGTGTTTTTTGCTTTTATCGCTGCTCGTTAATCTTCACTTGATCATCCTTCCCCTCTCTGTGCACAGCGTAAAGGCAGCATTTTTTGAAGTCTGAAACAACATCCTGTTAGTTTTAGCCCGTATCTTCTTGTGCTAAGCAGGTTTGCGGGCGTTGATGACGGAATAACACCGCGCACCGCACTGCCACAAACAAAAACAAAAACAACAACAACAACAACGGGGCAATTACAGACTGATGCTTCACAACCTCCACTTCATTCTCTGTTATCTTCATTATTCAGCTCCTCTTGAATCAGCTATTAAAGGTAATTAAGCGATTCATCAAGTCAGTTTCAATTACTGGGAGCTTGACAGCTGCAGATTACAATCAGTAGGGGTGAGGGGAGAGACGGAAAGAGTGAGAGAGGGAGGCATCAAAAACTGGAAAAAGAGGAGAGAAAGAAAATAGACAAGAAGTACCAACAGATCAGGCAACACCGAGATGGACATGAAGCGTCCCTGGGTGTCAAGTGGTACTGCATCCACATGATGGTTCAGCTTGTACAGGCCGTCTCCGTCGAGCAACAGGCTTCATCGCTACCGCCCACTCATTTAGCTTCTGCTCTGTCACCAGCTGGACGTCTTTGACACCGCGTCAACTACACTATCATTACTCTGTCATGGACTGGAAGAACAGTAATGTCGCAACTAATAATGAACAATGCTCTTGCCATCGTAATGGCAGTCATACTACAGATAGGAATACATTTGCTGCCTGACATATAGTGCCCACTCGTAATAAAGCTCACATGGACTGTAGGATCATAAAATGTTCTCACTAGAGCCCCTAATTTATGACAGCCAGTTACCAGCTCACTTTTAAAATCAGGTGTGTGTTGGTGCTAAGAGCATTCCAGGATGTGCGACCATTAGGCTGGTCAAAGGACGACTTCAATTTATGTTTGGCTGATTAACCCCACTCTCTGCTTGCACACTTTTACACATTAGGTTAAAGAATAATTCATCTGGGAGGAACTATTACGCCTCTTAGTTGTCCATTAGAGTCAGGTTTAATACTGTCTTGATGGCTATCATAAGTCACCCAGCGTAGATTGTAATTGCGGGACTAAATACAGAAGAATTGGCCATAACATGTATCTCATGGGGTATTGAATATCCAAAGGGCCACCTTCATCCCTAAGGTTCCTTTCATCATTATATTAGCAGACTGCACAAGGTTACCTTGCTAATAATTTCATTTTAGCTGAATATGGCTGTAAAACATTGGATTTTAAAGGGGACAATAATTACATTTTAAGTTTCAATCAAAAGACCTGATCGTATATTTAATTTCCCCCATCTCGTTTTTATTTATCTTCACACCACTTTTCATTTCAAGACGTGATTAAGTCCAAGCCAGTGTGAAGGTGAGAGCAAAGAAGATTAATGTGAAGCGATTTCCCATGAAAAACTCCACATTTTTTATGGGGTTTATTTATACTCTGACAGTGTGCGTTATATGTTGGCATTCTATCACCATAGAACTTCCTGGGATCTCAAATTACTCTTGGCTCTAACATGCACCATCTTCTTCCCTGGCTCCCATGCAGAAGCCCTGCACTCCACTGCCTTATGCATAATGTACTTGGCACTATTCACTGTAGAACATAATGCAGCCCTTATATATACTATATCTAAAAACAACTTTACATAAAGTGATGACACAGTAATACACTGCTGGCCTCTGCCTAAAATTAACAGAAACACTCAGGTCTTAATAACCACAAATATCATTGAAAACAACAATAAGTAAACAGCTCATTTAAATGAGGACAAACAGAGGAATGTAGCCAGCAGCACAGTGAAAACATTAGCAGGAAATGGAAGCGCTCATACAGTATGCCCAAAACAAAAAAAGGGCAGGCAGGACACCTTTCACACTGTGTCTTTTCCCTCTCATCCTTCATTTCAGTAGGCTAAGTCAAATATAGCTAAAAAAAACTCTCATAAATTCCCATGTTGAAGCAAACAATCAGTAAACACCTACTTCCAGTCTGTTACTATCTAACAACCAGGTGCTTCCTTATCTCTGGGGATGTGCTAAGACATAGATTTATCATAAAATGTATGTGCTGCTGGACCTTTACATTGTCCTCAGCTGAAAGTGTCAAGGAGGAATCTCAAAGGAAGACACACATTCACTACATAGTGTGCATGCTGTGAGGGGATTTCCATCTGAGGTGATGAGATGAGACCCAGATCCTTGTAAAAGGGACTGCAGTATTTTGGGGGATCCCACTAATCAAATCTAAGGAGAACACTAATACCAACGTCAGTCATGTGTCCCTGGGAGATTCACTCTAGTGATCAATACTCATACTCATACATACCAGACTGATAGCGCTCAACTAGCACACTAAGGCCATGTTCAGACCAACAAAAGAGGGCTCCTCTTGCAGGGTTGTCTGCAAAAAAGTTGAACCCGGCAATGCCAAGCAAGGTTCTGCTTTGGCCAATTAATGCAAGCAAGTATACATTCCTGCTTTAACTTTCTTTCTTCTTAATTATCTCATAGCATCATAAACCACTGTGGATGTATTACTCAAACCGGACTTCTTTGATTTCATCACCTAACTGGCAACTGAAGCAACACACCCACAGTACTTAACAGTACTATCTTTGGATCTTGCTGATCAAACTCACCATATAGTAATCCAGCAATATTACTGTGATTTCCTACCATAGAGGTATTCAAAACATATTTTGGATTAAGATTTAAAATTTAGCTTAGAAACTACTAGTAGTTATAATTTCCTCCAATTTCGAGATGTGATACATTATTATTCAGCATACTGTATGTTAAAATGTTACCATAGAAAGCAAATAATCTACCAGGAACATGTGGAAGACTTTGGTGTTCATGTTCATCATGTTGATCATCACTTAACAGCTAAATTATCTTATAAATCTTATAGTATTTTGCATACACACCCAGATTGGAGGAGGCCCTTCCCTCTGCAGCCCTGTCCTTCAAACCCTCAGCTATAGACAGCTGCTGTTCATGGTACTGCTTGGCCCTCTCCAAGTCCTGCATGCAGCGAGCAGCGTGACCCAGTCCTGCGTAGGCTCTCATCTCAATGGACTTTTCCTCCAGCTCCTGGGCGAGCTCCAGAACGTGAGTATGGTAGGACATGGCCTTGTCAAAGTTACGGTGGTAGTGGTAGGCACTGCCCAGGTTACTATAGGCCCGGGCTTCCTCTCGTTTATTTTTCAGGGCCTTGGCAATGCCCAGGTGCTGCTCATGGCATTGGACAGCATTTTCAAAGTCTCCCATGGCGATGTAGACGGCCCCCATGTTTCCCAGCTCGCGAGCCTCAGACAGCTGATCCTTGGACTGCTTGGCCAGCAGGACACACTGCTTGTGGCTGGCTAGGGCGTTTGGATAGTCCCCTATGGCTGTGTATACATGGCCCAAGCTGCTCAGCGCCATTGAAGCAGCCTATGGATAGAAAGACAGAGAGAAAGATAGACAGCAAGTAAGAAAAACAGCATGGTAATAGACTGTAGGCAAATGAAAAAAAGTCTCAAATAGCCCTATTAATTATACCCACATTCCATCAACAGTGAGTAATTTTGTTGCCTTTGTATCACAGATTCCCCACCCACACTTAAACGTCCCTTTAGCCAGAAGTACTGTACATCAAATGGAGAAAAAAAAAGAAGGAAAAAAAATGTAAATTCCCAAATGTCTTAGGAGGCTCACTGCTCAGAGACCAAACAACAAACATAACCTGATTTGATTTCGTCTCTGCTAAGTGACGAGGGGGGGTAAAGTGTGAATCAGATCAGCGCAGCAGCAGGCTTGTTTTAAAGCCGACAGTTTGCCCACTGCAATCACGCTTCATGGAGTGCCACCACCAACGGAACAAAGACACTGCTAATCAGGAGGGAGAGGAGAGGGGTTTTAGCTTCACACCAGAGCTGTGGGGGGGCAACCGGCTGACTGCTGGAAAGACCTCTCAAGCTGAAAACAGAGCGAACAATATTGTGTATATTCTCATCCACTCTATCATCCATTTTCTCAAGCAGCGTCCACCTGTGAAAATAAAACTACGACGGACACTGGCAACAACTGCAGAAGCGGTAAAGTGGAGAGGTTTCACAAAATGCAGTCCTGACCTCTTATGTGACACATTCACTGCAGGCTTATTAACTGTTTATACAGAGGGTAAACAGCTGGGAATTGGGGTAAGCTGTCTTTGTGTGAACAGATGTTCAATTAATCATGCAGGGCCAGCTAATAAAGCATCTCCTTCCTGAGGTCCCACTCTGCATCCTCCAGCCAGGAAGGGGGTTGGATGCAGGCCAGCAGAGAGGACAGTGAAGGCCACAGTGACAGTACTGCCCATCTTGCCTAGCTTGGAGACTCAGCAACAGGGATGACCTGGGTCATCTTGGGGGCATTTAGCGCCAGACAACTGGAAAGTCAAAAGTCAGCTACAGTAAGGGATGGGCTACTCGATGTGGTTTCAGCTGTAAGATGTTTATGAAAGCAGTTTTCATAGCCATATGTGACAAAACTGGCCACTGATTGTTCCATTAGGCTTTAGAGGAGGCATGAGCGGCACCATCTTGAATTTGAAATTTACATAGATATTATTCCACAAATACATCAAGATGCCCGCAGAGAGCGGGAGATATTTTTACTTTGCTCTAGCGCCACATAATGAAAATATTGAGCCCTCTGAATAAATGAAAAGCAAAGCGCATTGTTGAGAAAAAAAAAAATCAATACAACAGAACACGTCTGAAGATGCTTATAAAAGACACTTTTCTTTGAATCTTTCATACATTCTTTTTCTAAACACACACACACACATACACCCCACCTACCTATCTATCCTTCATTTCACATAGCTGCTGATGCCTGGAACCATTTACCTGCTGACATAAGGACTTCCAGCAGTTTGCTCAAGTTTAAAGACTCGACAAGGCATTATACAGGCCCAGGGAGGCAATTACCCTCCGTCACAACTGTTGCTGTTTCATGTTCCCAGATAGCCTATCTAGGGCTGCTCAATTACATGTGCCTTTTGAAGCTTCGCTCCATCTCTCCGAGTCAAACTTCCACTTTTCTGAGCAGAAAACAGAGAGGATTCCTCATCTCTGCCCGTCTTCAACCGAGTGCAGTGGGAGACACAGGGAGAGAAAGCGAGAGGAGGAGCGCAATCTTTCTCCAGTTGAGATGAGTTGCTCTTGTGATCAGTGTCCCTCTAAAGTGAGACTGCAACGCTGCATTTTCTCCTCAGATGGAAGCCAAGATAGGCAGATAATGAGGAGCCAGCCTTGCCAGTCACAGAGGATGCACTGTGTTTGGCTCAGGGACAGACACTGGGAGCGTATCTCTCTCACTTCTGACTGCAGCCCTCTCCCACCACTGCTCATTTTGACTCCCCACCAGTATCGCAAAATAACATTCCGTCTGGGAGAGAAATAATTGCCCGAAATACATAATTTCTGCCAAATTGACTTCATTCTAATTTGATTCCATTTCTTTTCTGCACTTATCTTTCCTCCCTCCTTGCTCTTGCTCTCTCTCCCCCCACTTCTCTCAATCCGTCTGCAGAGTCAGATCTGATTGTGTTTACAGAGTCCAGCCCTTCTCCGGATGTGTGCTGATTTGATTAATCCTAACGCCATGCTTTATAAACTGTTGATAAACCGCTGGCTCTTATCAGCAAACACATTTTGCACCAAGGGTCTCCTAATGAAAGGTAAACCAGTTCTGCCTGGGAGAGACGAGAAAAGGAGAAGGGAGGCAGCAGGGGAGGGCTGAGATGACATGTTAATCAGAAATGCTTGGCTCCAACAACATTATTCCACTTCTTTCCTCTGACAAGGACAGTGGTTTAGGATTCCTTGCTGATTCGCTTCTGTCAGCCTCCTCTACTAAGTATGTTTATATTCTGCAGCACATTAGAGAAATGGCCGCTTTCATAGCACATGCTAGAGGTAATGTATTGTACTTAGCATAATTAGCCCCTTATGTCATGCAGCGGAGCTGCTCTTGATGGCTGGGCTTGGTGCTATGTGAGATCTGTAACTGAGTCCCTGGTGTGTCCAGTTTACCTTGGAACAGCAGAGTCCTGCTCACCACTTCACTGCTGTGTTGAGCTATGTGGATCTGCCTCGCCTTGCAGCTGTTTGAATATGCCTTTGAAAATCAAAAACCTTATTTCACTTTGGACCTATGTGCTCTGATATACTCAAAACAACCAAGGCTATCATCACAGACTGGCAGAGCTTATGGGACAAGCCTGGTTGTCATGGAGATGTAAATGGTTGGATTAGGGCCCACCAGGCCTCGTAGAAGAGACTACCACTACTATGCTCATAAACACGGGTGTGGAATCTCCTTCTGAGTGAACAGAAATAGGCAAACAAAGACAAGGGCAAGTGTACAAACAAGCATCCACAATAAAATACTTGCCTGTTGCTTCTTTGACTGCACTTGCAAGCTATAATTCATTGAAGCCACACTTCTACACTGACATGCACTAATTCTACCTTAACAGACATCACCAAGGTACAACTTGGTGAAACCAAATGTTATTAAGATAATAGTTTTAATTATACCTTAATAGATGTAATTATACAAATGATCTGATGGTCACACGTAAACTGAGAAGGAAACTGAAAGGAAGTAAAAGTGAGCATGAAAGAGAGAGAGAGGCGGGCAGGTTCGGGAGGTGTTAAAGAGCCCACAGTTTGCCCTCTGTCCAAACAGCATGTCCTGCAGGCGGGCATGGCAGCCACTACTTCAGTAAAGTGCTGTTAATGGGATTATATGGGAGAGGAGAGGAGTCACTCTCTCCTGACAAGAGGGGATGGAGAACAGGTTTGATACCATTACCACAGAGGTGGGAACAACCCCCGTCGTTCACTGTACCAATACACATGTTAAGCTATTAGCCTGGAAAAAACATTGCTTGCACGAATGCACTAACTGCGTTCACTGGAATAAAGAAATGTGTGATGTTACATTTCTCTACAATACCTTAATTACCATGGTTAAAATATTCAAGAGTCACATTAAAATTCACAGTATGAATTTGAATGTGGCAAAAAACATATATATTTATTTTATTTTGATTAATCAGTTAATCGTTCAAGTCAATAAAATGACAGAAAATTGTGAAAAATGGGTACTGACATCTTCAAATTGCTTGTTTTGTCTGTCCAACTGTCAACAATCCCAAATAAATTAAATTTACTGTAGTATAACACAGAGAAAAGCAGCAAATCTCCATTTTAAGAAGCTGGAACCAGCAAATGTTTGTCAATTTATGCTTGAATGAATGACTAAAGCAATTAATTAAACACTTGATCTGCTATCAATTGTTTTCTGTCACTTGACTAATTCATTAATCAATTATTTCAGCACTAAAAACCAGCTAAATGGATACAATATAACCAAAGGAAAATATTTGTGTGTCCAAAAGCTACATACAGTGTGTAGTGAGAGCACACTGCTAGTTAATGGCAAGGTTGAACATCAGAGAAACAAACAAGCCACTGTGATTCCAATCACTTCAAAAAGATGACTCGTGACTGAAAACACTCCAGCTCGCCATACTAACACTACACACACACAATCAGTGTATTCCATTTCGCGCGCACACTTGCACACACAAACAGCTGTCTAATTAAAAGGTAGTGCAGAGGGAAGGTGAGGAGGACCATGCACCAGTGTTTCCCTTAACGAGCTGGGCTCAGGCTTCTACAGGAGCTGGCTGGCAGGGAACAGAACCGCACACTGGAGGGAGCGGGGCGTGGGGGAGTGCAAGGTGGTGGTGGGGGACGGGGGGCAGGGGGGATAAAAGGCTGTGGGATAGATTGTGTTTGAAGGATGAGAGAAGAGAATGCTGGAGACATCCCCAGGGCAAGGATGTCTTTAGATCTGAATTCACCGGCAGCGATGCGTTTTGACAAAAAAGGAAACATCTCAACTGTAATAAACTCAAGAGACGAACAGACCAGTCAGAGAGGCTCTCAAAGAAGCCTGAAAGATGCTTTCTAGAGGTGCATGTTCTTGTCTGTGTGAGCATGTGCAAAAAAAAACATGTATGTGCATGTGTGCATAAATGACAGAGAAAAGGGGGAGTATAGCGGAGGCATGCTGGTGATATCAGTGTAGAGGCTGGGGGCGGGGATAGATATGATAAAATGTTCAGCTGGTTTTATGGGTGGATACTCCATTCTCCTTCCTCGCTCGGTGTTTGCACACAGATATGGATCCTATGGGAGCCGCCATTAGATCAGCCAAATGACTGCGTCTCTGCCATATCTAAACCTTCTGCTTTTTTAAGCAGGCAAATGCAGTGCTCTGCCAAGCGAGGGCAGGTACAGCTGTGCCTGATTGCTCTCTTTCATACACACACTCACAAGCATACATGGACACACACACACACACACACACACACACTCACACACACACACAGACACAAGGATTCAGTAGTCCACTGTGGCTGATAAGCCCGGCACAGGCCAAGTTGAATTCAACTTTGCTTCCTATGGCGCCAAATTACAGACCCCTTTCTCTTTATCTTTCCAAGTTTTGAAATAATATTCATATAAGTCAATAAGTCATAGTTATATAGTCATAGTTTCCAGAATCACAAATCAATGCAAAACAGGCAGTGTCCTCAAGTATACCTTATTTCAGAAAGTCTACTATGAAAATAACAAACACATATATCATAAATTACCTGACTGTTAACCAGTGTCTCTATTCAATCATCTAATCAGCTAATCTGATCTATTAACAGTGATGACCAGTTGACTTGTTTCTCTATGACCTATGTGACCTCCAGCTTGTAGATAAATGACGCCAGAGGGCCTGTAGCTTGATAATTCCTTTAGCCTTCACAGGACACGTTCTCAAAGGATTGATTGTCACTAAAGGTCAAGCTATGGGTAAGGGCACTCGTGACAGCTACTGTGCTGTCTGTTAAGACTGTCTGCTGCTCAAACGGTCACACACTCACGCATCCGCACATACTGTACGCTCAGAAACAAGCACATAGACACACTAACACCCATGCAGCATTACATGAAGTGAACTAAAGATACAGAAAAGCTGCAGTGCAGTGAAAAAGCAATTTTTTTTTTGTCTGAGCTGCGGGTAGTCTGTGCAGTGGTGCCAGGCAAATGGTGGATCATTTGTGGTTACTCCAGAGACCCAGTATACATTCACTCACACATCCTTGCACAGAGACACAAAGTAATACACAAATATACCAAATGCATCCCAGAACTTTGTGGTTTCTGTGTGTGTGTGTGTGTGTGTGTGTGTGTGTGTGTGTGTGTGTGTGTGTGTGTGTGTGTGTGTGTCTCCACATTTTTGCATTTGCGTGTATTTACACTAGGGCATCTATGCTCTAGTATGTGCTTGTGTGTTTGTTTGAGGCTACATTGTGCGAGTTGGTGGCAAACAGGCAGCCGAGGGGAAGAAACACAAGAGACACCGAATAAAATGAATAATAATGAATGAATAAAGTGAGGATCTGACAGTCTCCATTGGTGTTGGTGGAAAATTTGACTGTTCCCTTCAAGTGGTGTGGGGGTTTGATATTTCAAGCTCCCTCTCTCTGACAATACGCTAGACAAAACAAGGTTTATAGAAATGGCCAAATGTTAAGTGAGGAAAAGAGAGGGAGGGCGACACGGTAACTGAGCTGGAGCTTGGCTCCACCTTTCCAGCCCCCACAGCCCCTACCTCAGTCCCAGCGCCTGTCCCCTGTGACAGGATGTCAGCATTGTTCGAATGCAAAAACAGCCCTCCTGCCTTCTGATATAAACACATGAATCTTAAGTCTGGTTGAGGAGGAAATTGAAGAGGTGGCACACTGGGGAAGCGGGGCACTGTGAATGAATCTTAATGTACTCTAAATCAGAGCAAAGCCTTGAAGGGCTGCTGTTTATTTCTGTACTAAAGTCAAATCTCCACAGGCATAGCTGTGTGATGCCTGCTGGTGCAGGGAATCAATTCTTGAGAGACCTTGTGGTGACAGAAGGGGAAATCACAGTGGTGTTTGAAAGTCATTCCAGGAGGGGTTTGAGGTAAACATCAAGGTTTGCCATTTTGCAAGGCCTCAAGCTAGGGACAAAGCAGAGAGGCACATAATGCTGTGAAGAGTGGATAACTCCTCCTTTAAACACTAATAGGGGTTAGGAGCAGTTAAAGTGACACTGCTGAATGTGATCAGAAATGACAGTACTGATCCAAATAATGCTACCTGTTGGCAGCAGAAATCGTTTAAGCCACAGGAAAAAAAAAATTAGAGATCCAGTCTATGCAGGTGGGATAAGCAACACACTAAGACTCTCGAGTTAGATTAAAAAGGGATGCAACATCTGATGATACAACGCCATTTTCAAAGCCCATCCATTATAAGCTAATTTTCTGTTGTTATGGCTTCCTGCTGGGTCTGAGGACACAGTGCCAAATATAGCATAGCTTTCAGCACTTGCATCTGAGAGCATTCAGCAGGAGGCCGGGCAGTCAATCCAAGGACGCAGGACTCCTGGGTTATTCAAGGGCGTTTTGGAGACCCAGGGATGGGGAGGCGCTGTCCCTGTCAGCCCACACAGCTGGACAAATCAGGCCTGACGTATAGGACTATATAGTCCAAACCTTTTCAGTGGTACACAGAAAATTCCATTTGTTAGGTGGCAGAGGAGAGGAGAGGAGAGCAGAGGAAAGGAGCGGAGAGATAAGAGAACACAGGTTAAGGTCTGAGGACCCAGATCAATATGAGCTGGCCAGAGCTGTTGCCTGGAGCAGCCAGACACAATGAAAGAAATGAAGAGTGACAACCAAATGTCCAGACTCTCAGCACCTCACCGTTCTCTTTGAGAAGGGAGACAGAGCTTTTGTGCCGCTCTTCTCTAATCCATCTGCAACAGCAAGAAACTCATGCCTAATGGGTTTAGACCAAATCAGATTTCTGTGAAATAGAAGAATGCATGGCTGCTTTCAATTGCTTTGTTTTAAAGTGTGTTTTTCTTTTGTGGTATGTAAAGGTGAGCTTCACAAAATGACAGTAAATCTAAAGTAGATCAATGTTTAAAGACGTAAAGAGAAAGAATTGGTAAAACAAACAAGTTCCAAGTGTTGATAAGTTGGCTGAATCTACTGTATGTATGGCATACCTCTGTCACCTTAGCCTCTGCTCTCATCATTCCCGTTTCCAGCAGCAGCAGGCAGTTGTTGCCAACAAAAAAAGCTCTGACAAACCCACTGTACACTACCTGCCCAGCAGGGCAAATAAAGTTGGTGACTAGCTGGGGAAGAAAATGGAATATCTAGCAGCTAAAGAGCCACTTATTTCTCAGGAGTTGGCTGTGACCATGACAGAGCTAAAAGGAGAGTGAATATTGGACCTACATTTGTCAGGTAGCCAGAAACACGACTCCAAATGAATGCTAATGTTGCTCTGCGTCAGCTGGATTTGTCAATAGGCAACTGTTTGCTAACAAATTCGCCATGAACATTTTTTTAAGGATATGTCAGCTTCTTCATCTACCAGCAAGTGGCCAAAAAAAACAATTTTCACTTTTAAGCTGAGTAGCTAGACTTAGGAGGTAGAGTGGGTAGTCCATTAATCCCAGGGTTGGTGGTTTGATCCCCAGCTCCTCCTGTCCACATGTCGAAGTGACCTTGGGCAAGACACTGAACCTTAAGTTGCTCCTGATGGAAGCCAGCACTTTACATTTACCAAGTTAAAGCTGATCAAATGTGGAAAAGAAACGTCTTAGCCTTTGTGTGGGAACAATATAAGTCTACGAATATATCTGTATGCTGAGTAAATTCAAAGACGGCCCTGTTGACCGATCAAGGTATACCTAATGTAATGTGTAAGTGAAGCTCAATGTTTTCTTCTGTTCAATCAACTTTACAAAGAAGAAACGTCAACATCTATTTAAAAAAAAAACATAACCCCCATCAAAACAACCTCCCATCTCTCACTTGTAAGTTAAATAGCCAGCTAAATCATGCCTTATACTGACTCTTGTCATCATGCTCTGAAGTGCAAATAAATCTGCAATGACATGCAGCTGAGAGAGCAACAGGACCTCGTTCTACCTCCAGCCCAGCACACAAACCATTTAAATCCCTTCCTCCCTCTGTGCTTTTCTTCCCCAAATGTAATTACAAGCCTGGTGAGGGTGGCTACTGTGGCCTGGGCAGCCTGCAGAACACAGCATCAACACCAGCGATCAAAAGACCGGGCTGTCCCTCCAAAGCACCTCCGCACCTCACTGCTCCATAGACTGTGGTTCCTCCAAGCTACAGCAGACTAACCCCATGCTTTCAGCACCACTGGGTCCTTCGCTTTAGCCCCAGGCGGACAGAACTGGTTCAACTGATAAAGACTAAAAAGAGGATCTCACTACTGGGCTGCATTATTACATCCATGAACACATTATGCACGTATGCACACACACACGCACAAAAACACATGTGTGCACACACTACCTCCCACTGTGACAGAGATTTAAGACCATGAGGATGGTAAGCTCCCTTAGTGCAGTATGATGGAAACCAAATCCCAGGAACATTCCTCTCCATGCAAGAAACATCTGCCTCCTGGGGGGACTGTGTCCCGATTTTGAATGTGTGTGTGTGTGTGTGTGTGTGTGTGTGTGTGTGTGTGTGTGTGTGTGTGTGTGTGTGTAAAGGCAGAAGGATCAAAACCAGAATTTCCTAATTAGTTTCCTCAAGTCCAATATTTCCCTGGACAGTACAGCAGAGCTCCACTGATGCCATTAATTTACAGGTAATATGGACTACCGAGAACCAGGCAGACAAAAAGATAAAGATGATGGCAGATGAGAGATCAAGGGTGAGCCAAGTTGTAGCATGGGGTGTGGTGCGGATGAGACAGGAAGGGACGATCAGGAAATAATCGTTGCTTTTAAGGCTTGTTTTCCGGGAGATGCTGGGCCACCTGCCAGTGATGCCTCCAGCTGTGAGCACACGCCACAGGGCTCTGATTGACAGGGAGGGTAAATAGTTGCTAGCAGGGGCCCTGATTGTATCTCACACCTCTAGCAGAATAGAAGCCACAGTGGAAGGGTGATTGGCTTTTGTTACAGCCCTTCAGCCACAAATTAAGTTGGCATCTTAGCCGAGCCATCCGAGATGCACGTTTGCTTAGAGCTGCTTTCTGCTCCTACAACCTGCCCTGTGCCCACAAAAAACACACAAACACACATCTGTCTCCGTTACTTTAACAAAGGCCTTATGAGGAAAAAAAGAGCACAAGAACACATCCTAATGGATAAAGATACATGGAGGGAAAAGGGGTGTTCAGGGAATAAGGAGGTAGAGCTAGAAAGAGACAGAGAGCAGAGAGGGCGATATGTTTACCAAACACTCTGCAGGGACTCTATTGGAATTTGAAGGCCTGATTTTTCTGGAATGCCTGTTGTGTCCAGATCACGCAATGTAAGAAGGGGGATTTGTCAGCGTAGGAGGAATACTTGGCTCTGTTAAACTCTCCCTACTGTGGACACGCTGAAACTAAAAGAAGGTGCTCAAGGTGGGGGAAACTTTGTATGCTGAGCAAGAGCTGAAGAGTGTCAGCTGACTCAAAGCAGACACATAAGCACCAATTGAATTTTACTTCCACCAGTCGAGAGCATGAATGATAGGAAAAACACCACTGTGGCTTCAAACAAAGTGGATTTCTGTCTGTGTTAGATTGGCCTCTTCACACTGGAGTGATGGAGCAATCACAGGCCACTTTTGCGCTGCCATTAAGTGACAGGATGCAGGCTTCACAGCCATAACATATGCCTAACTGCCGTTTAACAAAAGGCAAGCCGGCTAGTTTAGAGGACCTAAGAAAAAGGGAGCAAGGAAAGGGGCGGAAATGAGAAAGGAAGGGTGAGAAGGAGGAGGGGGTTAGAAGTACAGCTGAGCCAACACCAACAACTATTACATGACTCATCCCACATCTGCAGCCGCGAATGGCTTGGGCCTAAACTGAGGTGGACTGTAACCAGAGCCTAGCAAGAGTCCGCTGAGCAGTACAGCCAATGGACAGACTACTATGTACACTGGAGACTATGACTAGACTCTTTACATAACACTTCCTGTATATTGAATAACTCTCATACCTGTCCAATAAGGTTCTGACTATGTTCTCTTTGAATTTTGTTTCTCTGCATAATAAGTCTTCTTGTAAATTTGGGTACTACACAAAGGCAACCTGGTTTAATGACACACTGACCCAGACACAGAATCCTATTTGTGCATTCTCCTCTGTTCAGTGTCTTCCTGCGAGTGCACAAGTGTGTATATGGTATGCAATAAACAAGCAGAGTACACACTAGAGACGAGCCCACACAAAACTCATCATCTCTGGGAACATGAGATTCCGACACAGCTCGGATAATAACCATAAAGCGAAACTCTTCAGAACTGCAGGCGTACATGTGCAAACACACAAACTGCACACGCATACAAAGACAACACTGAAAAGGTCCCTTTTGTCTGCTCAACACTGATGAAAAGCTACCCACTGCGAACTTCAATCACATTCGAAAATGAGTTGGAGACGTGCTGTAACCCCGACAGTGTCATTAAGCCTGTCAGTCAGTCCCCTGGAGTTTGGGGAGGAGGAAACCGCCATCGGCCTTCTTCAGCATGCCGTGTAGCCCTGAACTAGACCCGGAGGTACCAAGAGCCCCTCCTGTGCCGGATCTATGCCTGACACTAGCATAATGAAGCTATATGATTATAAATTCTGCTTTGTATGTCCATAAACCCCCAAATGTCAAACATCCAGACAAAGGAATCATGTATATTCTAATGGTGTTCAGGGTAGATGATAACAAACACAATCATGTGAGTAATGATAGCTGAAATCCCATCATATATGTTCCCACACATTAAAACCCATGCTGTGCACACACAGCCGCACACACACAGAGCCAGAGACACACACAATACATAGAGCAAGATAAGCCTCCACATGCTGTCAGAGGCTGCTGTGTGATTGGCCTCTGTGGAGCTACTGCTTCTCTCATCGTTAACTCTTCAGAGGATCACACTACTCTAATCACGCTAAGCCTCTCTGAATGGCGATGAAGTCAAAAACGTGCCCATGCACATATTCACAGATGCCCAACTCATTACACACACACACACACACACACACACACACACACACACAAGGGCAATCACTTTTTTTCATCACCACAATCACAAAACGTAATACACACAAGCAGCTGTGAGCAGTCTGTAGAAGCAAGTCTGATACCGAACACTGGACAAACCAATTATGGCCATTTTGCAGGAACATTATTACATCTATAGTCAAGGGCGTAATTCCCACTGAGTTTAGGGATGTCCACCTGACCTCACTTGTTAAAATTCTATTTTTGCTACCCCACTTTTAGATTTTCAATTGAATTTACTCACTAAAATCTCTCAGTGTCATCTTGCTGTCCAGCTGGCCAAATCCACTTGATCACTAGCTCATCTGAGTAACCTTCAATTATTATCATGCACTTGTAGAAATAAGCTTTATGAGCAGCGGTGAGTAAATTGCACATTTTCTAAACCTGGGTTTTCTCTCTTGAGCAACATATCTCATTACTGGAGGTTGTTGAGGTTTTATGCAGCCTGAGAGGAAGACTCTGAGAGGAAGACTGCAGGCACTAGTCAGGGCTGAAAAAAACACCGCCACCTCCTCTGCATGTTGTTCAGGTAAGGTGATTAAGGTATGCTTTTATTTAGAGTTAATATTCTCCTAAAAAGATGTTAGAATAGAACATCAATCAAAGATCAGACAGTGAAGCACAGTGCTCTTTGTAGTAAAATACATTATTTGTCATAATATGTATGTAAGTATGTAAGTATCAGGTCTCAATCAGGAAAGTAAACATGATTTTAAGTTGGGTTAGTGAGATAATAATGCAGTAATTTACACAGCATTTCTATTTATTATGAAACCAAAGCCTACACCCTTGCCCATAGTCACTAAACAGCACTAATCTCATGAAAGTGTGTGTGTGTGTGTGTGTGTGTGTGTGTGTGTGTGTGTGTGTGTGTGTGTGTGAACCACCACTCCAACCTGAGATGGCCATACCTTGCCACAAGCGAAAGCCAATGGTGGCAATTAAATCTGCTGACAGCACCAGCAATAGCTACTAACTTTTCAAAATTGAGTCTGGCTACAATAAAATACCAGAGCAGTCTTTACCTCTGGGCCCTCTACTGAATATTTTACAACCTTGATTCCACTTGGTCCCTTTCTCTATTTAAGACAGCACATTCAGGAGCTTTTTCTGAGGCTGATGTGTAGCCAGCTAAGGCCTGTCTCGACTGTTATTTAGAGACCATACTGTGTGTGCTGCAAGGTCAAGTATAAGCAGAACCCGTAGGCCTCCGTCCCCTCCTAAGATGGAGTGCTTTCATTTCACTCACTTGGGGCCTCGTATTTTCTCTCCATTTTATTGCTTTCTCTGAGCACTTTCCACAAAGACACATTCCACCTCCTCATACAGACACAGGGCTCCCATCCAACAGAGAGTGGGGAAGGTCTGGATACTGTGCCACAGGGACAAGAATGCTGACACTGCTGTAACTCGGGACAAAAGCTAAAGATGAGAGCGGAGAGAGACAGAGTGAGAAAGAGAAAGAGAGCAAGTCTTAGTGTATAGGAGTTGTTAGGAGGCGTGAGTCGAGCAAAAGTAAGGAGCTATAATCCCCGTCTTTGGCGTGATGTCAGGGAGTCTTGCAGAAGGCCATTTCCTCACTCTGCAAAAATGCTGTCTCCTACATCCCAGTGTGTGCCACAGCTATATATAATGCAAACATCAAACGCTTGTAGCTGCGCTGACCTCTCTCTCCCTAGGAGACCCCTTGTTCCCTCGTAATACAGAAACTATTCCACAAACACGCACACACAGACTGGTTCGAAACTCCACCGCACCATCTGAATTTCACCTTATCTCTAAGGACAAGCTCATCTCTATTTTACAGATGGGCGAGTGGTGAGGACTAATCTGGTTCCTATCTTTGACTTCACTCTTTAAAGATCTGAGAAAAGGAAAGTACAGAAGGAGGGGGGAGTAATTTCTTTACAATGCATCCTGTTTCAGGAACAGGAGAAAGGGGAGGAAGAACAATATATACTGCACCATGTGAATGAACTTACAGTAGGTCTTTTCTTTGTCATTGTGCTGAGTGTTTTTAATGTAAATAAACATGTAGTGGTAACAAGATCCAGGATACAAAGGCAACTAATATACATACATTCCAAGATGATCTCAGGAATGATACACACATTGCTGATTCGTCAAATTAATCATTTATTGCTTACTTCTGGGTAATTATGTTTCAGAGTCTGGACAACATCAGAAGCCACTGAAAGAAAATCCATACATTTCTTTAAGGTATGAGCAGATAAAGTAACACAATGGTAAGTAGCTCAGGTAACACAGTACCACCTTGGCTTACTTCTTAAAACAGAAGGACGGAAAGTAGTAAGAAGACAGTCAAGAGTGAATATACAGTGTTTTGTTTCAGGTCCCTGGACCAGGCTTGCCTTCTATCTGTTTGGATGTCATTGGTTTTATCAGGGTACTTGATGGGTAGAGCGCTGGCTGACTAGAGTTTGGCTATATGCATAAATCGACAATCATTCCCACAGTTGCACTGACTAATCAGGGCCAGTAATTGCTCCAATGAGTGAAAACAGGGTTTGGCTGGGCCATTGCCCAGAGGAGATTGTCGGTCTACACCACTGACTGTGCCTTACCTCTGACCTCAGCTCCTAATCACCAATTAGCATGCAGCCTTTTCTGCATATTGTAAAGCAAAGGCTATCGGCTCAGAATGCCTATTAAACAGGGTGAAAACAAACAAACTACAACATCAACAAAATCCCAAGTTAAATTTATGCTCCGGAGGACATCTTCCAATGCAAATGTACACGAATCTTTTGACGCGAGCCAGTGTGTTGGTTGAGGGCAGTTGTGGAGGGACTTGCCTTGGATTTGTAGCTCTCCCTTGTCACAACAATATCTTTTTACCACAGAGCTGCTGACATGATTCATGAGCCAGAGGACTTGATGTGGTGTTGGTGTGCAGGCCAGATGAAATCCCCTCAGTCCACTAATATAGGTTTCTGTGTTGGGGTGTGCTTTACAAGTTACTGTAGCTAAGGAGCCATTTCACACTGCTGAGCTAGAAATAGGTCTTACTGTAGCTAAATCAACCCAGTCCACCCCTCCCCAACCCCTGTCACCGGAGACAGTGTTACACAGTACACACATAATTCTACACACACGTTCAATAAACACATACACGCATTCCTTCTCTGCCTCTCTCTTTCCTTTTCTCTCTCTCTTTTCCTTCCTTCCCTTCATAACTACCTTCGGTGGCTCTCCCTCTGTCCTTCTACCCCCCCTTTTCCAAGTACCTCTCTGTCCCTTGCTCCTTCTCCTTCTCCTTCATTAAAATGGACTTCCTAAAGCCTCCATTCGTCTTGCTGACAGCTCCGCTATCGATCGGGCTGGAGAAAGGGATGCAGTTCCAGAACTTTAAATGGCTCTCTGGCCAGCCTGGACGAGGGCTGGGCTAGACTGAGGCCGGAGGGGAGGAAGAGGAGGGAGTGCCAGGTTTAGCCGGGAGGTCTGCTCCGAGTCTGGAGTCTGATGCATTTTTGATCACCGGTGAATAACACCTAGATTGCCCTGACGGCAGGGATCAGAATTTACATGAAAATGACTCACCAACTCTGTAATAAGGATTACGCTGATGAGATCAGATAATAAGTTAATCATGCAGGTTGAAAGCCAACACATTAGCCAGCCTCTTCGGGCTACTTGCAAGCTGAAAGTGAGAACTATAATGTGACCACTCAAAACACTGGGAAGAAATGGGGGTGGGTGTGTTTCAGTTGGCTACACCGACATGCAATTCATTTCAATCAAAGCCATGCGAACTTGTGAGCTGACGCCTTTAATCGGGCTCCATCCCTTATCGTCAGCCATTATCTAGGGAAGATGAGTTGGTACATTCTGTCTTCATCCCTCTCGCTGTGTGACATCAAATCCCACAGCCAAGATTAATGATCGGACATTTGATTTTCCTAATGATTAAAATCTTTATGGCGTACTCGGTGTCCTGTGGTGCAGTGGAACCCAGAGGAGCCCGCTGGATTCCCTCCTCCCTCTGATGAGCACTATCTACGTGTCTGTTGGTTGTCATCCATAATCATATTGTGCACCACAACAGAGTATCAGAAAGCGAAGGAGTCTCTTGTGACCATGTCACTGTTTATTTGTGATCTAATCTGTCCCTCTGTAATGCCCTTGATTGGAGCGGCAAGGGAGAAAAAGATAGACAAGGTGTAATATTCAAGACAAATCACTCAACTTCCCAACTGTGAGCAGTTCAATCTACACAAGCACTGCAGTGTTTAGATTAAGGTCTTGTTAGAGTAGCATTAGCATAGGCTTGTGATGCTTGTGTATTGACGCTTTAAATCAGTAAATGTAGTCCATACAGCATTCAGCTTTGTAGAGCCAATTTAAAAATCCAAGCCCCTGATGGCAAAGAATCCTTTAGAAGTGGATTGTGTCTGCTCTTTCTAAAGGCCACTCTCCCACATTATATGGTGACATGGTCTGAGATTCTGTAAAACGGAGAAAGGATGAGACAAACGGGGATGGAGAGGAGAAAAATTAGATGAAGAGAGGGGAAAAAGAGGTGTGGGGAAGCGGTGAGATGAAAGAGAAGTAAAGAAAGGAAGCGGAGGTGATGTGGAAGGGCGGCGGAAAGGAGAAATGGAGCATGGGGTACTGAGGAAGGAGAGAGGGAGGAGGTAGCAGAGAGGCAGAGAGCAGTAGTCGATATAACGGCAGTCATTCATCTCTCTGACAGCCTTCCAAATGCTCCACTGGGGGAGACACAAAGCTGCGTCACCCCAAATGCAGCAAATGCACAGCGCACACACACAGGTTTGCATACATGTGCGTACACACACAGAGGAAATAATGTTTATGAACCTTGATTTTGCTGTGCATGCACACACAGAGCTCAATGTTCTGGGTCAACGGTATGTTGCGGGGCAGGTACACACACCATTACACTGCAACCTGTACAAGCACAAATCACAGCCACAGGCGTCAGTTAGACATTCACACACACATGCTTTCTCTCACTCACATGCACACACATAAGCATATCTGCTGATTTGTTAAAATGATGTGTATGTGCTGCAACAATAAAATCAAGACCAATATATCTCAAGGGCAGTTCAAACAAGACTTTAAGGTGGAAAACCATCTCAAATTTTACACACAATCCTACATTCTTCTGAGAAATGGGCTTAATATTTCTTTGCAAACACAGTGAAACGTTTCAAGACAAACATGCACATGAACACGACATTGGAATATGGGAACACAGATGTGTGCTCCCATTAATACACACACACACACACAAATCCTTGTTTCCCAGTTCTGGTCATGGCCCATTGGCTGATGCCTGCCGTCCATCTCTCATGATTCATGGCTAAGCGAGCTGCTGTAGAGCAGTTCTAAACCACTGGGCTGAGGAGAGCCTGTGTGTCATTAAGGCACAGCGGGCTGGACGTGCTGTTAGAGCCGCTGCACCATGGCCAGCTCTATGCCTCAGTCTACACAACAGGAGGTGAGGAAGCAGGTACTTCTGTATGTGGTAGTACTGCTCATAGGGGTTTTTACTAGAAAAGTAATATCAACAGCTGAGTGCACTCACAGACTACCTTGCCCTATGAAGTGTGCACAGTGAGCCAGAGAAGTGTTGCCTTTTATTTAGTCGGACGCCGTTCTCCTCCTGCCACTGGCATTTCAGCTAAATTAGCCCCTCTAATCATCCCCAAATCCTCCTTCTTAATCAGCAAAGCAGTGGAGGCTAAAGAAAAAAGACAGCGGTGCCAAGTTCCCCCGTCTGCCATCCTCTATTAGCGGGGGCCCCAAGAAAGGCGGTGGAGGCACACGTCCATACCCTAATGACTCCTTAATGATCCCCTCCTCTGCTAGAGTGCTGACAAACACTGACAAACCCTGACCCTGACAAGAGGAACACCCACACTTAGCCCTCTTCCTCACCCCTTATTTAGAGGCTCATCTCTCAGCCCTCAGCCTCATTATACCAGCTAGGGTCCAGCGGGATCCATACAGCCCCAAACTAGCAGCAAGAGAAACACCCATGATGAAATAGTCTATGTCACTTTCAGAGTGAGGGGCAAGGTTTGAGTAAATTCCTTTCAGCAGATGGAGCGAGAGGGAGAGAGAGCATAGATAAACAAAGCCAGAGTTAAAAAAGAGAATGGCGGTAGAAGAGAGAGAGTAGAACTGCAGAGCCTATGGAAAAAAACATTGTTTGTATCCTTTTTACTTTTTCCTGATCGTGATTTCCAATTCAACTTGGGGTTGGGGGAGTCAGCAGCGGAGACTCTTTTCTACATCACACAAGACATAATTACAGAGTGCGGCACTGCCAGCCCGCCTCAGTTTCTCCTAAATGCTCACACCCCAAATTAGGGGTTACCTCCTTCTAGTGAAACCTACTATTTAAGATGAAAACGTCACAGACAAACAGAGGGGACGGGAAAGGGAGTTTGGAGAGGAAAGACCTAGTTTAACAGCTTTGTTTTACAATGACAGAGAAGGCCTTTGTTAAAGATGGTTACTGGCAGGCCTTGGATAAAGCCAGGTGTGGAAACTGGGACACAAACAAAAGTTGGAAAAGACACACACAGCTAGAAAGACTAGGGAGTGTGTTTATGTTCTATCTGCAGTATATATGACAGCTGAAAATCTGCTAAGGATATTTCCAAAAGGCAGCGAGCTAAAGAAAAACACTAACTTCACACTAGCCTATGACCTCACTGGTTTGGACCGCAGCTCCCAGTCCCAGTCGCGGATGACAGAGCACTCACTCTTTGAGCCTTTCCCCAGCTCGGCCTTCTTTTCTGTTTTGTTTTGTTTTCTTTTTTTTTAGTTCTCCGTCTTCATAGATGAGTATCCTGGTCAGATTCAGGACGATTTATTAGTGTCACGCAGAGTCTGCTTTTCGGCTGCAGGCAAGTTGCCAACACTAGGCTTGCCTTTTTTGCTGCATTGTGCCGTAAAGAGCCGCAACAGAGATTTTCTTCCCTGGTTATTAGAAGATGAAAAGAGATCCCATGCATGGCTCCTTTACTGACATAACAGGATCCAGGTACTGCACTGCCTCTTAATTTATAGAGAACACTCATCTGGTATCTCTGTTTTTTGTCTCTCTCTGCTCCTTCATCGCACACAGGCCACTGTCCACCCTGTAGTAGAGACTAGTAGCTGAAGTGCTGCAGTAAACCAGAGCTTTGAGTTACACTACTACTTAGTATTCATTGTGGTATCAGTATAAGTATTAGCATACACACATAAATGTTGCCTAGTGATAAACAGTATATCATATATAACAGTATATCATATTCCTTTTTATTACAACTGTGTCTTATTTTCTGAGTTTTGGCCATTATTTCTATCAGTTATGATAACATTGTACTCACCAATGTAATGGCTGAGATCTGGGAACATGGTGACAGTACTAAAATTAAGTCCAACGTGGCAAGAAACACGAGCGTTCAAATGATCAGACGGGTTGCAAACAAGCCAACAGCTTAGTCAGATAATCTAAACCATTTTATTTGGATGTAAAACTGAAAGTGAGCGCACCAGAAATGTTTTGCCTGTTTTGAACATGTCATTGCACAGTAAAGACTTTGCCTGTGTTCACAGCTATGGTAAGAACCACAGGTCAAAGGTGGAACACAAAGTCAGTCTGTTAACTGTGATGGATGCTTGCAGCGGACAGTTTGGGTAACAATTCACCTTTCGCCTATTTTCTCTTCCAGTGATAACACCGCATACCCAGTTGTCAGCTATTAACTTGATGAGTACAATCTCATTATAACTGATAGGAATGATGGCCAAACCAACAAAAATAAGAGTTGTAATATTTTCTTTTAATCAATCTAACACCAGACAAAAAAAAAAAGAGTCTAGAGTTGACTAGGGTTAGTTACACACACACACACACTCATGCACGCACGCACGCACGCACGCACACACACAGTCACATACTCACACACAATCTGTAACACGTTCACAGAATTAATTAAATGTGTCTGTTATCATCTTTCAAGCTTTTTACCCACATGATCAAAACCTGAAGCGCAACAGAATCAAACCCCACACCATATCAAAGCCACATGGTCCACCAGGTCCTTTTATCACATCAAACATCTCACTATGTATATGATTTCTTTAAAGTCTCCAGGAAATTCTCAGTAACTGCAATGCACTCTAATTAAAGCCATTTCAATTCACATATGACACATACAGTATTCCCTTTATCACTGAGGATTAGAATCGATGCCACATATTCAGTCTACGTCTCTCTCTTCTCCACACTCCAAGACTGTAGGCCGCACACTGGAAATCCAGTCAGAAACAACATCCTGTCCCTGGCCTCTAGGAAGTGACCTCAGCTTCAGAAAGGCCAGATAAAACGTCCACATCAGAAACAAAAACAACAGGCTGGCTGTAATGAGCTATCCGCCAGGCTCCAGTGTGTTCTGAGGGAGACCAGGTGGTGTGACACACATATGACTCTGATTAGGGGCCTTCAGAGGAACGGGGGGGGGATGGGCCACGCAGGGCCAATCGGGTCATTTTGTATACAGTATGATGCAACTATTAGTCGTGTTTAATGACCTCCACCGGGCCCCAGGACACGCTGGCAATCATGAGTGGTCCATTTGCCATTTGTGAGTAAGCATGGGGGTGCAGTTTGGGTATTGTTTTCCTCTAAGAAGCAACATGTGAGCAGCATGGGTCTCAGTGGCTGAATATGTGGTGCACCACAGCAGCTTGATACTGATATACTGATGCCGTACTGCTTTAAAGGTCTTTAAATATCACTAGGGGCAGACTCGTACTAGTCTTGCACGCATACACAAACAAGTTAAAACATTTAATCAGACATTTAGCCGGCCAATTACTGCTGCAGTCAAACCCTCAGAGCAGACACTAAGGACCTTGCATGTGTCCTCTATGTCGCTCACCCATCTCTCTCTCTAACCTCATTACATGACAGAGGTTTTTGGCACTGCTGACTGTAGACTCATAATCATACTTCTGCTCTGCACATATCCTCAAACTGTGGGAGGGAGAGATGTCAGAGGGACCTGTGGCCTCATTCGTCAACCGTTAGTTCCATCCTGGTGCATTGTGCTGCGTTTGACTGGACTGTTTAAATGTCTCCTGATATCAGGGAACACAAACAAGCAGGCCTGCCAGCTTGGTGGGGAGGATAAGGAGTGAAGGGGAAACGGAGGCCATTCTTCTCCTCTTGTGATGGGAATTGTGTTGGAACAAGCACCTGTCACCCCCCCAACAATGACCAGAGAGGTTGGGCAGAGAGAGAGAGAGAAATAGGAGACAGAGTGAGGAGAGAAAGAGGGCAGCAAACAGTAAAGAAAAGTGGATCAGTCTGTCTAACTCATTTCCCTCCCTCTCCTTAATGTTCTTCTTTCCCTCCCACTCGTCTTTTCTCTCTCTGCCCCATATTCAAACAACTTAATCTGTGTAAATTACATTCCAAAACAGGCGTATGTTACAAAGCCCCAGACTTACTGCTACATGGACCAGATAAACATCTGCATAATATCTGCATAAATGGTTTGCATGGATAATAAGGTGAACCAGCTGCTGAGGCTATCCTATTTGCCTTTTCTTCGACTGCCTCACTCTCTCTCCTCCCCCATCACCTTCATCTGTTCTCCGCACCAACTTGACACCCATGTTTTTAAATAGACAAAGAGCAGCAGCATCTCTGTGTCCTTCAGACTCCTCCTTCAGATACCCTCTAAACAGGCAGAACAGAGGAATGCTGGGCGCAGCACAATCCCACACCTACAACATGATAAGAGACTCCAAAAAAAAGCAACTTTTTAACCTCGATTCATTGTCCTCTGCAATGACAGTTACCCTGCTCTACCCATTTCTGACTGCTGTTACTGCTTTCAAACCCACCAAGCGTGTTTCTTACCTCTCTGTCCTTAAGCTTCATGGCCAGAACCAGCTGGTTGCGATGGTTGGTCAGCGCTTCGCGGTAGTTTCCCTTGGAGAAGAATGCCGAGCCCAGATTCCCATGAGCCCGGCATTCCCCTGTTTGGTCACCTGAAGAGGAAAAACCAAAAGAGATGAGAAGGGAAATGAAAACAGCCAACAAAGCATATTTATAGTACAGCCTACGTGATTACAAAACAGCAGGTGTTTATTTTACATCATGCCACCGCCACCGTTGAACAGCGATGTGATGAACCACATCTATGCCACTGACATGCCACTGCACCCTTAAAAGGGAAAGTGGCCGTTATAAGTTCTCCACAGTAGAGTGGCTTGCCTGACAGCTGGTAGTGTTGATCTCAATGCTCCAGAGGGTGAGAGGGGAAAGCCTTATTATTTCTGCCTGACAGAGAGGCCCCACAGACAGGGCCAAAGTAAAGCGCAAGTCTCTGTGCTCCACCTGAGAACCACAGCTCCTTATCTCCAGCTGCTCTGCCCAGTCATGTGTCAAACTGTGTGGGGGTGAGAAGAGTGGAGCCAGTCTGTGCTACTCTCTGTTTTCATTTTTTCCCCCCTATCTTACCATCCTAAGTTTTTTCTTTCCCTTACTGTCTTTCTCTCAACCCTTCTCCCCTCTTCCTGTATTAACACCCACACAGCGTCACCATCAGTGAGTAACATCTATTTTTGAGCAAAGAAATGGGTCAATTCCTGTCACTTTCTTGCAGACTGAAATGACTTTAAATGTTGGCACAAGATGCTCAAATGGGGAAAAACACAAAGGGACAAATAATCTGTCCAAACAAAATGTTTTTTTTAATCCCTTTGCTGCAAGGCTAGACTAGCATTTAAGAAATATACTGGTATTCCTCTTTCATCCAGATACGCAAGAACAAGACTAAAGACCAGTTCAGACCAAAGATTCGTGGCTAAACCGTTTTAGAACGTCACAGGGAAAAGTTGTCGGCTGATGGCGTCCCCTGCGACTCAGCTTGTCAAATCGCCAGTGGCTGGTTTTAGAACGTAAGGCATGTCACCTGTTTCAGCAGCCAATGAGCTTGTAACAAAGTCAGCCGTTCATCTCGACCAGCTCGTTTTTTTTATATTTTTGTTTCATCAATACTAGAAATGCAACTGTAGCAAGTAACTGACTATCACTACCTTCATTCATATTTCAAGATGCTACAAATTGTATCCAGCTACAAAAAAAGCCAGAAAAGCCGGCCGTTAGAACAGAGTCACTAGTCGCATTGGTGTAAACTGGCAGGTTTCAGAACGTCGCAGACCCGGCGCATTGCAAGTAGTTGCAATTTACAACTCGTCTCGTCGAGAATCTTTGGTCTAAACTGGGCTTAAGAGTCTACAGCCATGCTAGCTGCTCTGTAAGGCTATACTTTGGTGCGTTCAGCTAAATGCTAAGATGCTTACAATGATAATGTTAACACGTTGATGTTTAGCAGGTATAATGTTTGCAATGTTCAAAATCTTAGTTTAGAATGTTGCTGATGGGAAGGTCATTAGTTTTCAGGTATTTGGTCATAAACCAAAGTATTGGACAAATTATGACGGCACTAGAGGAAAAGTCAGGGGATCACCAAAGACAGCAGGATTCATCCTCTGGGGAACATGAATGTCTGTACAAGATTTGATGGCAATCAATCCAATAGTCAGATATTTCAGGCTGGACCACAGTCACAGTCAGACAGACATTGCCATCACCAGACCCAACAATATGTGGCTAAAAATGTGTGCAAATGTATTGATCATTGGCCAAAATTAATCGGCAACAACTTTGATAATTTATAAGTCATCAAAGTAATTTATCAAACAACAATGTGACACTTTCTTTAGATTCTTGTTGGTTGGACAAAACAAGCAACTTGAAGAAGACCTTAGGCTCCGGGGAAATGTGTTATGCATATCTCACTTTTAGACATTTCATTGACTAAACGATTAATTGAAAAAAATAATCAACAGGTTAATCGATAACAAAAAGAATCATTAGTTGCAGCTTTAATCCAACTTATTATTCCTTCTTTCCCCAGTTCAGACCTCTTACCTAAGGTCTTGGCCACCTCCAAGTCCTGCTGCATGTAGCCAGTGCTCTTCTCGGTGTTGCCCAGGGACCAGTGGGCGCTGCTGAGGGCCGAGAAGACGGAGCCGCGTAGCTTGAGGCTGCATGTGCCGATCTTCAAAGCGGCTTCGAGCACCACAACACTGGCTGTGTGGTGGCTTGCTGTCAGCAGCTCCTGGCCAATCACAGACACCACCACAAAGGGACTTTTGTCCAGCTTCATCTTTTGCAGCTGCTGATAGGTGGGCTCGAGAGACTCTGTGCAGGAAAGGACATGAGTAAGACAGTGATTAGAAACAGACTCCAAAATATGCCAAAACATAACCTTGTGCTGACATGGTGACAATATCAGACGTTGATTGCAGTAACTGTGTTACGCGTTTACCCACCCTGACAAACGTGACTGCTGTCTGAATTCAGATTCTGCTTTTCTCCGGCTGTGGTTGTGTTTTGTCTGCCTGGATAAGCATAGCCTGTAGCCTGGCTGAGTGACGGCTTTCACTGACAATTTGACAATAAGTCAACATATGAGCTATTTTTCTGTTCCCTCCACTCTGACTGGGGTAATCTCAGGCAATTTCCAACAGCGCTGCATAAAAATGGCACAAGTTTAGACTATTGTGGGCAACTGTCGTTAGAAACCACACAGCAAAATTATATTTCTGCCTTCTCTTCGTGCCAGTCGCTAGTCGATGGTTGTTTGAGAGAATACGGGGAAACTAATGCAGCTAATGCACGACAGTAGCAGCAGCAGATGAATGCAGAGCAAAGGAGACACACAAGGTGACCTTTGAAGAGGCTGAAAATGCACACAATGACATAAATCAATGGAGGGCCGCACGGGATTTGGGATCCACAGCCCCTCCAGATTACAAAGCCCTCTGGCAGACACCAACATCGAACAACAGGAAGGGGGGCAAGGGAGGCACGCCCAAGTGTGTGTGTGTGTGTGTTTCTTTGCGTCTATTGATGTATTTGTGTGTGCCAGTGTATATTTGCATTAATGTATAGGAGTGTGTCTGGGGGATGCTTAATTCTCATGGCCCTGCATTTGCTAATATTTTGAGCAGAGGTGCTACTAATTAGGTCAAAGCGCTTTACAGAAGATTGCATGGTGTTACTTTGTACCTGTACAAACTGGCTATGTGTGGCTGCATACAGCACAAGCTTTCATAAACTGTTTCTTTCATTTGTTTAGACAAACATTTAATACACAGTCACAATATCCGAACTAACTCAATAGCTCTTGGAAACACACACAGCCGCTAATTCACCTAGACACACACGCGAACAATATGAGATGCTTCCACAAGCACAAGCACTCAAAAGCATAACTGATGATGCTCTTTCAAGAGCATTGCTTCTGTTCCAGCACTTGGCAGAATGTCGTGCTTACAGAGACGGTGCGTGCATATAATATCCATTCATAGCTTGTAATTGCCTTCAGAGTGACACCGAGAGCTGAGTCATAAATCACACGCTGAGAGAATCCTTTTTTTAAAAGGTGTCATGGCTGCTGCATTCATAAACAGGTAGTTATGACAAGATCCGAGTGTGTTGTTTCACACACATACACAGGCTAACACGCACACAAAGTCAAATGCTAAAGTGTTTACCGAGCTTTGTATCAAGAGATGAAGCAAGAATTACAACCTCTTCCTCATTGACATGCACACAGCTAACAGAAAGTCATAACAGAGAGTCACTTCACCCCCATCTTTCTCTCCTTTTGTCTTGTAAGAGAGGCTTTTGCAGAGGCCACACCTCACTGTGATGACAGTATACTTGTTGGGTGGAAATAAACCAATGTACCAAAGAGTTATTCTGCCTGCCATCTCATGTGAATAAAAACACAAGACATGCGCTCTCACCTCCTGTATTTAAGGATCTATCATCAGTGGGACGGAAAAAAAAACATACTGCAAACCTTAAATATTTTTTAAAATGTTATTTGTAGCATTTATGTAAGCTACTAATAACAAACAATATCATTGGATAAAATTAGCATTATCATCCTATCCAATAATAATCATGAAGTTCTGTGGCATTAAACCAGCGTGGTTGCATGTGTTCATGTGTTCAAGATAAACAGAAGGAGAAACTATACTGTATACCTTTGACTTTATCAAGGTAAGGCTGGTGATATTATACATTTTTGTAATTACTAACAAATCCCATGTAAAGACCAAAACCAACAATGTGTTAGTTTTTGACTTCCCCACTCTCTCGATGTTACTCAGCACCAAGTCTGAGGACGTACATTTTTAAAAATAGGTCAGAAATTTTCATTTAAAAAAAATACGGCTTTATAATTTACTAAAACAGTTGGGCAATGAAGTTTTTAGCAAATGTTACTCAAACTGTTTTTTCAGCTGCAGATTTGGTGCACTAGTGAGTATTTACAGCAGTAGGATGGTGTATGTGGAATCATCTCAAAATAAACTACAGTAACCATTTTGATTGTAATGAAGGAACACGTCGCTCAGTGCAACAGTGTGGCCCATTGGTGTGTGTAATAGTTTTGGATTATGGAGCTTTATAGCACAGAGGAATAAGCTATATCAGCTACTCAGGCGTCTTGTTAGTAGGATCAATTCACTGTTGGTTCTAGTCTTTTCATTGGATTTAGTGACAATAAGAAAACTATATAATATAACCACCCTTATCCTTTAAGTAATAATGTGAGACTTTATTGATCTCTGAGTCTCCCCTTTCTAGTTCTCTCCAGGGAGGTCAGACGTCAGTGTAAGTTACATAGCTGCCCCTCTGGTGCTCGTAGTGTTTAAGAATCAAAAGCACTTTGCTCAAAGGCTCCTCAGCAGGACAGATGCTAATGAACACAGGCTCCAAATCCTCCGGTTAAAGGACACTCTTTTTAATGGCAAATGATCCAGCCTGGGTCAATAACTGCCACACTGTGAAGCCATCTCCTCTATGGTTTATCTGGAGGGATCTTCAAGTGAAAAAAAAAAACCTTTTTAGTTAGCGTATGTGGAAAACAATCCAATAATTAACGGCTAATGGACCCTCTGCACTTTCTCTGGCCCCAAGCAGCTGAATGAGAGACAGAACTGGAGCAGGATGAATAGTAAGAATATCACCCATGTGATTCCATACATGCTAAAACACAGCCTCCGATAGATGAAACTGTGAGAGGCTGATTCCCCACAGCTCCTTTAATGATGCAGATGGACAATGCTGATACTGGAGGAAGAAATTGCTGCCAGGATGATCGGAAGTGGCAGACGGGGGAGAGACGGATACAGTAAGATGAGGGAGGTGAGATTGCACCAGTTTCCACTTGTGTTGAGAGCCCTTTGTTGTGGGAAATACAGTATGAGTCACATGAGAGCACAACAGCTGCTTGACTCTGGAATAATGAGAGGAAACCTTGATCTGTGCAAGGAGGAGTGGGAGTGCGTGTCAGGGAGAGAGGATTGGATTGTATATGACACACTACGAATTGGGGGTATTATACATATATTAATTTTACTGTGGAAACAAAGCAAGCCTTGATGAATTCACTACTCACTGTGTCCTTGAAGACATATGCCTTGATATTGTTCTCTGAGGTTCATTGTTTGTCTTCTTCTATCCTAATTTATTTATTTGCTTATTTTGGTATGGATATCATCAGATGGATCTCTTTGCTTTTCTTCTTTGTGGCAAAAAATAAACATAGAGGTGCTTTGGGAGGACTGTAAACACAGTGTGTCGAGATATCTGTGGTTAGATAAATGACTAAGATAAGTGAACACTGCAATCAAAGCTAGATACAATCAGCTCTTTCTTGGCAACATGGCAGCAGCACTGAGTTTATACACAGAAGGGAATAATGTAGTGTTTACAGAACTGCTATAAGAGATTAAAGTGTAATTACAAACAGATTACAACATTTGAGTGTAATTACAATGTTGTTACAACCCAGAACAAGCAGGTGGAAACCCAGTTGAGTACAATAACTTATTGTATATAGGTTTATAGCAGCTTGACAAGACATATTTGTGGCTATGCTCAACTGCAATTAAATTGGTGGGTGAGATAATCAACAAGCTGAATCCTTGTATGAGTGCGTTATATGCCATGAGGCTGATAAATACGGCTGGCAGAAACTGGCTGGCCCTCTTCCGCCTTGAAGGACAGAAAGCAACGCCCGCCTACCTTTCACTTATCAGGGGAGTTTGGCTGAGTAACACTGATTATCCTCCCTGTTTGCTGGCGTAACATTGATTATCGTCCCCCTGTGCCAAGAGCCCCTCTGAGAGGATCATTGCTCTTAATCCTTTGACCTAGCTATACTTCTGCTCAACACACCTTGGATTAGGTCCTCTGCTGGTTGCCTGGCACTGTGGGAAATAGGGTAAACAATTAAGAGATTAAATGGCTTGGGCTAAATGTTGGTCTTCCCCTACTGAGAGGACTCATTTTGGTCCATGATGCTCGGGTCTGGGCTCGCACCCAAACCCTTTTCTTGTTTTGGCTCCAGTGACAGGCTTATATACTCGATGTCGCTCAGATGGTCTCTCCATTCTTTATTCTCTTTGCAATTTTTTTTTTCTCCTGCATTTGCACACGAATATTCAGAGGAGCACTGTATTCAATCAAAGAAAAACCTGATTCCTCACTGAACAAGAGCTGCTGATCTCATTGTACAGTTCAGTAAATTTTGGATTATAAAACAAGGCCACATTTATTCACAAGTGCAGTTTTCAGCACGGTTTGGAAAAGAGACGATGACAAAGCATGACTGCAGGATGACTCAGTCTATGTTGGCAGTCGATGCCATCGAGATCTGAAGAATATTAAATCTGCTGCAGTGGTCATCTGAAGTAAAATTGTTGCCAGGTTTGTTTTGAGACTCATTAGGCTGGCCCACACTGATTACTCACGGGCAATCAGGTCACTGCAGTTGGCTGATACAACAGATAATAATGCATAACAGAAAGAACACATTTTAGTTACAATCTTGGCTTGAATACGCTACTTATAAATCCACTCAGCTTTAGGAAAAAGGCTTACACAGGGGCAGACACAGACAATGGCATTAGTGTTGGATGCTCATTAAGATAGCGGGATATCTGTGTGTGTGATCAGCCCGACTGACAATAAGATATGCTGAAGCTGCAGGCGTCAGGCCTCAGAGTCCAGAGGTAAGTACTTGACACCAACTGTCAGTCACAAAGACAGAAAGACGGACAGATAGAGAGATGGCCTGCCTGCCACGGGTAAAAAAAACTGACAGGTAAAGTCACCCCAACACGCTTATTGACTGGCAGAGCGTGAGGATTATCTCAGAGACACAGACAGTGACACGCAGACACATGAACACGCTGTCAACACACATGTACGAACGTATTAAGCCACTAAATTTCTTACCTCGTAACGGCGACTTCATGGCGGCTTCTACCATGCCCACCAGTAGCTGCAGGCTCTTGGGGTCTTGGGCCAGCCCAGAGGCGAAGGCGGCCAGTGCGTCGGCATGGCGACCAAGGTACTGAAGGGCAACACCCTGTCGGAAGTATGCCTGTGGAGGGAGAGAGTGAAGAGACAGAGTCATCAGGGCTCCAGTCTAGGTGCCACAGCATGGGGCTTTATACAAACACATTACCAGACACACTCATTTCACGCCATTTGCATTTTTTCCACATGAGCAGTTTTCTGAACATGGCATCTCTCTTCTTTGTATTCCCATAATAGAGTGATCACTGGGTTTTTTGTACTTGTTAATTGGATTATAAGTTTTACATAAATGCACATGTTACACTCTGGCTGGCTGCCTTCTCAGGAGCAACTATTGTTTTTCTATTCAATGTTTTGCTTGGGAGTGAACTGCACACAAGTAGAGCGCTGGGATTTCTCTTTGGCTGCATTAGAAAATAAGTAAAGAGAAAGAAAAAGGAGAACGAGAGAGAGCTACTTACTCAAGTCGGTCTGAAGCTCAATAAAAGAACACCTATAAAAACTTCAGATTGTGCATTCCCTTTGTCAGGACGCAGTTGTAAAACAATAACACAACTGGCCGGTGTCTGTTTTTGCCATATTTTTACATCAGATTTGCACTTGTGTGTCATGTTTTGGATATGTGACTGGCTCTTCAAGCAGACAAAAAAATTAACTGCATTTGTTATCCATGTCACATTGTTGGGAGTATAATAATTCAGTACCACTGAAACATAAACTGCATGCAACTGCGGACATACTGTATCTTTCTGTGAGAGACCAAAATGTTTTGGAGCATTCAAATTGAAAAACTAAAACAGACAAACATCTCTGGGATCCAAACCCCCATCAATAAGTGTTTTTTTTTTCTTCAGCATGTCTGTTTGGACTCGGAGAAAAAGAGATGTTTTATCCAAGCAAGTTTGTGACTCAGTATGTTTGTGTCTAAGGCCTGATCAGACAATAATCCTAGTGAGTTGTTAAACCTGACTCTGGTCCAGTCTAACAACAGCAGCAAGGAAAGATGGAAGTAGACCCAGCTCATTATCCACGATCCAAACCACTAAATCCCCCCAAGAGAAAGCAAACTGTCTCTCAGAATAGTCATATCTGGGCTTGTGTGTCTGAAACGCACAATTACAGCAGCAAAGCATGGGGAAAATGAGGGAATAGCATTGTGTGAGGCAAAGAGACAACAGAATCTGTCTAAAATGTAGACAATCTGTCATGTTAAGAGTCCTAACCTTTCCTTCTCTGGTGTTTTTGTGTGTTTATGCTTGTGTGTGTCTGGCCTCCTCCTCACTGAGTAGGCAGTCACTCCGCTCGCAGCTTCCAAAAGTGACACGAGGGCTAATTTGCTATTAGCATCTAAGAGGCCTTTTCATTAGTCTTCCCGAGCTTCTCTGTTAGCACCGCTAGGAAGCGAAAAAGGCAGGGAGGATTAGGGAAAATGAGACATGACATCGAATTTATAGAGACCAGTAATTAATTTTGCTTCTGTCCAAGCCCCCCACTGACTACCAATCTCTCTCCAGACCTGCTGCCCCCCCTCAACATTTCTGCCTCCCTCCGCTTGCATCACAACTCCATTGAAAATGACGAGGACAGAGATTAGATTCAAAGCATTAACCTTTGTTCTAACAATGTTATTATATGAGGGGAGTGCAGGCCAGGGTATCCGCTCAATATTAATTGCATCTAGTGGCGGTGGAGTTTGGGCAGGACGCACTGGCAAGAGTGGAGAGGCCCACAAACGTTTTGCCCAGGGGAACAAAAGACATTTGAAAGCACTTCTCCCTTTGATTAGATTAAGCCTACAATATGACTGCTCAGCCAGAGATCTTTCTTTCATTCTCTTAAGCGCCGTGCCCTGACTGAGACGACCAGGGAAAGAGGACGAGAAAAAAGATGAATAAAATAAGGCTCGCTTCAAACAAAAATTGCCATCTTTTTTAATCCTTTTATTTTACCCTATCGTGTCCCACATAAGGCTGAAAGACTAGACTGTACGGAGAGAGTGCATTAAAATATTGCAAACACAAGCATGAGAGTAAATGCACAAACTAAAGAGCCACGGCAAAAATGACAGAATCAATGTGCCGTACAGCCTTATAGGATTTTTTTTCTTCCATTAATCTCCCGCTGCCTTCAAAACACATCATGTAGCTGCACAAAGACATACACACACTATATAACCTCAGCCTTTGCATAATACAACAAGTCAATGCTACCAGTGCTGCTCATAAAACAGAAGCTTCATTTGAATTTACATTACAGTAGCTGAATACTAGCGTGGTATGATAGCACCAAATAGTGCATAAGAGGACAAAGCTGCAGAAATAACACCAACAGGTTGGCTATGCTATTGGCATGAAGCATTATGGGAGAGGGGGGAGCTAGATTTTACCCCTACACAACATTTTTTTTAAATTCACACTTAACAGGATCTTTTCTAAAAACACAGCAGCATCTGCTTAGAGCTGCTGCTACAGTGATTAGCACAGCCTCTAGCTCTCAGCCAGACAGAGAGAGCATTACAGGAAAAGAGAGGGCTCCACAGATTAACTTTGCCCTGTCAACACACAGTATTACATATACAACAGAAAAGTACAAGTCAGTGCTTAATCTTTCAGCCAAAAACCATCTCCCTAAACAGGATGCATATTAGAGAGTGACTCCTCCGAAGGAAAAGTTCTCACAGAGCACAGTCCCTCCTGAAATGTGATGCATCTGTTAGGCATCCTGTACAACATGACATGCACAAACCAAGACCTCTAATAATGTGTTTTGCCTGAAATTCAATCCAGGGTAAATTACTGAACCTTCCTGCATCTTTGTCTCCTCTATTTAATGCAGCAATGTGCTGATACCACAGAAGAGTGGATCGAGTGGGAAGGTTTGTCGTTCTTACCCGTGGGTAAATTCTGGGAGTGCTAATGCGCATGTGTGTCCGTACACGTGTGTGTGTGTGTGTGTGTGTGTGTGTGTGTGTGTGTGTGTGTGTGTGTGTGTGTGTGTGTGCGAGCAAAAGAAAAGAGAAAACACATACGAATAAGAGAGAGGATAAAAGCTTTTCTTGTTTCTCGAACCTTTTAATATTTCATGAATGCTTGTTTGATGTAGTTTTAAATATTCATGTTTTTATGCTTAGGAGGAAGAGGGAAATGATGCAAAACAAAAAAAGTTATCCACTCTGGTACACTGTGCTACACACTATGGGGATCCAACATTCTTTGCACACGGATGCAAAAACAAGCTCACACACACCACAGTCGCATACGCTCTCTTTCTCGCTAACAAGACACTTACAATGAAACATGGACAGTTTTCTTTCGGTGACAGCTCTGTTGTTCTCAATAAGGCCCACAGTCAGAGCAGCTGAACAGAAAGTTGACACAATTAAGATTGGGAGTTTGGCGCAAGACCAGCTGTTAGAGGCTCCTTTTCTATTAGCAGATTAATGCCTCAGCATATGTCCTTGCCCCCTACTTAGGCTCCTCTTCAGTACACTGTAACCCCAGGGGTGTCGTCAGCCCCTGGGAGCATGTCTGTGTTTGCGCTTGTCTGTCCTTGTTCAAGATCTGGGCCTAACAGGCTTAAAAGAAGAATTCTCTGAAAATATATGTCGACTCGCCGTGCCAAATGGATACCAACCATGAGCAACAGGAGTATGATTTGACATACGGCAAGGTAGATATACTGTATGTACTCATTCAGGATCCTGCCTGATACAATTGATTGTACAAAGTTCCTTACTTAGCATCTTAAAAAGGCATGAATGCTGACAAAACATACCGTCTCCCACAAATGTGGAAAACCTTGTTCGGTCAATAGGTCATTGCATATTTCCAAGAGCCCTACATATGTATCCTCCATCTGAGTTCATTTTCCCCAGGTTTCACTATGAGATGTATGTAGTGCTTCCAAGACAAAATGCTTAATAAAGACTGCCAAATCTATTTGTTTACTCTATCCTGAATCTGTCATTTTCAGCAAGAAATCAAATTGCCAAGGTAATTTGCTTTGTATCAAGGGCACTGGAGCTGGAAACCCGTCTGTGTAGTCAGGTAATTTACAGACAGTTGAAGCTGTTTTCTGCCACACATTCAGAGTTGTAAAATCTCAACCACAATGATGTCTCTCTAAACAAACAGCCTAACTCCTCGCCCACAAAGCAGGCAGCCTGTCATTGAGCCCACTGCTCTAGCTGTGCTCCAGTAGCCCAAGGCCTTGTGCGGCTTGCTGTGCCCTGATCGGTGATCAGCAATAATAGAGATGCTCTCAAATGTGGAATCAATAGAAGCCGCGTAAGCTCCGTTTAGACCGTGCCACACCCTTCAGTGCTGTAGTGTGTTTAGGATATGCCTGCTGCAGATGGTTTCTGATCGCCCACAGGGCAGTTGGTGGCAATGCGACGACTCTGAACAGAAGCCCCGCTGGCGACATAATGGAACCCCAATCAGACCATCAAATAGGGACAGCAGGCTGCAAATACACATACATACTTTACACACACACACAAATACAAACTGAAGAAAAATACATCAATAACTCCTCAAGCAAACCACCCGTCTGTCTCCAACAAACATGTATTACTTTGAAATCAGCTTTCCCCACAGGCCAGGACGCTGGGATCAGATTAACACTAATGGTGTGACAGGAACAAAGGGATTGCTGCCTTTCTTCCCTCTGTTTCTTGGCTCTTTAACTGTAGGTGTCGTTGCCTAGTTTCCAATGTGACCCAGAAATGTCATGTGTCGACCAGGGTTTCAGACATGTGCCTCCGCCATCCCTTGCAAATCTCTGCCACTACACTTTCAAGGTGACACAGTCGATTCGCAGGGTACACAAAATGTCAACTGCTTAATTTAATATCCAGGGATAACTGTCGGCCATGACAAATTAGCTGGGAGAACAGCTAAAAAAAAAGTGAAATGGAATGATTGCTACTTTGGGCCTTCTGCCCTTCAACTTGACAAGCTGAAAGCCACAGCACAGCACAACGGAGCCTGTACTTAATTAAATCTATTTCTGAAGCCACGTCTGTGAGTTTCTACCCATCTTCCTGCATCTCCCTGCAGGTGCAGATCTCTTTCCCCCAGGACTGAAAAGGTGTGAGGTCGGTCCTCTCGGAGGTGGCGGTGGGGGCTTTACACCCGTCGCCTCGGGCCAAACATAAACCTCTGGCCCCCGAGGTCACTGGGATGGAATCATGACACAGCTGCCTGTCTATTACCATCTCCCCAATCTAATAAGACCAAACCCTAAACCAGCAACCACCCCTGACCTACATCGATCAAGTGTGTGTTTATCTGTGTGTATGTGTTGTGGCAATGAGAAAAAACAGCGACAGACTCATTTTTCCTCACACAGAGTGAAAGATTTCTGAATTAATCCAGCTAATCGATGAAAAATGTTGCTTTTTGTTTTGTCCTATATGCTGACTTGGCAAGCTTTTGTAGAACAATCCTCATCAAGTCTACAGTGATTTTATGTTAACAACATAAGCCACATCAAAGGTGCATGTTAAGCACTTATGCAAGTCAAACTGAGACACCTTACAATCTGCATGTAGGTAGACGCAGTAAAATATTTATGATCCATTGATGTATTCCTCCCTAAGGGCGTTGTAGACTCTGGTGATTGCTGTTCCATCCAAAGCCCTTAATTAGCCCATTAGATTAGATGGCTTTAATGAGAGCAAATTAAACTGATCATTCTTTGTGGAGCCGGCAATTAAAGGGTAAATGTTTCATTATTCAGTGAGTGGCGACAATAAGACCCAGGTAAAATCCAGAGAGGCTTCAGCATGAGAGATATTGTAGTACTCTCTCACGGCTGCAAGGAATCGATTAGCTAGCTCACATCAAACTGGCAGCCAGCGCAGGACTTCAGATTGGAAAAGGTCATGGACAGGTATGTGGAATCAATGCTGAGCTCTCTGTATTCACTGTGTCTCGCATTATCTGGCTAGGGGGATGGTTTAACGCTTTCTAAAAACAATTACCAAAAGACAAAGAGAACCTTCAATAAAGAAGGTCAGGGCTTGTGATCCGGGAAGTGTCATGTGGTGCACATCCATTGTGACAGTCAAAGTGAAACAGAAGGGAAACACTGATATTGCTCGTTTATGACAAACAGATGAAACGGCACAATTGTGGCAAGTTGTGGGGTCGTGCAGTGACATGCTGTCACAATACACTGTTTGGCAGAGGGAATTCAATTTTCTTTCTGATGGTTTTCACAAAGGAAACAGACCAATGGAAAGCGATAAACCAGCAGATAAAATGGCAATATGTCTGCAGCTCATTCCAAGCACGTGAATTCTAATGTTAGAAAAACCAAGTCACACTCTTCCGCTATGATTTATAGCCCGATTTGTCACATGGATGCAGCTAGCATACTTGCATTCTTATTAGCATCTTAAGAGTCTTGAGATGTGAGGCTGAGAGGGTCAGGGTGCTAAACAGATTTCCGTTCCCCTCTCAACTAGATCCTTGGCTCTGCTATGCCTGAGCATTGCACACGAACCCCACAGCCACAGGGGCTGACTCTCAATTAAAGTAGGCATTAATTACTTAAAGGAGCTTTAATCAATCAAGGCCAGATGGTGAACCTGAAAAAGAGAGCAAACTCTAGGCTGCAGAAGTGCTTTCCGCCCCGACTAGACTAGAGGCGGCCATAAAAGGCTTTATTGCAAAATACCTACAAGGCTTACATGTTATGGAGTATATTTCTTTGCAACCAAAAAGGGTCAAGCAAGCAAAATCAAGCAAGAAGCTGCAATCTCTGCTGAATCTTTCATGTTTTGATTGTCACAACTGAACTTCTTACCAATCATTAAAACACCTAGAAGTGTGACAAATAAGCTCACGATAACACTAAAACTCAGTTTTTGTAATACAGATCGCAGGTACTGATTATACAAAGCCAATGCCAATTGAATAAGCAGCCCTGACCATATGTGTCCCTGATGTGTTTAGCCCCACAGTGCCGACAGAATAGGCCACTTGGCCCTGGTGCTGTACTCTCCTGGCCCGAGGCACCACATCCTCCATCTTCATTTGTACTCCCTTAATTGGCTTTGACAGTGAACTCAAGCATGGCTAAAAAATACCCTCCTCTTAGTAAACACTGGCTGAGAGACACATGTTCTCAACATGGGAAACCAGGCATCTCCATTAGCCATTAGCATGGGTAGTCAGGTCCAGCTGACCCTCTCTCAACACCCCTTCAAAGCATGACACACAGAGCTTCATATCTGAAATGTTGCTGCCATCTCAACGGATGTATTGAATTTCTGGTGGGAGACAAAGGCTGAAAGGTAGAAAATGCAACATCCCATTCACAAACCATTTAGCCTGTGCAAAATGAAGGCTGTTCAAAATGGCATTTTCTGAGGTGTGAAAAATCGGCTGCCAAGTAAAAGAAACATTTCTGAGCCTGAGGTGTTTTATAGGGTTGGTTATCACTGCCTACTGGGTTTGAAGATCCCAAAGAGAGTCAAAGTCCACCAAGTCATTACCCCCCTCACACTGTCACACAGTAGGCACAGCTCCTTGTCAGTGTCAGCACTTGTGTTGGGTTCATTAGGTTGCTCTGGCCTTAGTGGGAAGTTACTTCACCAAAGAAGAGTCAGCAGCACAGGCTGCCTGACAGTGTGGCTTCGCCAGAGCTGCACTGCAACACTTCAAAAGACTCACAGTCATCCACAGCCTATGGAGAGCTCTAATGAAAAGCATGGCATGAGCCCCACTGCTTTTGATTCTGCTAGTAAGGAGTCATACATGATTGAGTAAAGGCAGGCTGAATCACAGATAAGGTGCTGAGAGGCTGAGAGGACTGGAGACAGAAGAGGGCAGGGTAAGGAAAGACAATGGTGATGTAGTCCAAAGGGTTAGACATACACTTAAAATGAGGAGGAGGTGGAAAGACAGAGGAAGAGGGCGGGAGAGAGAGAGATAAAGGTTAGCACATGAAGGAGACACAGAGATGCCTCTTGTTATTCCTTCCTAGTGTAGTGAACATGTCTACTGCCATCCAGGCTATCAGAGCTCTTTATTGTGTATGGCCTGTTTCTCCTTCCCATCTCCCAGTGCAGCAGCAGCATCAGTATACTGGGCTGGAGCACCACTGCTTTGCCATGCTTGTGCGCACGGAGATCTCCCCAGCGATTACCAGATAAATGCACTTTAATTCACAACACATGCAGCGGGGGTTTATATATAGACTCGCTAATTCCCCCTCGGCCACACTGCAATATGAACTCCATGCTGCACCAATTTAAGTGTGTGATGAGTCCCACGCGGACAGGCTCTTCTACTTATCATATATATGACATGCTCCGGCACATTGCTGGCCCAGGGAAAATATAAGAAATTGAAAAAAAAAGTACGATTATGGGCGGACCAGTGTGGATTTTTCATTATTAATGAGGAGAATCGTTTTCAGGGCTGCTTTCCTATTGAGAATTATTGGTCAATCCCAGATGTAGCTGAGCTCAACAGTAGTACCATGTTCACGGGAGATGTCACACCCACAGAGGAAAAAAAAAAAACATGCACGGTACTGCACATTTTAACAAGCACAATGCTGCTAATCCACATTTTAACAATAAGTACTCACTATTTTAGACTGAAATCCTGACAGTCAACTCCCATAATAGGGATAAGAGTTGGCAGAGTTCTTCTGAAAGGAGGTGTCTGCCTCTGATAACACTGAGTGGTCCTGTAACACATCTGCACAGTCTGTGTTAGCTCATTAAACAGCAAGTTCCCTCAGCGTTCTTTGGCCATTGCCATGCATCATTAATTGTGTCCGCCTGCTAATCACGTTAGCTGTATTTCCCTGGCTTTGATATCTATCTCTGTGCATGCTGCGTGACTCGATGGCCTGTCCGGTAATAAGATGAAGTGAACAGGTTTCCTTTACCACCTGTGGACACTTCATACATTAAAAAAAAAAAAAAAAGTAAATATGTTAATTGAAACTCCTCTGGCAACTGGTCTCAACATAAAAGTAATCCACCACCAGAAAGCACAAACGCACACACTCACACAAACACGCACACACACAGTAAGCCAAATAAAAACACTTGCTCAGAGCTATGAGTCATACTGTGGGTGCCAACAATCAATGGGGCTCACCGCACCCAGCTGGCTGTAGTAGCAGAATGTATTAATTTTCTCATTTAGAAACAAATATATACTACAAATAGATTAATGGTGTTTGATCAGCTTGGCAGAGCGATGCCAATTAGTATGCATGGATGGCAAGAGGAATGATGCTTGATTTTTGTATGTGCTGTTCTAAAAGCATATGGCAGCTACTAAAATCCACAGAGTTAAAATGAGATGACATGACTACCCATGTGGGGGGGGGGGGGAGAAGACGACAGTGGAGCCGTGGGAGCCAGGAGAGCAGGCGCACAAGCATAGAAAATTGAGGCTATGGTTAGCTTAGGACCAGGGAGAGGTGAAAGTGGCCCTCATTTCATACTACACAGAGTTTGGCAATTACTGGTGACAGCGCCTCGCACCAAGACGAGGAAAAGATTGATCTGGACAAGCAAGACCCTGTTTGCTTTGTTAAAAGTAATTAATCACTGTGGCCACAGAGGAATGGTGCCTTGAGTGCTATGCAGCTCTGCTGAGTGTGTTGGCGCCTCTGTGCGCGTTGCCATATGTGAATAGAAGTACATACGCGTGTCCCGGCATACATTTCTGCGCACATGTCCGAAATGGCTGAAGTGAGAGAAAAGGATGGAGCAGGGTGGCGAGGGGAACTTTGGGAAAAAGGCAAATAAACAAGCAGGTGGGAGGAAAGAGGGAAGGAAGGGAGGAACATGTGCACACTGCACACATTTATTCACATGCATGCACTCGAGAGGACCAGTAGCGCAATCCATCATAAGAGTCCTATCCACACCCACTGAGCAGAGAACTACAGTAAAGGGGAACAGTGGATAAAGGAGGTAGAAATGGGGGAAAATAAGGAAGAATTCTCCTTCTTTCACCTTGACTTTGCTCTGAGTGAAATGAAGGGGTTACATCTTCTGCTGCAGGTAACTTACTCCTCCTTTAATATGAAATAAACTACATTCACTGCATTTTATGGTGACCATTCTCTCCCTCTCTCTAAATCACTTATTTTCTCTCTAAAAAAAGCAACTGGAGCAACGTCATTAAAACCAATTTCTCAGCCATCATATTTTAATTGCTCATACAAACAGTTTTTAATTGAAAGAGGAATCTAAAAGTGGTCTTGTTTTTATCACATTAGACACCCTACTCTTACTTGTGATTACAGTGATTCTAGGGATCTGTGTAAAACTCACTGTTTATGCCTCCTGTACTCCCTTGTTACCCTTCTGCTGCTGGACAGTTATCTAGCTGTCAGAGCTAATAGGCCGTAATTATGGTTAGTTTAATTGTGTAAATTGTTGTGCTTGTTGCAAATATAAAAGCTAAGAGAAAAAGCTCAAAGTGAAAACACGCTGTGCATGCTGCAAATCCCCACACAGATCGCATACACACACACACACACTGCCCTGAAGCTCTCTGGGCTGTGAACCACACTCCCTCCTCCCCACCCTCCACACTGCAGTGATAACAGCAGCAGCAGCCCAGAGCCACAGAGACACAACCATGATCAATAAGAGTATACACACACACACACACACACAAACACACTCGCACAGGGGAGTCCAGTGATCCCGCAGTAGCTGTGGGTCTTAGGGGAATGGCCGTCACTGGGCGATGGGAAAATTGGATGTGAAATCGTGAGTGGAGTAGAGAAGAAAAGACAGAGGGGTAGGGCATGAGAATACTACGGGTGTTCTCTAGTGTCATATTTCTATCCCTAAGCTAGAGAGTTAAAAGGGCAGCAGCTGCAGCAGAGAAATGGCCATGCGTTGAGAAAGCGCTCATTGAAGTGTTGGCTGTGCAGCCGCAGGCCTGGACACTAATAGAAACAGAAGCCAGGGACGCCTCTATGTCAGTGCCTCAGCTGAGCAGCATACTAAATTCTCCTCTCGTGCTAATGATTACCCTGAGCAAGGTGCAGGTCCGCAACACCACTTTGCAAATGAACAGCAGCAAACCTGCAAATTCAAATTAGCACATTGTCCGGACCTGCCGGTCTGCACTCACAGCTCTGTGGTGCAATACCTAGAGGACACAGTTTGACTAATAAGAGGGATGATTATCTGGCTAAAGCTAAAGAGGCTTTGTATCTCCCCACACTGCACTTCTCGCCTCTCCGTGTTAATGCAACAGTTTGCTTGAGCACAAACCAAAAGGGTTGGGGTTTTTAGGAATAGATGTGGCGTGATAAATGGTCAAAAGGCACTGACCCCCCCATATAGCAAAGGTGTATGAATTACCTATCAGGCTACCCAAGGAGCGATGACCCCAGTCGATGTAGTCAACCCCACCGTCATCATTTACTGAGCCACTAGCCCCTGTTGGAGACCCTGCCATAACTTACACACACACACACACACACACAGGACCATTTAAGGAGGCCTCACTCTCATAACTTATCGTTAGATGGCAGTGTGTGCGAGTGATGTTCTATTACTTAACTGCAATACAGATATTGAAGCATATTATATCATGCTTACTGAGGTCATTATAAATGATGAGCAGAGGGTCCCATGCTATCACGTCAGCTTCGTTTAATACTGTGTTTACCTGCAGCTTGTAAGCCCATATTAGTCTTTATATGTCAGCACACAAGAGCACCCAGTTTCATTTTTTGCTTATATTCTCTTTTTCGCAAAATATGTTACTGCTCCCCGTGCTGGAAAATATGTTACAACATACTTCCTAACTATTTCCAAACACTATCCTCCCTGCATCATTTATCATGTTGTGGCATTAAGATAACATCCTGCACTAAGCCATCTTCTAGTGCTACTCTATGAATAAACTTCCTAATATCAGCCAGTGATGGCTCATTATGCTGGCCTATCATGCTGGGCCTCTTTTAAAGTGTTTTCTCTCTTGGGTAAAAAAAAAAAAAAACTCCATGTGCTACTATGCTTTTTCGGTGCTGCTGGATTAAGCATCCTGTTTTAAACATTTTTCTGCTGCTTTTTTCCCCAGAGCCTGTGGAGATGAAGAGAGCTTTGGAGTGTTCAGAGAGAATTTTATTCAACCTGTACTGCTTCATGTTCCCCCAAGGGAGTTTCCTTTCCTCTGTCAGGGGTCTGAAAGCTAAACAACCCTGAGGAGAGGGCCAGGGAACCACTCATCTACTGTACAAACATGGTAAGCACAGACATGGTGGAGCGGCAGGCTGTTTACAAGGCTAACCAAGCAGATAGATCACTCCTGATCACTCTCAGTGAGGTCATATGAAGATATGTTCATATACAGTAATAATTACAGCATAGCAGACACATTGAGACGCTTGAACCTTAAGTCAGACAGATAAAAATAAATGTAAGCGTGGGACCACAGGTTAACTGTGACAGATGGCTGCTTAAAAGAACATTACTTTGAGGTTTTATGTTGTTTTTTTTTACTCAGTGGAAATGAAAATCAATACTTCAAGCAAGAAGATAAACATTCATATCTCTGACCACTGCCTTCAAGCAGAAAGTCTCAAGCCCACCAAAAAGCAATGGTAAAAAAAAAAAAAAAAAAAAGAAAAATCAGCCTAATCGACACTTCACATCTGCTGAAATCCTCTCCATCAAATCCAAAAACACACCACAGAGGTAAACAAACAAAATGTGATACCACAACGCTCTATGTAACTTACGTGGATGTCTTTAAGTGTTTGTGTATGGTGCGTGCGTGTGTCTGCGCACGCGTGTGTGCTCCCCTTCTATCGCTGAGTCGTCTTATTAAACCCGTTGCCTGGAGAGACCAGAGCAATTACTCACTCCCTCACAACACCTTTTGGACTTTGGGCCACATTCGATGTGCTGCTCCAAATGTCACACACCTTAGCTGGCAATTAAACACCGCTCTCCCTCAGTGCCTGTTTTAATGGGCTTCCTCCACTAAAAATAAAAGCTGCGAGGGATTCTCATATCACATTACAAAAAAGGGTATTGTGTTTTTATGGAGCATAATTTATATTATTTGCAGATATTCTCAAGTTGTTAAGCTCAATTAGTGTGACATGATATCTTTGTATTGTATCAATGATTATGAAAACATTCATCAGGAGATACGGCAGACCATTATATTCTCTACTTGATTGGCATTTGGAAGCTTTCATTGAGGAAAATCATGGTGTAACTTATACGTTTTTAATGGGTTATTATCAATTAGGACAGGGATGCTTAAAATTTGCATCCCTATTTTGCATATTCTCCGTGTCATGAGTTCAGAAACATTGGGTGATAATTGCCTACAACGAATCAAAACACAAGGTCAGCCACAATTAATGCATACACCAGCCGGGTCAAAGTTTGACACCACTCTCCTGTCAAGGCTCATTCAGTGAGACCGAGTCACAGCCACTGTTCTCTATCCATTCTGTTCACCCCAGTGTCACTCTGCAATGCGTAAAGTCCAATTAATAGACCAGTATCTATGCATGCGTGTCACAGTGGCAGCTGCCTTACCCCCTCCTTCTTCCTGGGCACAGCTACAACGGGTGCTCAGTGTTTATGTCACCTCTTAATTGCATTTTTCCCCCATGGTAGAGGTATGGGTTTGTGCAGACGCCCCAAGGAAGAAAAAGAAGGTCATGCTGCCAATTTAGAGCTGGCAGGTCGAGAGTAGCGGCAGCACTTAGTTTCGCTTGAGAAGAGAATGGAGGGCTTCTGCTCATCTATGGAAACCAGGACAAACAAAAGAGATAAGTGAAGGGGAAAGGAAGACAAATCCCCCTCCTCTCTTTGCTGTCTTAAGGCTCTGGGAGAGTGACACCAGGCTTACAGAGACTCCCATGCTGCACACCTACATGTGATTGAAAAGGGACAACACAGAACAGGAGGGAAGGATTTTCAGAAGGACATTTTAATGTCCTGCACCACTGAGAATATGCAAAGCAAATACACAAGAACATCTCTACTATCCACATTTATACAAAGTGTCTGTCATAGAGGACCGCCCATGTTGCTCTAAATATGAGGACAATTAGGTAAATACACTGAATTACTACCCATAAAGCCAATGAACTGTCAAAGCTCTGACCTCTTCATTCATTTAAATTAAAGAATTTAAAGGCAATGTTGATATTAACCGAAAATGTAGGTATCAAATGACAGTTGGAACTTTACACTTAATCATGAGCTCTTATTCTATGGCCCTGACATAACTCTGAGTTAATAAAACACTATTGGGGAAGACCTCAACCTTAAATAGACTTTCAAAGTCACTTAAAGAACAAACAGTGAAGCTGAAGTAAATCTTAAAGGCATCACATGATAAAGTCATGTAGCCCTGAGGCATTTTGATCTGCCCTTGGCGATTAATGGATTTCAATCATCTGGTCCTTTTCAATATGGTGAATCTCTGTAACTTTAAATAGACTGTTTGCGGAGGAAATACATTCCCCAAAGATCCCAAAGTCAGAAGGAGGTTTTAAACAAACTAAAATAAGGCATTAAGTATATGAACTCAGGGCACTGCCCCTCATTGTTAAAGGGGGAAGAAAGCTCTACAATCATAAAAGACTCCGCTGCAAGCAAAAGAAATGCAGTGCTTACACTGCCTAAATAACAAATGGCCTTTCAGCAAAGTTGAGAAATGTGTGCCCCAGTTGCTACTATGCCTTCTCTGACTTGAACAGATATGGTTTGACAAAGAGCCAGTGAACCCTGGACTTTTTCGTTTCTTTCCATTTCTGAATAATTCCCATTAAACCATCTCAATGTGGCAGTGGCGGAGGTGAGGGAGAGGGGAGGAAGGTGGGGGGGGGGGAATGAAAAGATAAGGGGCAAAGGTAGTTAAGAGGTAGCTCTGGTTTAGGACCGCATACACACAAAAAGAGAGGATAAGATTAGGGCCAACAGTATATCTTTCACCACTGCACTCTGTTTGAGCCCCGCCGAAAGTAGTGCCTAAAAAAACGATGAAAAAAAGAAAGAAAACAATTTGCTTGTGACGACAAATCAGTTCCAGTGAAACTACATTTTGCAACATGAAAAGAAAAAAGGCACCTATCTCTTTGACCAGGCCTCTCTAGCGGGAGTGACTTGCACACTGAAAGACCAAGGCTATTTAAAAAGGCAGGCAGTATAATCTCTATAGATCCCCTATTTGCATTCCAGTGTCTCTGGGTCAAACTGTCAGTCTGTCTCGCTGTCTGTTGGTCACAATCCAGAGTGTCACTGCACCAAGTCGGGAGGACATGGCAGCTCTGGTCAGGAGTTCATCATGGGTCGACAACTGGGTCCCACCTAAGGGGACGCCAGCTATTGTTTATGGAAAGGGATCTTTTCTGTAGGCAGTCAGCTATGAAGGTCTGGTCTTATTAATGCAAATATATCTGCATTACATCTGGACTAATTGCCAATTGATATGATTAAACCATCATATTTCTTCTCTCAGGCAGGTGAAAGGGTGAGGAAGTTAGGTCACCCATCAAAAACACACCCATCACTCCAGTGGTGACCCATCTGACCTGGATAATGCGCCCCCGCCCCCGCCCCCGCCCTCCCCTCACCACACACACACACACACACACACACACAGGCACAGTTATACAACAGCAGATGCTGCCACACAGTTTCTGCAGCTGTCTCTGCCCTTCAGCCATAAACCAACATTCACTGAATCCAGACAAACAAAAGTGAGTGGTTTCTGACACCCTGGTCAATTACAGAGGTATATCTATCACAGCCTCCAGACAAACCTCACACAGAAAGGCTCAGTCCAAGTGCTACACCACGACTACTATCTCCTAGCAGCAGATGTGAATATGGCTATTACAGGCTAGTTATCCTCAAACAGCACCATCCAAAAAAAAAAACCCTCCCATCCGCCCATGACCCAAGCCACTCTCATGACCCAGCACAGCAAAGGACACGGCCATTACTGTGAATCACCCTAAACACTTGGCTTTCAACTGGGCTGAAAACTGGAGGAGCCTTTGAACATCATGCTGCATGCTGAAAGAGAGCCTCAGTGCTGGCCCTGGGGGACGTCGGGGCTTGGCCTTAGTCCCTCATGTTTTTCAATACACAACCATTGACACATATGAAAAGAAAATAAATTTGAGGGAAGAAAAAAGATTGCTGAGAGGAAAAGGACGTGGCAGTAAAGGGGCAAGAGATTTCAATGCCCCTAAGGACCTAAGGAAGACATCTGAGGTAATTTCTCCGCAGATATAAAACTTACTAATACAAAATGAATAAACGTCTTTTCCTGCCTCGCTCTCTTAAGGTCTCCCTCCTCCCATGCAGCATTTCTTTCCTTTTGGGAGTGAATCCCTTTCAGAAGTGCTCGTTTTGATGATGCTGACTCTTCTTGGTCTCTGAGGAGCAATTACAGCTGCCCTGTCAAATACCACAACGCTCCAAAGGACCAGTTCACCGCCTGAGGGGCCCTCTCATACCCCTTGAAACCCCAATTTCAACCTCTGTGAAAGTTGGTGCACACCAACCCTTGAACTCTAATGAACACAGCCCAAGACAAGACCAGGACTATAATGAAAATAGCATCCTAGTCAACAGTAGGATCCACCTCTATACCTCAACCTATCAACCTTTAACACAACCACAAATCCCCCCCCCCACAACCCCTACAGGCACACCTTTCAAAGACAACCTCCATCCATTTTTTAACTCCCTGGTGAACAAATCCTTATTAGTGGACGGAATCCAATTCTCTTTCCAAGGCAGACCTTGAGGTCCCCAGTAGCCCACCCACATCTGAGGAAGAGGTTGCCATCAGTGATGACTCTATTCAATCAGCTCCATGGCCAGGAGGTGAGAGAGCGCAGCAGAGCTGGACGGGGGGTATCTAAACGCTTCTCATCATCACCTCTGCGTGTGTTTTTTGTAGGTGTGATCATCTGGCTGGCCCTCAGCCTTAATTAATCACCTCCTCAGGTCAGAGTGGCACAACAGCAAAGGGTCCACACTCAGCCCACCTAAGACCACAGCTCCCATAAGGAGGTGAGAGGTTACAAATGTAAAGCAGCACAGCCTCCATGCTAATGACAGGGTAAGCAGGTGGCAGGCTCCGAGACCTGAACCCTCGGCCAATTAGATACACCCACAGAAGGAACTGCAGTGTAATACTCGTTGCATGAATATCGCATCACCATTGCCTGTCTGCTGCATGTCGTTAGGTGTGATTGGCATGTGGGCCATCACCTGCCTAGCTCTGGAGTCTCTGTGACAGGCTCCCTGATAACAGAAGTGATATCATCATACTTTCTTTATTTTTTTTTTTTTTGCAGCACTGCAGTGATGGAGCTAATTATCAGGGCTGAAGAAAGACCAGGCTGGATAATGTAAATGTCAGTGGTATGAGAGAGAGGCTCTGAGCTCTCATCAGAATTGCTTTGAATCTTGCTTCAGTGATCAAAGGCATGCAGAGAGAGGAGCACAGAGCCAGGCCCAGTTAAATGAAGGTTAGATTATTTCATACATTGAGAGAGCTAAAACATTTATACCACCGTCATCTTCTATAATGACTCTTTGCCCAGTTTCAGCAGCTTCTAAGACACCACACCTAATTTGGGGCCCTTATACCATGTGTCCAGCTTCATATAGGAAATAATAAAGCCAAAGGTTTACAGATAAGATAAATTAGCATGTCATGTACTATGATTACAACAGAAAATGTCTGTGTCTGTATTATTCCCCCATTCCATTTCTTTATAAATTAATAAAGAATCCTAATCAAGGCCTTATTGCAAGCCAAACCCATTCTTAATGGCGACCTAATGCTGTTTTAATTGCATGCCTTGCAATTCACTCACCATGTCACTGTACTTTAATGTTTCTGGCCTTGGCAAAGCAGCTCTATGCAGCAACATGTAGCTAGTTGACACACACAATGTGGTAGACCCTCCTCCCACCATGATGGAGAACCCATGTGTCTGTTTTCTGTTTCTGTTTTCGGGGATTATCTAGGAGAATATACAGGCCAAGAGTAGATTTATAAAGTGTGCATGTTGGGGGTGAGTAAATGTAGCTCCTGTGCTGTGTGTTTCAATCAGATTGAGCGGGTGCAAGCGCAGCACATTATTCTCCCCCTGCTCTGCATAGCGCTGTGCTAGGCTATGTCCTCCTGCTGTATTAGTGTGATGTATGACCCAAACGCTGTGCTGCGCCACACCACACCGCACACACTCCCACCACACTGCTCCAAACACCCTCTGCGGCTTTTTCATTCCACCTGTCAAACTGTTATTCATCTCTCCCTCTCTCAGTCCCTCCCTCCCTCACACTTGCTTTATCTTTTCACCCACCCCTACATCTCTCCGCCTTATTGTATCCATCACTTTACTTTGTCTTCATGGGCATTCCTACAGCTTTGTTTTCCTCAAAAAAGAACACAATATTGCACAGGGCTTACTGCGAATGTAGTACATCAGCATCAGTACAAGATATTCTGGCTGCATCAATGCCAGCCAGGACTTTGGATGTATAGTATGAATTACTGTTAGAAGTGAGGTGAGTGGCAGAGATGTGCAATTCAAACAGGATCAAAGCACCAAAGGTGTTTGTCACATGTGTCCACTGTGCAGGGCTGCTCTGACAGCGAGTGACGACTCTCTCCATCAGTGGCACTGGAGTGTATGACAACCAGTCAAGGAAATAGGAGAGAAAGTGCCTCTTAAGTTTCACAAAGTAACAGTGTATCTGAATAACACAACTTGTCAGTTCAATGCCGCTGTGCTTCAGAGAACTGAGGCTTGCTAAGAGGAGGAGGGAATGAGGTGCAAAGGTTGGAAATGTAATCTGAGAAAGACAATTACCGTCACTTATGGTGTCTTTTGTGAGGCAGGCCTGTTTTTATCAGTGACGCTAATTTATCTCAATGGTATTTACAGAGGACCAAGAGGACGGTGCTGCGGGAGGGAGAAACACAGAGAAAAGGCTGTCAAACCAATTCCCACCAACCCCCGCTTCCTTCATTATCTATGGCTGTTGGCTAGAGAAATACTTAATTAGGTGGCTGGTTGTGTGCTATTGCTTTGTCTGCCTCCTTTGTTCTTTATATGTATATATGCTTTATCATTAAAACACAAACAGATGAGAGGTGATGGTTGCTTTTATACTAAAGATGTGTGAATAACAAAAAAGACTGGTTACTGATTCTGATTTCTATTTATGTCTATGTGAAAAATACATACGGCCCATGTGAAAGATTTATGTTTCATATTATAAATTCCCTTATAAGAGGTAATTATTACCCCATTGCTTGAATGGTAGTGTCACTGGTTCAAAAGCATTTTCCATATTAAAAAGACTGAGTACCAAAAGTGTTTCCCTCCAAACTCTACTAAACCTGCAGCAGTCAGCTCTCCCACTGAGCAGCTTTGATCATGTGAGTTTGAGCGGAGGCAGGTGCTTCAGGCATCCGGTGAGCATGGGCCAAGACCTCTCCCCTGAACTCCGCTCAACTTGGACGGCTCAGCCAAAGCTGGAGCACCAGCGCTGCCTTGCGCAGGACACCCAGGCCACCAGCTCCACATTCGTAATCACACTGTGGAACTGATTCAATTCATTTGGCCTGGGAGCAGATATGGAGCCATTACGTCCTTATTAACAGAGTGCGGAGGTGGAGCCACACCTGAATGCTCTGGAAATGGGCAGAGATTCCACTGCAGGAGGGACGCTGCAGAGGAGGAAGGGAGGGAAGGGGGACTGCTATTTAAAGACGTTGGAGCTAAATTTGATTAATCCATAAACTGATTTACTACATCTGATAATGTGCTGGTAACACATCCACACAGGGACTGCTATGATTATATCAGTTATGGTTCATGGCCATCTAAGATAAGGTTAAGCTTGGGGCTCAGAAGAGGGAAGGGGCGTAATTGAGTTAGCATTTGGGCAAAACCATGCTATGATTTCTACCAAGGTGTATAAAGTGTGACATGTAGCTTGAGGACGCTTGGTATTGGGTAGTTGGAAGTGCAGTTATCATTTAATTAGCAAAAACCTGACAGTGTAGTATGCTCCTCTAATTTAATGTTTTTCCTTTAAAATCTATTTCCTCTCTATCTATCTATCTATTTTACATAATTGAAAAATAAAAAACGCTGCATATTAGACCAAGAAATAACATGCCATGCTCCATGGCATCCACTTTTTTGGGTATAAAAAATATTGCAATAACGCAACATCTAAGAAGTAGCCTACCTTCCTCATTTGGCGCTAGACTACAATGGCACAACTTTTCAGCCTCTGCATTCAGGTTTTAATGAAATGCAGTGCCCCCAAACAATGACATCTATAATCACAGAAAATCAAACATCCAATGTGAAATCAAACTGCCGGTGTCACAATACGATAAAACAACACAAACTGGTACTCAACGGCTCCCTCCATAGACAGGAACACATGGATTGGATATGTTGAGTGACAGCTATAAATAAGAGTGGAAAAAGTGTGAGCAGATGGATGGAGCACAAAGTGCCAGCTGATCGCTCCATAAGGGAACTGTACACACATCACTAGACCTCAAGAGGAGGAGGAGCAGGAAGCCACTCCTTGGCTTGGTGGCCAAAGACGGATCGGCAGGCTGGTATTTCCGGAATGTTTAACCAAAGCCTTGGGAAGCTCGAGGGATGCTGAAATTATACACCCCCGCTCACAGGCTGTGCAAGTCTGCGAGCTGTTACTCACAGCTCAAAAGTATGCAATTTATGCGTCTGTTTACTAACACAAGCACTTTGTTCTAAACCCCAGGAGGGTCACGTTCCCCCTTCAAGTCAGTTTCAATTCCCCATCAAGGTAAATACTGTGTGAAAGTGTTCCCACACACTGGCACAGTATGATGGAAGCTGGTTTGAGTTTTCCAGACTGATCAAAGAGAGAGTTTGAGAGTGGAGTCTCTTCTGCTCCTACGCGCACATGATATGCGGGGCTTCACGGTTCACGGCGCACCACATGCTGACGTCAGAGAAGCTCGACACATGGAGCAGAGGGGACCCATAAAAACAACACAGGCATTACGTCAACAGCCACAGAACAGAGACACGTTTACCTGACTGTAGCTGGGACATCGCATAACCAGGGGGAATCTGTTGTGTGCTCTATTGCGTGGCGAGCATTTCAGATGTACACAAGTCCAAAAGTATTGTTAACTTTAAAAAAACCTTTTTTTAAACTCTTTTCATGAGACAAACCAAGGAGGGTGAACTTAGATTTTCAAGGCCTGTGCAGGCAACTAATAATTACAAGTTGAGAGATAAGAAGAGAGAACAAAGAGAACATAAATACATCTTTGAGTGTGAAAGGCAGCTACCCCACCACCATCACCACCCACCACCCCCTCGGGCCTCCCTCTCAGGCACATGTGTCATTAGCCATCCTTTCTCTCAGGCTTGACTGATGTTCCCTCTCCTAACACAGCCATGCGTCACTAATCATTTCATATGAGACTACGCACATTCTTGACTAACCATTAAGAAACCATTTATTGCCAAAGGACGGCATTAACTGGCTGACATTGATTGGTGCTTTCATTTTAAGTTCACTCTCATCAATGGCCAAGGAGCAGTAAGGGAGTTAACAGTTCCTCTGTTTATTTAGCAGAGGAACATAGATATATCTTAATCTATTTCACTCGAGAAGCTTTTGTCTGCTACAGTTGCCTTTTTCACTGCTGTGGAGGCTTTTCAGGGGCTTGACCCATACGAAGAGTCCACTGCTGATGAATGCATTTTTCTCCTCGTTTTGTTGTCCATACTATTCGATGTTTGGTCAACTGGCAGGCATAATGTGGACTCGAGCTAAGACAGTGCCCTCGCTTTCCAGTGGAGTTGCTGAATGTGTGCGAGAATGATAAGCTCAGACTAGGGGAATCCTGGGAAGGCTGTGAGGCATTTTGTGAGTAATCTGACCCAGAGGGCAGGCTTAGGCCGAGCCGTGTAGTAAAGGACAATGAGCCAGAGCAGTGGAGAAACTCATACACAGCGGCTTCCCCCCAAATGACTTTAGACACGCTTCCGTCCGCAGAAACAGATTATTGCTGTTTATCCTCTTTTCATTCTGAATTTTTACATGTGTGAATTGGAGTCTTTGGCCTGATAATGGCAGTTCTCCACACCTCCCTCTCAGCTATCGGCCGTCCAGGCGCTCCAATGTGTACTTTTAAAAAATCAATTGCTACAGCTGTGAGATGAGAGTGTAATACTGAATACATTTTGTGTTTCCCCCTCTAATCTTCTCCCTCAACATGTCAGACAAATTGTGCTGCCTCCGCCAAATCTAATATAAGTACCGCCCTTTTCCCCACAATGTGTGCATATATACACACACAAACAAGTCTAACACACACACACACACACACATACAGGCGGACGGATGGGAAGTGGTGAGAAATGGAGATTGACAATGTGGTGAGTGGTAATCACAGCCAGGAGAGGATCAAATATGTATGAAAATACCATGTTATAGAAAAAAGCGTATTCTTCCCACCCTGGAGGATAGACCACGCATGTAATCTGTATGCTGTCTGTCCTCAGACTCTTGTGTTCCTGCTCTTCAATCTCATTCACCCAGACCTGAATTATTTGTGTTTTTGTATTGAAAGATAACAACTGCCCGCAAAGCATTCAGGATTCAACCATTCAAAGCCCTGCTTCCCCTGTGTCATGGTTAAGTCCCCTCTACCACTTCCCATCACATTTCCCATCCAGTTGCTTATCGCCTCTGCTCTTGACATGCCTGTGCTTCCCTTTTCAGCAAAACTGCAATTCCACCACTCTGGGTAATTTATGCAGCGATTTATCGCACCACATCTCATGACCACCTGTCATGCGGAGATAGCATTCTTGGTACTATTAAGCCCATGCAATTACTAGACAGGGGGTCTCTGGTTCAGTCAGCATCTTAACATATAGCAGAGTTACACCTTATGACTGTGGAAGCTGCTACTATAAACAGGTCTGCCTCAGCCCAGACAACTGGTGTAAGAGCTCTGAGTCTGAGATGTACAGGCGTAGACGTGGAGCTCGAGTGTCTCAGCCAGGATCAGGGGGAAAAGGGAACAACGTTGAGGAAAATGAGCCATCATCAAAACATGTGTGAAGGCAGCCCGTGCTGCAGACGGCCCTGGAACGGCAAAGTGTCGCCGTCTTTCTAATGACAGCCAATTTAATTGAAAATCCACTTCTTTGTCTGAGAGCAAACAACCCAGTGTAGAAGAGCTGGGGCTCAGTAGTTAACAATGATATACCAGAGGGAGGGAAGGAGAGAGGGAGAGGAAGGCTGAAAGAGGGGAGAAAAGAGAAACAGAGCAGGAGGAATAAAAAGTAAGCTAAGAGATGGAAAGTAATAAAAGAGGGCACAGATATGGATGGAGGGAGGGGGGATTACAGATTGGACTGAGATAAAGAGGCAAAACGATGTGAGGGTGGGAGAAAGAAAAGGGAGAGACAGAGGGAAAGAGTGAAGACAAGGGGGAGGGGAACGGGCGCAGAGTAAAATCCAAGCTCAGCAGTCTTCCTCAGGCTCAATTTCCAGGACATGATTAGTTTGGAGTGATGACATGTAATGGGTGCAATAAAAAAAAGGCTTCTTCTCCTACTCTCAAAGAACCATTCTTCCCAAAATAGAAGCCTGCACTAAAGCTTAAAAACTCTGGGGACAAGTAGCCTTCATCCTTCCTTTTGTTCCACAACTGCCATGCTTGTAAACTGCTACTAAAACAACCACTAAGTATCTGTCAGTATCTCTGTGTCTTTCACTGCAAAGGACCCTTGGGTAGTTCCAGCCAAGTTGCTATCACTTCTTAATTCTTAACTCAAGAGCTGCTCCTAAAAAAAAAGAGTCCTCACTGTCTGCTTTTGCCAGGAAATGATGGCCACTTATTTTCACCCTCATTTGGCTGCTGGTGGCACCAGCTCGGCGACAACCTCATGCCTCCCATTTGCTCTTTTCAACTAGGAAAAGCTAGTTCACATCGATTTGTATGGATCCTGATGAGCAATAATCACAGTAGTCTGGCTTGCCTGACCTCTCCAAGACTCATTTGTTAGCATTTAGACAACAATAACAGAACTTGTTATTGTAAAGGGCAGGTTTTAGAGCCAGCATACATATATTGCCTTCAACAGGGGCAAACATCAATAGCAGAGCTTTTTAAGGAAAAAAATAAAATGGGAAAATTGTGTTGTCACAACTTTTGGCTGAATTCTGCATCTGTAATGGTTCAAAATGTAGCCTTCAAAGCATGATGTATATATTTTCAAAGGGAGAATGCAGAGAGAAATAGATATCTGAGAAATGCAGAGAAGAAAAAGAAAGATTTGGCCATTTCTGCAGGGAATGTGATGGTTGGTTGACACAAACACAAGCCTCGCCTAGCAAAACATTGTAACCAGCTCCCTGCGGACAGCTTGGGACTGTGATAACCGAGCAAGAGAACGGAGAACAAAGGGAAATGAAAAAGCATGAATATATCAGGAAGAAAGCTAATTGACTCCAAAACACTTGCAAGGGGTTTAGGGTTCGTGAGCTCCCCTCACATGCCCTCCCTCCTCTCACTGTGCTTGTATTCCTCAACTTGAAACCTCCTCCTCCTCTTCCTCTTCTGCCATATTCCTGCCATATTCCCTTTCTTCACCTCTGCTGAGTAGCACCACAGGTCAATGTTCAATTTTTGCTACCTGTTTCGATCTTTACGCAAACAAAGCCACTGAAGTATCTGTGCTACTGATCCCCTTAACATTAGCCACACATGCAGACAGACTGGACTCTGGCCCCACCCTGACCCCCTGCTGCTGCAGAGTCCCAGACAGGGTGTCCTGGCCTGGCTCTACCCCAGTGAGCAACAACCTGGTCTCAGCCCTGCGCACCAGATTGACTCCGTCTGTGTTAGCACCCCGGTGACTAATGCAAATACTGTCCATCTGCTAATTCTAATCCATCCACCCTCCATTGATGTACAGGCACAGGCACACATGCATGTGCGTACGTGTGGCATAAACAAAGTTCTGAGGGATGAGATCACCTCCTATCTGATGGAGCACAATACTGTAAATGTGATTAACTGATACCATCACTGTTGTTATAAAGCCTTTGTGCGTCCTATCACCTGATGATCGGTGATGATAAAATAAATGGCAAGCTGCTGTTGCAGAATCCCTAAACATATTCTTGTCCCGCAGGGTTGACACATACACAGCAACATCCTCCGAGATAACAGCATCCACAGGAATTAAACTGCATCACAGAGCAGACCAGTACACAAACACACACACACACACGCACGCACGCACAGGTAAACAAATGTGTAACACATATACATGCACTCAGCCACCACAGTAAGTCGTAATAACATCCACACATGCACGCACACAGAGCCTGGGGAAAAACATGAAAAGACATAGAGTTTAAGTGTAAACATGGAGAGGGAGGATCATGAGAACTCAGCAGTTTGGGGATGCTAGGAGATTAGCTGCGCTTAAACAGAGCAGATACATGTACTAAATATGCTGCAGAGTTGTTAAGCTAATCGCACACATCCTGGGGATTAGCCCATATACTTGTGTTAGGGGAACCCTAGCAAGGCAATGCAGTAAACACATCAGTGAGCAGAAAACAGAGTCACAGACAGAGGATGCACTGTCACCACAAAAAAAAAGAAAGAAACTCAGCGTCTGCTTATACGGATGCAGCAAAACAGGAGGGAATGAGTCCCAGTGCAGTGTGGCCTACGAATATAGGCCAAGTGTGTATGTGCACACATGTTCATTTGCATGTGTAAGTGTGCATTGTATATGCGCATTTTTTTTGTGTTGGTGCTTAAGTATATGTAAAATAGTGTGAGTGTGTGAGAGAGAGAGTGTAGTCGGTGTGTGCAGAGCCCCTGACTTTGCACATCTTACACATGCTGGATGAGTTCTTTCCCTATAATCTCATTTAAACCCCCCTTCACACATAATTCAATTCTCTCTTCTAGACAATGACCATGTCATCTTAATCTGGCAGGTAGATTATACAGCATCCCACACAAGACTGCTAATGCTGAGGAAACGGCTTGGCCTATTGTAAGCTCCTTCAAGGTTGGATGGGCCGCTATAGATTGCTTTAGAGGATTGCTTCTGCCACTCACGTTTTCCACCACTGGTTTCTTGCCTTTAATCTGAAGAAGTCTTTTCCTTCTTTCCACCATTCAGGAATCCTGCTCATGTTTTCTGTGGGTTTGATTGGTTAAACTCCAACGACATGCTGCTCTGAATACTTTCCCCTGCTAATCTGTTTCCTTACATGCGATGTAGCTTCTGAATATTCATTAGCCCTCTTCAACAAGAGCCACCAATCTGTGGGCCTCTCATCACAGGAAGGCATCTTGTTCTAACCCTACAACATTACACAATCCCACTGACCAAATGACAGACCTGTTGTAAACGCTTGCAGGTGTTAAGGCGGAGAGCAGTGGTGAGCTGCTGGAGATATCAAGCTGGCAGAGCTCATATCTATTACAAACTACAGCTCCCATGAGAGGTAAGTGGGTAATTGAGCCAAAACAAAACCAGCTAATAATCTGTATTTCTACAAATCCTACTTGATAGTGAATCAGATATAATTAGACATTTTAATTACTGTCAGTAATCAGCTAGAACATTGAGATGAAATGGAGTGGCAGGTGTGAGCACACTGGTTGTCTGGCTGTGAGGACCTGATGCCGCCCGCATCAAGTCTCCCCAGCGTGCGCAATCGGATTATAGCTAAACCATCCAGCCATAACAGGGCCTATAAGGCCTCCTTCATACCTTAACCACTTATCCTGCCTTGATCCACCCAGCAAGGTTTCCTAAACAGTGGGCACAACATCCCTGTTTGCCTTGAGGGGAGTGTGTGTGTGTGTGTGTGTGTGTGTGTGTGTGTGTGTGTGCAGAGGAAATTTTAAGTGTGACCACAGAAAAATAAAGCCAACTTAGTGGTGTATCAGACATAAAACTTGAGAAATTAAAAGATTATCATCCTATGTGTAAACCACTCAGTCATGTGGGCACATTAGCATACTAACAAGCAGCTCTTGAGAGAATCCACTTCTGCCATCCAGTCCTGCGTGCTACTGACTTCAGTGTAAATGCTGGAGCCGGAGCCAGAGTCTTAGGATCACAGAAACACTAACAAACTGTGATGCAGGCCAATGTTACAAGAGAGACGCACGACAGGATTACAACAACCTACGTGATTGTACCCCTCCCACCCCTCCTTAAATCATGGGTCAGATTCTCCTGACGCAGTCCAGCTAATGAAAAGCAGAGACCCAACAACATTCCTAAGAAGAATGGTACAACAAACAAACAGATACCACTGCAAACAAGGAACCACACAATGAAAATAGCATTATAGTCCAACCACAAACCTCTGGAATATTGTAAAGAATAGACAGTGGGTGTAGACAGTCATGAAATTTGCTTATTTTGTATGAGACCACAACAAGTCACACTTTAAATCATTAGCTTAGCTCCCACAGAGTTCTAAAGCTTTTTTCTATCAACACATGAAAGCCACATCTGCTCTATGGTCTTCAGAGAGTTCGTCTGGTTTGACTGTTACAGTACAGTATTGAGAGCCTCTCGATAGCTCCATGAACTGAAAGTCATCTGTTTTGCTATCATTTAAGGTGTCGCCAGCAAATACGAGCACCAGCCAACCACCACTGAAGCAGAGACTGCTAGAGCATATATGCCAAACTGTGATCCAAGCATCCACGTACATCATGTGGCATTACTGAGCTCAGGCAGTGATCACATCAATAGAGTCTACTTTTATCCTTTGAGCGCTTGTCTCTTCAGAAGTAGATTTGACTGTGGAGCAGAAGGTTCCTTCTGCCTCCAGGCTGTTCCTGTGGAGGTCTTCTCCTCCTCTGATCAATCTTCTGTGTCCCTTTGTGGGTCGTCCAACAGGCCAGCCAAGCAGACAGGCTAAGTCAGACATGCTTTTCGCTTACTTTCGTCTTCCTCTGTTGACCAGAGGGAATGCTCTCCAGCTGGACTAAGTTTGCCTCCCTTCTCTTTATCTCTGCAGTTGCAGACTGCAGTTGTTTTGGGTGACACACTAGTGGATTGTCTTCGCCATGTGGATGTGAATATGGATGTGTGCGCTGGGGAAAGCAAAGCACCAGCGTGTTCAGTACATCGTAACCTCAGAGGAATGCATCATGTCTCTCTGCAGAATACGTCTCTGTGTGCATGTCTCCATTGTGAGCTTCTCAGAACAATGCAGCCAGTGTGAGCCAGCACTGTAATGTGGTCTGTGGTGCGACCAGGTGTCTCCTGAGTTGATCCCAGGGGTCCCATGTCAAGATATGCTTCTGATATTCTAACACCTCTCACTGCTTCCAAGAAAGGAGGATATGGTAAGCAGGGGGCCGATTGGGCAACTTGAGAGGCCCCTGAAGATCACATCCAACCACAGAAGCATGCTGAACACACAAAGTCATCTGTCCAATTTCTCAGACACCGTGGAGTCAAAGAGTCTACGGAAGCACATATTCTAGGCAGCCATGTACAGGACACAGTACTGATTACATTGTCATTTGTCACACAACACACTATCACATCTTCATTTATTTGCATTGCCTACTGTGATCTATTCAATCGATTTATATCAATATACCTGTGAAGTTAATTCTATTTATGATTACAAGATTGCTCTGCTATTTTATAATAAAGCTCAGTGAATCTATGTATTGTACATGTTATTTCATGTTCTGTTGTCAATGCTAGAAAGCCAAATAGTGTAAGATTACTGTAATCTCCACAGAAGAAATTAAGGCACTTGATCTACCAAGCAGCCAAAGAACTGAAAATGGATCTGAATAAATTCCACATTAATTATTAATATACCTAACAGTTTCTGTCAGCATCCACTATAAAGCATTATCAGCAGCCCAGAAAGCGCTGCTGCTTTGCCCGTCTTTTCCACTTTCAGTGTGGACAAAGATGTCAGGTAAATGGATCATGCCATTTGGTGCGTGAGCGGCTCTTTGATTTTAAGATATTAATCCAAGCCTGTTTTTGTATTTGCGCCTTGCTGGTTTTTCCAGATGGAAACTGAAATAACCTCAATCTCTTTCCTTTGGAGGACTTTTACTGTAGTAGGAAAAGCTATTTTTTAGTTAATGTATACTCCATTTCACAGTGTTCTTAAACTGGCAGCATTTGCAGTCTCCATCAAGTCAAACTAAGAAATACATGGCTCACATTTGTCTGCAGACATCTAAATTAGGTCTGTATGCCAACCCAAGTTGCCAGGTTTTATCCTCGTCTAGTGTCCCCTATATTCAAAAGGACAAAGCAAGGTTCTCATAGAGAGGCAGGGGTGTGCTGTATAGAGAGGAAACATGGCTGAGTTTGGAAGGACATGGCTAAATATAACCTCCCCCCTCACCTCCCATTCTGTCTGCCACCAGTTTTACTCAGCCGGGGTCCCAGTTGCACCCTAGTCATAACTAAATAGACAGCTGGCAGTCAGTTATGTTCCCACACTTCACACTGCGAACAGGGTCCCTCAGTACCTAGCAATGTCAAATGCACCATTCAGACATCCCTAAATATTTAATCAGGACAAGTAGAAGGCAATCTTCTACATCCACTGGCATTAAACATTTAATACCCGACTGACATGATATCTAGTCAGCCGAGACTTAGTCAAGAGAGACGTGTGATGGAGAGCTGCAGACACTTGTCCTCTTTCTAGTTAAATTACACAAGACAAATCCCACAGCAAAAAATACAGAATACAACACTTTGCCGAGCGTAGGTCAAAGTCAAGGATCTGACACACCCACACACACAGGCACACAAACTGGCAAAGGTACATTTCTATACAAACATATATCATCTGTGAGAGGTGAAGCAAGGAGGAGGCTTGTGAATCCCATCAGTCATGGCTTTAGACTAAGGTTAAAAGCGGGACAGGGCAGCCGCTGTCAGTGCGCACAAACCAACCAAGGACAGAGAGGGAGGGCTGAGGGCGACACGCTGTATACCATAAAGCTACAACGAATGAACTGTCTGCAGTTGAGTTGCATTGTGGGCAATGTAGGCACCAGGTTTTGACAAGGAAGAAGAATGCGTGTAATAAAAAAGACGATGTCTGAATTTGCTGCATCAAAGTTTTTTTTTTTCAACTTAAATCGTGAGTCCGACAACATTATAGGAGTACTAAATGCTAAATAGGTGGAGTACTCTTTTAATGAATGCTGATACTAAATGGTTCACTCTATGTCTCTATTTTAAAGTACTGCATAAAATTAGACGTTAGAAACATCAATTCATGAGTAGAGATCAATCGAGAATTTGAGTTTACTTGCTTGCAGTCAGTCTTGTAGCCTGGTGGTTAATGGGAAGAGAAGTAGGTACATGGTACTGGAAAGGAATCAGAGGGCAGTGGTTTCAAATTTGTTTTGCAATGAATCGACTGTCAGGAACTTGCTGAATATATTCAGTACATCAAGTCATTGAATTATTGGGCCCCTAATTTTGATCATGAACAAAAGAGCAACATGAGTTCGGTTGCTGGACTACACATGTCGTTAGTGTCTAGAGGAAGGTGGTGTGTGTGGTCCAAGTCAATAGTATCAAGTGGTGTTGTGCAAATACACGTATACAGTATATACTATACATACAGACACAAATACATACAGACACAAGCACACACACACACACACACAAACAGATACAGATGCAGATACTGGAGGTGACCCAGCGCAGTGACAGGGTGGGACGTGACTTGATTAAGAATGGCGAGGTAAGAGTGATAAAGTACCATCTAAATCCACCCACATCCTGTGACCCTGCAATAAGTCAAACACCAACGACAGCCACATACACCATAAATAATGCTGTCTGATGTCAGGGTGGAGCTGCCCTCCCTCTGCTCAGGTTTAGATTCATTGTTTGACTAAATGTAAGACTAAAAGTGGAAAACTTTGCTTTCGGGAAAACAAACACAAAGCAGACATACCCCACATAACAACTAATAAGATGCTAAAGGCGGCTAAATCTAACTTTCTGTTCTCTATTTTCATGCTCTCCTGGGCCACATGCACAGACACTGTGGCGTGAAACACAAATAGCACAAATTGTATCTCGTACTTGTGATAATTCATGCAATCACACCCAAACACATGAACACATCATGTGGGGTTAATAGAGCAGGTGTCCACTGCAGAGCTCTCTCTGCACCCTTGGCTCCTGAGCCAATATTCCGGGCTAATTTGAATAAAAAAAATCTGCAAACATTTGCTGGACCATTCAGGCTAATGTTCAATCTGCTGCTCTTTGACACAGTGCCACCATGCATCTCATTTCCATCCCTGAAGCCAGCATTGCAGTGTCATGTGGCGGGACTAGAGAGGGGAAAAGAGTAAAAATGGGCGAAGAGGAAAAGGGAAGAGGAAGGGAATGACGTGTTTTTATTTCTGCAAGAAGAAAATGCTTGAGTATTCAGCTTGAAAAATATTGTGACTCGTACACAAAAATGTGTCAGCAGAACATCATCAAGGTCAAGGTAGAAAATAGAATTCTGTTGCTCTTCAAACAAACTGGCACAGGTGCAAGAAAGTGCAGGGAAAAAAAGGAGATATTTGACAGAAAAATAATGGTGTGGAAGATACATGAAATCGTAGGGAGAGTCTTGCCATTTGGGTAAACACTCACCACAGGTACTGGCGTTCTCAAGATGCTCTAGGAGAAACACACACGCACATATCCATCTCAGCTGATGTGTAAACGTCTTACATACACAACCTCCCAGCACATAAAAAGTGAAACAGAGAGGCAAACCAACAACATAGTCTCTTTTGGAAAAGTAATAAATGAGGATAGAGGATGGAGGCAGGAAAACATACTCCCATGATGATATACCGCTTGCTTTTATGCATAGCAAAGAGTTTCCACTCAATTTCCTCCTCTGATTTCGGCACCATCCTGAAGATAATATCTCTCTCTGTCTCTTTCTCTGTTCAAAACTCATGATGAGGGTTGCATAAAATTAGCTGCTTGACAAGGGGAACGTGTCCAGGGGCAACATGGAGGACCTTGTTTCCAAAGAGTCTCGACACACTCTGCTCAACCCCCCATATCCCCGAGTAACAACACAAGATCAGATAGAGAAGGGAGAGGCCTGTTTAAAATAGCACCCCACAGACACTCTTCTGAAGATTTGAACTACCAGCAAAAAAAAAATAGAGCATAAAATTATGAACTCAGCGCTGACATTTTCGACATGCTCGTTCTGTCTTGTGAGCTTCTCCCACCCAAAATGAATTAGGGATTAAGTATATGTATTGTGAATGTATGTATGTATGTTGCAGTCAAAAGGAAACAGAAGCTCTTGTCAAAAAACACAGAGGTGAATCTGACATCTCATATCCTTCATGCACTGAAAATAGACAGGTCGGAGCCTTAAATGCTTCATCTACTCTCTGGTATCCCAGTCCAATTACAACTTGTCCCACCAAGCCCTTTCTTTCCACACTCTCACGGGCTGTCAGATTCTGATATGGAGGGCGTTGCAATATTGAAGGTCGGTCAGTCTGCACACTTAACCTCATTTCCCAACACTCTGCTCTGCTTCTCCCAGAAGAGCCTTTTGATTGGTGTCCATTTGAAAAGTGGGCTTTGGGTTTGACGGGAGGGGTACAGAGGGTAGGGGAGATCAGAGCAGCCTGAGCGTAGCCTGAGAAAGGAGCTTTTTGGAGCACGACTCCTGACTGCAGTCAGTTATAATGGTTTTCAATTAACCACGGGAAAAGACTGAGAACTAATCTGGGCTAGCACAGGAAAACCAGTCATGCAATATTCATGTACACAAACTAATGAAAGCCCAGATTAGCCTACATATTTACATGGGGTCGGCGCTGTGTCGTCCACACATTGAAGGAGTCTGCTGCAAAAAGGAGAGGAAGAAAAAGACAAAAAGGGGAGGATGGTACATTGGGAAAAGGAATCAGACAGAGAAGAGATACTGAAGAGTAGAAAGGAAATCAAGAGAGGAAGAAATCAAGGAGAAAAAATGAGAGGTCAACGGGACAGCGGGAAGACCTTGAATGAAAAGGAAATGGGATGATGAGATAAAGAGGTGAAGAAAAGCAGGAGGAGGTACAACTCCTCAAAAGAGATTAAGGATCATCTGCATTTTGCCTTTTCATCTGCCTTCGCCGTAATCACTCCTCTCTAAAGGCAGACACCAGCCCCCACTCAAAATGACACCAATCTGAATGAGTGATCTTGACAACTTAGGCTGCTGGAGAAAAGAGGGTGCTCTTTTGACTGAGGAGAGGGCTGCAGACTGTGGGGAGTCTACGGCAGGACAGAGATATAACTGTAATTGGCTGCTACACTCTCCTTCCCCTAATCTCCAACCGCGGAAAGTGGCGACTGGAGAAAATGGGGCAGCAAGCACGAACAGACTGCCGCAACAGCAAAATGCTTTGCAACCACAAATTACAATAATGCCTGAAATGTTATGTACATGCATCAGAACAATATGGGAAATTCATCCATAATCCTTAGTAGGTCACAAAAGACTTAAAAGACTTCAAAGCTGGATTAATGTGTGACTGGACATACCAATTCCACACTGGGTAACTTCTTACCAAGCATTAACATTGTATGTCAAACAAGAAGCTAATCGTGGGTTTAGTTTGAAAATATCCTTTGACCTTTTGTAGAGGTCTCAGAATTAATTTTATGCTCCACAGATATCTAATTTTATGCTTTTACGGACTTACACATTTGCAGAATAATGGAAATGTCCTGATATTTTTCTTCACTTAGGAAACCACTGAGCCTGGTGTGCTGCAAAATGTTCTGTGTTAACTGCCTGCTTCTGTTTCATTTCATGGCCAGTGTATAGGATGCATGTGTACGTACGCTGATGGGCTTACAGTGAAGTGCAACACAGAAAGAACACAATTTCTGGCTGATTTGAGAAAAACTCATTCTCGTGTTTCAAAGACTAATGAATTCACAGTTCTACCAATGTGCTGGGCTAGCAGGTTCTCCCCCCACTTGTCTCTACCTGCCTCAACTTTCGGAAATGAAATGTGAGAAATGGGCCAATTTACAGCTAAAGGCTGTTTCTTCCTAAGAGACACCGACATAAAGATGGAGTACAGATGATATGCAGAGGTAGATGGGGAGAGATGAGGGGTTTGACTTTAGACAGAGAGAAAAAAGGAAGAAAAAGATGTGAGACAGGAAAGCAAGACGTTGGCACTAATATGAGTGTCATCTCGCAGGGTAGACAGAAGTGCTTGAATTGCATTTTTAGCCTTTAACTTCTCTTATACAAAGAGACTGGAGTTGAAGAGTGGCTCTTGATCTTTCCAATCAGCTACCATGACAAGAGCTGCTCAGATATTCAACAAGCAGAAACAAAAGAGGATGTCAGCGTGGAGAAGTTCGCTACACTCAGAGAAGTTTGAAAGAAAGATATAAAGAAGTTGGAAGAAGCAGGCAGAACAAAGGCGGTGGAAGGAAGGACGACAGAAACGAATATGAGAGGTCCTCCGCCATCTGTTCATAATTATGTCTGGGGTCCATACTGCAGCTGAAGTACTCTATAGCCCACCATTTCCTCGGGGTAGTGCCTCTGTTACAATATCTAATCACATTGCTCTCATCTTCCTCCTTTTTAATAAAAGCATGATGCAATTTATGTTCAACTAGACATGTGTGTGAATTGTTGCTACAGAAAGCAACATAACATATGGAGGTGTTAGCTGTCTGAAGACACATGTAGAAAACAGGTCAGTGTTTTCTGTAACACATAACTGCATTTTTATTCTAAATTCATTAAATGGTGAGACACCTACAGCGTCTTTGACAGACATAGTGGCACTTTCAGGTGTAATACACTAAGCACTGCAGACTGACAGAGACAAAGCTTTCTGATTGCTCTGACATCGCATCTGTTAACTCCTCAGCACATGGGATGAGGATGAGATGAGACCACGAGGTGGAGGAGGAGGTGGGTGGGCCGCTGGGAGGGGTATCATTTCTCGCCTCTACCCCCCCCCCTCATGGGACCAGTTACATTTTCATTTGATAGGAACTGGAAAACCACCATCTGTAATTAGATTACAAATAGATAGATGGAATGAGAAAAAAAAATCTTAGTTAATTAACTCAAACCATATTCTAATCAGGTTTCATAACGCCCCCTCCTCTCAACAACCTCCGATCTGAATCCTCTCACAAATCCCCCCGGGAATCACCATCACACAAGCCACAAAGAGATGGGCACTCAAACAAGATCATTTGACGCTAATTTCCCAAACAGGAAAGCACTTAAAGACGCGCTCTGATTGAGACAACTAAGCACGTGCATCAATAGCTGATGAGAAAAAGCGGAAGTAACAGAACGCGTACTGGATGAAAGGTCGAAAAACATCCTTCTGTCTCGGGTTGTTTTGTGTACGTTTCCTGAGATGAGCAGTTCCTGTGCCTGTGCGACAGTTTCCGTCATCGCAGGAAACGAGGACAGGGAATTAAATGAGTCTCTCTTCATGGGAATGGGGACAAGTGGCTATGATAACAGTCAAAGAGGTGTCTCAGAAGAAGTGTCGCCTGCCACATTGGCATCTCCATTATCTGTCAACCTGCCAGTCCATCTGTCTGTTTGCCACACCGTGCTCAGAAGACTGACAAACTCCATTTACAAAGGAAACACGTGTCACACGTACTGTGCAATGAGAAAAAGCAGCACACTGATCAACGCTGTTCCTATTGTTCAACATTTTTCATCAGTTTCTAATTATTACTCCTGTAGTAGAAATAAAGAATTCCAAAGTATTTTATCAAAGCTGTCTCGCAGACAGTCATCAGACTGACAGCTCAATCACGCAACCATTACATTTGTCTCTCACTTTGATTAGAAATCCATTTCAAATGTCAAGTCAATTTTTATTTTCCAGAACAAAGCACAGCATGAACAAAAAAAAGAGAGGACAGACAACACTGAAACAAGAGCAAGAGATTACAAGTCAGACTGTTTCTCCACACTGTTACTTCGACATTAAGATATCCAAAGTGCATGTATGTATAATAGGGCCTCTTCCATACAGTTTTTGGCAAGATCCTTTCTTGATGAACAAAGTTACTGTGTCTTACCAAAAACAATGCATCTAAGCCAAGAGATTTGGTCAATTTCTATTGATTAGGGCCTTGAACCATGTAATTTAATCACCTGCAGAATCACAGCAACAGAGACAAACCAACTTATTAAATTAGATTTTTAACACAGTGCCAAAAAGACACACTTCAAAGCACCAACTGGCAGAGAAACACCCAGCATTGTCAACAGATTTGCAGTGAACAGGATTTTACCAGATCAAAATTGTTCCTTTGGGACCAAGAGCACGTTGGCACATGGAGGACTGCTTTCATTGCTAAACACCTGCTCGCTCTCTACTTAGACCACAAAATACAACCAGCACAGAGCTTTCCCTCCTCTCCAACAAAAAATCCTGGTCTGCCATTTCACTGTGAGGAGTACTGCAGCCAACCCGTCTCCCCTGAGTGTACCCATGCATGTGTGTGTGCGTCAGAAGAGCCACCATCACAGCAGCCTGCACCTGCTCTGCCTGAGGCCCTACACTGTTAGCTATAGGAGCAGCAGAGATGCAGAGATGGAGGATTGAGGGGATGGAGTGATAGAAAGCTGGGGGAAACAGATATGTTGGTGTAAATGTCAACAGCTTAGCTCAACTCAACTATAGTGCATTTGAGGACCTAATATGAATTTATATGAGTTTCAAGCTGATAGCTGTTGAGCTTGTGTGCACTGCAACGCTATAAATAAAACAATGTCCCAGTTGTCTGGAAGAAAATAAAACCCAATGCTTCCAGGTAAGACGTTTGTGTGCAAGTTCAGCTGTGCAGCCTTACAGGGACCTGGGCAGGCAGCTTAGCCTGTTTGAGGGCTTCTGCTGCTGGTCAGAGCCTGATGGACACATGCAGTTGTGTTCCCTGACAGACTCAGGCATGGATAATTTCACATGTCCAAATGCCAGCCAGCATGGCTATGTTAAAATAATGTCCCCAGGGCACTGTTGTAAAACTGTGCACTGCCCGGCAGCAACAAACGAGAAGCATTCAGTGTCTGTAAAGTATAATATATCCATTCATTATACCATAAGGCTCAGCAGTTTGAGTCAGCACCTCAGCACCTGAGCTGTACCTTAGCTTCATCCAGACCTAATGGGGCAGCTGAACTATACTATTCTGTCAAAGATACTGTTTCAGCATTATGCCTGGCAAATACTATTACAGCAGTTGCAGCCTTCTCTGCAACTGAAAAAGACAACATTGTGCATAGGAAGATGAAGAGGAGGGGGCTAACACATACTCCCAAATGTAAATTGGGAGGGTAATTTCACACCTGAAGCGTTACACCAACTGTTGTATGCCAAGTTAGTCTTTTGTTACAATGAGTGATTATGTATCTTTTTTTACAGCCCTCATTGGAGCAGCTGGAACGTGTGCATATACCAGCTTTTATTGCAGAAGACAGAGTAGCATTCGTAGCACTAAACATGTTCGGTTCGGCATGATTTCATCATGCAGAACACCCAGACAGGTGGCAAGGGCGGCAAACACATTTTACATGGCTATAAAGGCAGGCATTACTTAAAATAATGTAACGTCACCCACAGACATTGTGTAGTGTCTGGCCGGCCCCTTTAGCAGTGTTCAGCCTCGTACAGTATATTTAAAGAGCTAAGAAGCCGCTGATGCTTGAGATTTCACAGTGGTAACTGGAGCACCCTCCAGACTGCTGAACAATACGTGCTCTAATGTGGCCTCTGACCCCAGTCACAGGAATATAGATCAAGGGAGGGGAGTGGAGGAGGGGAATAACAGGCTGGAGAGAAGGAGAAGTTACTGTATTTCAGTATCTGATGGATGATAATATTGCACACTTTCCATAAATCATGTCCTATCTGACACAAGGATATCGCTCACTTGTCAAGACAACCATTTTCCAAGAGACCTCAAGACAAACACGAAAAATAGCATTTTAAAATGCACATATACACACAGTATGTGGGATAAACAAGATGACACATATATTCATGGACACACAAACAGATCTTTCACATCTTTTTTTTTTGTACACAGCTCCTTTAAAGGAAGGTGGCAATGCAATTTGCTAGAGCCAGGAGAGTGGGGTACGCATTAAGGTTCAAGTCACATCCACAAATGTAGGCTACAGAGAGTGGCAGAAACAAACAAAAAGACGACTTTCAGGTTTAAGACGCAGACAACCGCGAGAACATGCACAACAGGGGGTAACACTGTTGGGGTGAACAGAGAGGGGGCAGAGAGGAGCCATAGTGAGGGGGGAGGAGGCGAAGACAGCGTTATACTTTAAGTAGCTATGGCTCTATTAGACTGCAACAGAAGCCCTAGTTAAATATATAAAATCTATGAGGCATGAGATCATTTGAGATAGGGAAGCATGGGGGGTGGACCACGGAGGTTTGTTCTGTAGTCCTCATTACTGAATCTAGCTCAGCGTGCCTGTCAGTCACCACCTGTCTGTCTGCCTTGTTAAGGGTGCTGGAATCATGAATCTCCCTTAGGAGACAAGCCCATGGAGTATATGGAAGCGCTCCTGGCCCACATATCTTTGCAACTATAAACATATGCCTGACATAAGTATCCCAGTATAAGCCTCATATAAATAAATCCAAACTTACAAGAGGGAACGGCAGCTAAACCAAGCCCTGAGAGACAGAGATGGAAAAGGCTCAGTGGGTCGTGCTCAGCACCATTTCTCCTTCCTTCCTGCAGGATTTTACAGCCAGCAGTAAAAACCTTTCTTAGCTACCCTCACCACATTCAGCATGGCAGGAAAAGTAAGGAGAGGCAGGGCCAGACAGGCCAGAGTGACGGTGAGGGGAACTAAAACAATCTGCTCTGGGCTTGGTTGTTTCTGTGACCCCTGGAGAAGCACTCTGCTGAGGCCGTTTGTGTGTGTGTGTGTCGGCTACACTGTTTGACTGCAAAACCATTGCACAGCACCTACTCCTTTAAGACTGAAGGGGAGAGAGAGGCTCAGACTAATCTTGTTTGCTTCTCTCTTGCACTATGTGCCATTTATCCAAGTGGGCAGTGGTCATGAAGATTCAGGGGTTAATTGACTCAGTTTTTTTTCACAGTCAATAATCATCAATAATCTACTCAAGAACTAGATACTGACCACTTCAGGTGCCAGACCAGACCATCAATCCAAGGAATGGAATAGCAAGTCCTGGCTACATGAAGCCTACAACTAAGCCATGGACACACTCCTGGAAAATTGAACCTTCAAAGAGGGGCTTATGAATCCCATCTCTGACAAAAGAAGAGATGGAATTAGTGGGATTTAGGGGCGTCAGCATGAGGCAGGGTGGTATTAGTGGTGCTCTTCACACGTCTCCATCTAGGCTGGATCGCAGGCCCTCTTTAGAACACACTAGCAGCAAATGTCTGTCACAACATACAGCACTGCATTGGATGGAGACAGCTGCAGGGCCTGAAGACTGAGCTGATACTATGCCCGGCCCACTGGAACCAGTCCAGTGTGGAGTCATAAAGGAATGTAGGAACTGCGGTTTTGGCAGCTGTACTCTGATAGATGTTGTGAAACAGAGAAAAGTATGCATGTTTTTCAGGCCATATGCTGAAGGGATGTGTCTCTAGAGCCATTGACAGTCCTTATTCAAAACATGTTTTAGCCAGCTTAAGTCTGAAACACTGGCTCTCTTCAGTATATGCAAGACTGAGTACATAATAGAGAAGCTTAACCAAGCCTAGGTCCTGCAGAGGACTGTTCCACCTCATAGAACAAGGAAATGTGTTCCTATTGATGTGGCCCATCAAGTCAGGTCCGCTTTATTCCCTGTGGAGGCACCCAGAGGCAGGCACCTCCTGAGCCCTGAGAGCAGCTGACCACACCCCTGGAACAATGACCTCAATAAACTCAAACATAGCTCCATTTGCTCGAACAGAAGCACTGGGGGGTAAAGGAAAGCTGCAGCAAATCAGAAATGAGCGCTCTGAGGCTTGGAGGAAAACATTACAAATGGACTGTTGTACACATAAATCAATCTTTGCATTTGCCACTTGCTATCCAAAAATCCATCTCCACACTCACAGTGGACTGTGCAGGTCCCAGGAATGAGGATTAATGAGAGCAGGATGGCCCAGTCACTATTGTCTCTATTGTTTCTCCTGTTGTATTTTGACAGTGGACTCCCAAGAGAGCCTTACCGGGCATATGCCTGCAGCTTGTGCGTACTGCAGACCACTACGTCACAATAAGAGCAAAGGAGGCCTTGCATTCCAGGAAGCTCTTCTTTCTGCCCTCCATCTCTGTCCAGCTCTCCCAATGGGAGGCGGTGGACTGGGATTAACAGAGCGAGCACAACACATAAATTTCAGCGGTATTGCTGAGTCGCTGTTCCCCATGCAACCCCCTCCTTACCTGACCCAGTCCCACCGCCCCCACCCCTATCTTTTCACGCCCCAGGAGGATGGGCCAGGGGGCTGTGCCACGCAGCCGCATCCCGTTCCACTCAACATGCTGGGCCGTAAATACTGCGCAGCATCAGGAACAGCAGGTGCTATCACTCCCTATCATTAATTATCCCTGCTGCATCACTCTAGGGCCTCTCATTCCTAAACTCCAAATCTCCTGCACCATCTTATTCTCTATCCTCCAACCCTTTCCCATTTTCTCTCACTTTCTCGAATTCCAACCATCTCAAATTCTATCAATCTCTACAGCAATTCCATTTCTTCTCCTCAATATCCACCCGTCTATCTCCTTATTCCCTACAATCCTACAATCTACCCCCCATTCATTTGTTCTCTGATGTATCTCAATCTTTGTCCAGCACTCTCAGCTTCTCCCAAGTGATTCCTTCGCCCACTGACAGCCTCGCCCGCTTTCTTCTCTCCTCAGATGTGTGTGTCTTCTAGCGCTTCTCTTCACATTCTGACGGGTTTTCCCCTGCTGTAAATGTATTCCAAAACTGCTGTGCTGCTGCCAGCCAGGAGACGTCACAGGGACTGATGGAGCACTGGGGGGAGTGATAGCCCTTTCCCCCCACCCGAGAGCTCATAAATAATACCGAATCAAAGAGGAAAAGCAGCATGAGAAACTCCCCGAGGTGAAAAGCCAATGAACATGGTCAGAGATGTAAGAGTGCGCCTGCTAAGGGTAAAAGTCCGAGCTCCCAGTGAGTCTGGCCACAGAAACATGAGCAGGGCATCCTGTCCCTCTCAGGTAAGAAGGCTTCATGTCAACTGTGTGGAACCCACAGAAACATCTGGCACAACCACAAAAACAAACAGTCGCTTCCTTCTGACTTGGTCACACTGCCACAAAGCATAATGTGAACTCTAAATGCAGAGCCTGGCTTCGTAATACGAGACCACCCAACATATTAACAGGTTGTGGGCAATTGTGCTCAAGATAACATGGGGTGATGATGACTTAAAAACACATCTGGCAGCAAAAACAGAAGCGTGGAATGTTTTTCAGCAGTTGCAAAAGAAATTCATGAACAAGGGAAAACCACAGTCGAACTGAGCGTCTGATACAGACAGGTATAAGTCACACAGAAACTTTCCAAGCCACTGGAGTCCATAACTCATGTCCAAACCACTTTGGACTTGAGTGCACACACATATGCACAAACATCCGAAGACACAAAACAAATGTGTCTCTGTTGTCTTAAAACCAACAACAGGTTCTTCATTCACTGAATGCAACCTGGTGGCTTTCATTTGTGTGCACTTTTAGGCACGCTGCCATCTCTTACCTGACTCAGTGAGTTAGCTTTCCCTCAGGACAGGTACTGTCCATATTTTTTAATGCTTACCTTCCTCTGATACAACACAACCACAGACGACTGCAGTGGCCGCTGCTGTATACCCACCCATACCCCACTTACAGCAAGAGCCATGTTAGCATTCCTGAGCCTCACAAACACAAAACATTGTCTTTTTACTTTAAAAGGAAATGGGCTACCTGTGCATTGTTGCACTTGGCTTTTAAGCTCATCAAAAAAGGCTATCTCTAAAGAAAACATTGATTTTTACTGGGCAGACAGTCTAATCTAACCACTATCAGAAACCCACGTGTATGGCAGTCTTTAGTCACATGTCTCCCCCTTCACATTTTAACATTGTGTAATAGACACTCTTTCTGAATCGGCTCAGGTGGTCAGAGCAACTTCACCAAAATTGCAGGAAAAGAATGTTAATCACACAAATCCCCTGGGAAAAAAAAAAAGATTTTACTCTCTCTTTCCAGAACAGATAAGCTATCTGCCAGCAACATCAAGGGAATTGCTCTCTCTTCTCTTCAACATCACAGATTTGGTATTTTGACTCATTAGTGTAATACATTATGAAGAGGTGGACAGGACACTCAGCCTGAATCAATTTGATTCTCCTACACTTTCTATTGATTCCCATCAAACTACAAGTGGAGTAAAGAGACAGATTGAAAAGGTGATAAACAAGAAGCCGGAAAGTGGAAATTCAAGGATCTCTTGTGACATTACAGTGAGTGCACTTTCTAAAGAGAGCATCGCATTGTAAAGAAATCACTTTCTTTACAATGTGGAGTACAATAGCTGTTTTTATTCCAGTGCCCTGCCTGCTATGTCCAATATCTTATTCAGAGGACATAATTGGAAATGAAACAGTTTAGGGTGAAGGTATAATGTCATATACACACACACAAACACATTATAGTAATTCAAAATTTTGTACACTGCTCTGTGTTTTCTACTCTAAGTGCTTGTGTTCATACGTATGCATCTAGCATCCAACATCACCAACAGGTTAATTAATCAGCATCAGACAAAACAGAGTAACCATTTTCCTCCTTGATGAGAGCCACCAAAACGAGTGCTGTGGTGTGCTCATCTTAGTAAAAATCTATGATGAAAAGAGAATCTACATATGACGGACGGTGTTACTTTTATGATTTTTTTCAGGTTGAGCACATATGACTGCAGTGTGGCTGGGAATCAATTCCTGCAGCGAGGAAAGGCTTTTAGTCCTCAAAGGGGGGTCTCGCGGATGATTCTGGCAGATACACTGCACAGCTGTAGAAATCATTAGGGCATGCTCTCAGCTTTTATTTTCTCTGTTGATAATTCAACATTAAGAAACTTGGTTTTGATCATTTACTTTCATCTCATCTTTCAGGATGAGATTATCCACATTAATGACACTTGATGTGGAGCAAACGGCGTACAGAAATTAATTTGGGCAAAGAGATGGCAAGTTACTAAGATCATATACACTGAAGTGGGTTTCAACTACCACCAGTGCCAGTAGTAGTGGTTACACTACTTCTGGTACTGGTAACTAGTGCTCTTCTTCCTGGGTATTATAAAGTCACAACATCATCAGCATGTCTCAGCTGAGAAGGCAGAAATATCTGGGCCAGGTGGAAAAAATCCTGCAAATGTTTATGCCGCAGCTCAACAAAGTCTTTTGGGAAAATGGAAGCTTAGAATGATGCAAAACAGTTGATAGAAGAAAGGAAATAGTTGCTCATGCTTTCGTTTTACTGTCTTTGACTCTAGACCAGAGCAGAGCCCACTTCTGCAAAGGAAGGCTGCTTCTTGTCAGACAAGTGCCCCCTGCTGGTAAAAATCCTAACCATAGGCATTCTAGTGCTACCAATTTTTTATAGACCCCAGATGATTTTCAGATATTTTCCATGTTGTAATGCTCCAAGGCTACGAAAATGGAGCAATACGAGAATGCATGCAGAATACAAATGTGTCTAAGAAAACGTGTGTCTAACCTTGAAAACAAGAAACCAAGACACATGTATTAGTCCTCCTAAAGACTCTTCTACAAGATGTAGGTATTGAAGGAGGGGTGCCAGTTCATTCTTGAAACTTTTAGGTGCAAATCTTGCTGAGATACAATGTTTCACTTTCTATATTTAATTTTCAATTTCTATTCGGACAGAGGACACAGGATACAACACTGTTTATGCCCACAACTCCAGATATTCACTACAGGATACATTAATCACTGATGTCTTGATTAGTCCAGATAAAGAATGTAGGCCTGTCTGATGTTGTTATGAGGTGCAGAACGCACATAACAAACAAAACACAGGCCAGAGTCTAAAAGATGTACAGACTAACATAGCAACACATTTTGTACCTTTTATACTATCAATATATTAAGTGTATTATAGGTCGTATACGGTGCAGTGCACAACAGCTGACTGATGTCTCTCTCATAATCATTTAGGCCGGACTGGAAGAGAAAATGCATTAATAGCGAGAAAGATCTAACTGGAAAGGGAATATAAACTTATCGTTATAGACTCTTCTTTGGTTACAGTTCACTACAGTACAGTGCTGTTCTGGTTATCACTATCTATAGGTTCTACCATTTGTAGTAAACGAATAGAAAGAGCAGCAGTCTGCGCCCGAGCCCCCTGTTTCCAACTTGTGATCTACCAGAGAAACGTTATTTATCGCCATAATTGGAGAAAAAAAATATCAGACACTCACCTTCTTCCGGGGCTGCCATTTCATCATATTTGTAAACCAAAATTGAACAGCATTAAGATATTATATGAGAATGGAATGTAGATTCAAAGAAATCCAGAGCGCAGGTCATGCTGCCTCTCGACTTCCCTCAATTTTGCAGCAGATTTTCTCCAAGAAGCGATGCATGGTGATGTGCGAGTCTCAGCTTTGCGGCAATTTTGGTGGGAGACAGCACAGTCAACACAAATCATACACCGGTTAAATCCACAGTTGGGCTCGGAGAATAAATCAGAGACACATGGTGTCGACTGACAATGTTTGGGAGAACGGTTCCTGTGCGTAAATCCAAAGTATGAGTCCGTTATGAACCCTCCTCTCTCCGCACGCAGGATCGGCGCCTCCAGGACCAATCCGGACTGTGTAGAAGGAAAAATTAATTCTTAAACTTTTTCGAAACGAAGTCGTCCCTTTAAGTAGGCTACACCATAGGTCCAGTGCTGTCCGATCCAGAGGAAACAATAGGGAGACGAAATGTGTGCCAAAATGCAGAAATATTCATCACAGTGGTCAAATCCCGTTTTCCAGCCGCCGAAACACACTTTTTGTAAGTATTCGTGGAGAAACAGTCAAACAGAGCCCCGCGGAGGCAGCGCGACAAGCAGGGAGATTACTTTCAGGGGGAGGAGGAGGTACAACCACCAAAAAAAAAATCCCTGGAATTTCTGTGAGGAGCTGGAAGGATATCCTGATTCCTGCAACAGCAACAAACTGGACTACAGCTCTCAGATGACTTCCTTCCCTGCGCTCCTCCAGCCTTGCAGTTAGCAGACTTGGAGCGGTGGAGCTGAGGAGGCAGAAGTTAGCAGGGTCATAGCGCCGCCGGCTACACATTTGCCAAAAAAGTGCGCTTTACGTTTACGCACTAAACCGACGCTGCCGTCCGGACAGGAAGCAGGCTGTGGTTTGGTGTGTTGCTCAAGGACACTTTTGCAGGTACTAAAACCTCTGAACAGTCTCTCTAGCCACGTGCCACCCTGCTGTGCCAGCCCAACATGTTGTATATAGGCTACACTACAGGACACTGACCTATGGTTTGGTGATTTGTGGGTGGAACGTCCTCGTGTCTAGGTCAAAACTAAATTTAGTTACAAAGTGAAAGTTGTCAGTATACTCTACATATAACTGTATTTTCAACATAATTTCCATGACCATAATGCAACGTGTGTCAGGGCCTATAATAGTTCAAAGGCTATTGAAACATCAGTTATGAAACCTTGCCTAAATGCCCATATTTGCTTGCAGTTATCTCCAGTCACATTGTTACATTTTTCCTATGACATCCCCTTAAGGATTTAATGTTTTGCTAAAATCGTTCTATACTTTCCTCCTTAAATCTGTTACAGGATCACTAAAGATCTTTACTGCAATCCATTACATTGCAAACATGTCTGACACAAGGCACATCTGTCTATGTAAACCCTGCAATGCATGCTACACAACCTCATCACAGTTTAAACTAGTGTTAATGAGCTAAGGGGATTCAAATAACACCACACTCCACTGCTGCAGTGACTTGCAGCCTTGATCTCTATCAGTAGAGGCTACTGTCCTCGATTGTTTTTGTGGGAATGGTAGATTGCATTCTTGCATAAAAGACACGATTCACAAAGGACGAAGAGCCTTGGACTCTGGAGATAACGACAGTCCTGTTTATGTACTCTTTCCCTGTTTTTTCCTTATGAGAGCAGCGGTCACATATAGTATACAGTGCATTTTTGTTTGGCATTTGCATCTGGCGGGAGTGAGAGAATATCTGCGGCTTTCCCATGTTGAAAAACTGACTTTTTATCATTAATTGTGTGAGTGGGCTGAATAAAATTAAAAACAGAGGACATGGTTATTCTGGTAAGAAACCTCTCACCACAATCACTGCCACAGCCACAGAGAGAAAAGAGGTTTAAAGCAGAACAGCTATCAACAGTTAAAACAGATCTACTGGTGCTGAACCCAGTTGCTGCAGCACAAAACCAGAATATTCATCACTGGATATGTGACAACATTAATACAGTAACTACATTATTGTTTTTATCTCAAGGTGAATTAAATAAAAGGTCGATACTGAAGTGAGGTGAAATCAGTTTAAACAATAAGCTTGTGATTGAAATTGGTTTAGGTAATGGACTCTTATGGAGCTGTGAGTTGGTCAATAAGCTGGTGTCTCTTCAGGGTCAGCGGGGTCCGCAGTGCACCTATGGGTCACTCAGATAACAAAAGACAAGTGGGAGGAGGGGGGAAGCTGACATATGGCTTTATGGACAAACTCTTGCTGTGCACAGGGAGTCCATGAGACACTTGGTAATCCACATGGATGAACATGAACAAAATGCTTGACACTACCTCCGCAGTCACAGCTGGCACCCAAACAGACTGACACTCCGTGGTCAAGCACTGTGATCAAAGCACACATTTGTAGTCAAAGAGGAGGGGGGGTTGTGTGCTTATGTGTTACAGTATCTATATTTTGACAACAGGCATCACATGACTTTTATTCCTATGGCCAGCTAGCGACTGACTCCTGATGGCTCCGTGCTACATCCAGAGCAGAAACACAGCACTAAGATACTATTTACATTCGTGTTCTCTTTCAACCACACGCTCACACTCAGACATTGAAGTCCCACCATCTAAAACAGGTTTACACAAGAGATTGTTTCATAAAAGGCATGTTTGATGATCAATCAAAGGCCACTTCAGCGTGATGTTCGGCAACAGTCTGTTCGAAGCGAAGCCTGTCATCTGGCATCTCCATACAGAAGCAGGCTCCCTGTGCGTGCCTCTGCTTTCCCAATCAGAGCCGCACAGGAAATCAAGACTCCAGCCTTCAGAGGGAAACAAAAACCCCCTCTTTCATTTTCCACAACTTGGACCTGTTTAAAGTTTGTGCTTCCTTTTCTTGTTCTTGCCAATCATGCCCTCAAAAATGTCTCCTCTGTATGTTCTGATCAAGGGGCTGGTTTCATAAAGATGAGAAAACTGGTCTATAGATGTAAGTTTTGCTCTTAAACATATGTGAACAGCTGCACAAAAATAAAGACTGACTCATGTTAAATCTAAAAAGTTCATCACCCTACCGCGGGATATCTCAGAACTGAGAGCTGTGTTTCCAATGTCACAGTCACAAATTGTTAGGCTGACAAAAAGAGGAAAACATGGCGTATTATGTAGTTTGCTAACAATAGGCTACTCTTCACTGAGCAATGTGAAGGGTAATAGTTACCCATTAGGAATGCTACTGGCATTTAATTCACTTAATCACAAAATGTTTCTGGTAAAATGTCCTTGTAACTGTAAAAGCTTTCCACGAGGCACACATTTTCTGCTGGAATGAACAGAGGTTAGTAGCTTGAAGTTGCAGCTCAGTCAGCCACATTTTCAGTTTAAAGAGTCTTAATTTGCCAGTTCCACTTAAGATCATCAAAAAATACACAGCTTTGTGGAACCAGTGAAGTTTAATGTCTAACTGAAATCTAGCTTATGAAACCATCCTATCTGATGTGGGCTAATACACAGCGTTTTGTACACAGCTGAACATTTGCCTGCGTGTATCTGTCTGCTTGCCTGTTTATTAGTCCACATGATGTAAAAAGTGCATCACCCATGTGATAGTAACAGAGGCTGTTTGAAAAAATGTAAACTGTCAGAAAGGTTTTAAAAAAAATTAATAAAAAAAAACCCCACAGAGCAGCAACACTCCAAAAGCTCTCCTGAATGTCTGAGGGTGATTTATTTTCACACAGACTCTGGCTCTCAAGTCACGACACTGAAGTGTCGCTGTGCGCTATCTGTCCTCCGTTTGAATAAACAGCGGCCTTTTAATTACGAGGGCTGGAGTTTCAAGGCAATAAATTCCTCAGCAAGAGCACAGAGATATGTACCCTAATGTCACATGAACAGACAGACATAGCGATATGCAAGCAACTGTGACAATATGCACACATCCAATACTGAAGATTAGATATTATGAAAACCATCACAGAAGTGCAAGATCCATAAAGGCAAGGGCCTTGAAAACTAATTTTTCATATTTCCAGCACGGAAATTTATAACAGAAGAATATAATTTACAGTGTTTGACAGATTGCTTCCACAGTAAGACATGGCAGATGGATGAATCGGTTTTGAAATGCTTAACAACATTATAATAATAAAAGTGTTAAATAGCAATGACACCCACCCACTCTGTTGTGCCGTACATCACCGAAAACAAATAACCCTCATCAGCATTCATTCATTCACCTCTTTTACAGCGCTCTATTCTTGGATGATGTTGTGTCAGAATTTAGCCTGCTGTGGACTATGTGAGGTGGGTGTGCGAGAGGAGGGGGGGTGTGTGTGTGCGCAAATGTGTGTGTGTGTGTGTGTGTGTAAGTACATGCATGCGTGTGTCTTACTTGGAGCTTGGTGTTGATTAAGTGTCTGGAGCCTGAGGGGGGATAATGAGAGCCTCTAATTAATGAGCCTGTGCATATCTCAGAGTCACAGGGTCCTATCTGCAGAGAACAACGCCACACACACACACACACACTCACAACACAGTGCACCGTGGGGATCTTTCCCCACACTGCACAGCATTTTCTCCAGGGAAGCCCAGCTGGGAGTGTGTCACTCTGGCTGCTGTCCCTGATAAGTGTCCTCTAATAGGGATGGATGGGGGTTAGGGAGCCCCGCTATGAGAAGGTCACACGCACTGACCACCCAATGTGCCCCCGAGCAAAGGCTGATGTTAGGGGCCCTGAAAACCATTCCAAATCTTATTTGTTTGCTGCGTCTTGTCCACGGGGAGCAGAACGGTTCATCTCCAGAGTAGACTCATGGCAGAACAGAGTGAAGGCAAAACTCACTCACTCACACCAGGATGAATCAGTCGGGTTAGTGTTCAGCTGGAGGCATCACTACTCACTATGTCGTTTAATAAACAGTTCAAAGAGTGTGATGCTGTTTTAGAGTGTAAAGAATATATATTTTTTCTTTTTTATACTAGTAAGACCGCCTTAGTAAGCACGTTCAATTCTTCTTCTTCATTACCTCCCACGAGAATTTTACGTTTCAAGTCCCATTTGTCTGTCTGTCTTTTTGTTAGTAAGCATAATATTTTTTAAAACTTCTTAACAGATTTTAGTAACATTTGGTGGAAAGTTACTATGAGCCAAGGAAATACTGAATAGCCAGCACCATTTTGCCATTTGTAAAGTGAGTTAAATTTTCATTCAGGTCCTGAACTGTGAGGCGTAGAAGCAAAAACATTATTTCCGTTTCTACACATATTTTGAATTTCTTGCAAACCAGTTTTTTCATCATGCCTACAAATGTTTCTACATACAGTTTTTACCAGATTTTCTGCTGGTAACTTATTTGAACGAACATGGCAATGAGTAAGAAGGAAAACCAGTATTAATTGTACACAATAAAGGCATGGTTTATAACTGTGTTTAAAAAAAAAAAAAAAAACAGAAAGAGAAATCTGGCTCCTACAACCCTAACTGAGTGCTAATCACAAGACAAAACTGTCAGGTCTCATGTGCAAATTGGATTTAATTTGTGATTTGTATGTTGACGGTATAAAAATTACTTACATCTACATAAAAGAACATCCATGCATACACTCAAAAGTTCCCACGCGTTTTTACTGAGGCCCCTGGAGTGTAAATGTTTTCATTGTGTCCTGATGCACCCAAAAGCTCATCTCTAGCTCCACAGAGAAAACATAAACACCCTTATCTGTATTCTGTAAAGGGTGTGATAATGAAAATGCTATTGAAAGCTCTCTTTCTTTTGAGACATTATAGTGTTTAATCAATGATTCTTCACACAGCGTGATAAAGACATATGATTATGATCTTTTTTTATTCTCTTTAAGTCCCATCCCCTAATTTCCTCTTCTTTCTTTTTCTTCTCCCAATTACACTAATGAAGAAGGGCTTGTTTATCCCCTGGAGTCGCTCAACAGTAGATTTGTGTGAAGACATTATGCAAAGAGAGGGACCTTTGCTTTAGAGATGTATTTAATAATTCAGTGGTCTTGGACATGGATGAAACAGGCTCCAGCATATTGTTTAAATCAGGCCAGCAGTTAAATAGGCGCTGGGGTTTGACGTCTGTGGCAGGATCAATAATAACAGCGTTGCCACATACTCCGACGCATGAGACAGAGATCCTGTGTGGTCCTCCTCAGTCTATATACTAAACATAGAGACGGAGCAGGACAATGAATTCAAATGTGTTTGTGTCTATCTGCTTCCACGAATACAAATACACACACGCACACACACACACACACGTACATAAAAACACACAAAACCATGCTGTGGTCAGACCCACCCATCTCTAGTCCCTCATTTAGAAAACCCCAAAACCAAACTCATGCCTCTCTTTTTCAATTACCTTTCTTCCCACCATCGTCACCACACCAAATCTATCTAAATTCTCCCACAGTCTCTTTTTTTTTTTTCCTTTCTCTCTCATATCAAATGTATCCATGTGTTACCATCACAAACACACACACACACACACACCCACATGCACACACGCACACTCAGTCACACACCACAATCTGGTAATCATAATAAGCACATTAAAGCATTAAAGACACAATTTATGACTGATGATCTCTTGAACAGACTACAATTAATAGCAAATAACTGCTCAAATATTTAAGTACTTCTAAGATCCTCTGTAGCTCCTCGTTTGGTTACTGCGGTTGTTAAAATGCAGATTTATAGGCTGAGCCAAAGCCAGACCAGATACTGTGGCTTTTGCTTCAACAAAACATTTTTTTCCTCAATGATTAGGCTATAATACCTTAATACTCTAGGCTTATTATGCCAATGACAGCTCTCCCTGCCCTTACTAATCTAACCCTGTGAGAGCGCATCAATTGTGAATTAACCCTTCTGAAGTGGAGAGGGAGGAGTGATGCACAAAAGGATTCAGTAATGACTCCGTCCCTTTGCAGAGTAAGAAGGGAAAAGTAAATGAACACAAAGTTGTGGTAGTGAGTACAGTAAATACTGCCGCATGGAGGCAACTGCTCCATCGGGTACGTGTAGTTTCTGGTCACTGTTGTGAAGGGATTAGGCCAGTCCACTCCTTAAATCACTCTGACTTCAGATCAAAGGGGTTAAAGCAGGATTAGGATTAATGTGCCTTGGTAGAACAGGTGTTAATCTCTTAAATTAGCCATGTAGCACAGGCGGGCCTCTCTTTCATCTCAACACCTGACTTATGGGTTGGAATACAGAGAGCTCAGTTACAGGAAAGTTGCGCTGTCGTTGCCCCACCAGAATTAGTTGTCCTCCCTCAACCTGACCACTCTGATAACAGGCTCTGCTCTAATGTATCAGCAAGATGACTTCATTTGCATGCAGCCGGTGTTTTTGAGAGCGGCTGAGTCAAACAGCTGTGCTCTCTGCTTCCTTTGAAACAAGGGGTTACGTAAAGCACGCTTTATGATTTGCGATATTAACGGGCGGCTTAAAGGATATCCTCGGGCAAGGTGCAACGAATACTTCAGCAGAAATCAAACAGGCCTGTGCTATTGATACACATCATGTAGAGGCTCAGGAGCTGATGTAGCAGAAGAAGGAAATCGTAGGGGGGTTTGACTCCACTCCAAGGACAGGAACACTCCAGTCCTTTCCTATCAAGCTCTTCAACACATGCTGCCTCTCACCCCCACCAGCTTCCTCCCCTGCTGTCAAACCTCCTTGTCATCGGTTTGACTTTTCTACTCCAATCATCTTCATCTCCCTCCAGCTCAGCCTCCTGTCAGCTAAAAGTCCGCAATGAAACTGTGCAAGAGCACTGGGACAAAACTTACACCTGTGACAAACAGCTATTGCACAAATTCAGGACTGTCAGTTCACCTGTCTGAACGCTAAAGACAGCTAATTAGCATTTTTGACCATGGTGGGGGGCGGGGTTACAGCGGTGGTGAAGCTGCTTCCCGCAGAGCTCCTGTCTGCTGCCACAGTCACCAGTTTGGCCAGTGGGTTTGCCCCAGTCCGAGTCTGCAGTCCTGGGCTAGACCCTGCCATCTGGCTGGCCTGTTAACAGCCGGCCCCTCTCCCCTGCCGGCCTGCGGAAGACAGGAAGACAACCCAAGGAAGGTCAGGCCACACTAGGATGGCCAGAGAGAGGGGGGGGTGGGGGGGGGGGGGGGCAGCAGTGGATATAGTACTGAGGAGGGAAGAGGAATGACAGATAAACTAATGGATGAGAGAGAGGGAAAGTAAGAGAAGGACTATAAGAGACAGAAAGGACACTGCTTCCTTTAAGCTGCCACCCTCAGCGTGACTCAGTGACTGATGAATCCTTCTGTCTTTGCCTCCACAGTGTATATGTGTGTGTGTGTGTGTGTGTGTGTGTGTGTGTAAGAGAGAGAGTGCACTGTATGTGAGCATGTGTGCACGCATGAATACAATCCCGCTTTTCTCAAACACATCATGACAGCTCACAGCCGGAACGAAAGCTTCATTTACCCACAATTCAGCAGTAATTCGCAGATCCACAGCAGGACTTCCAGTATAGATGACCATTTGGAAGGTCATTAGAAATGCAGTTAAAAAAGCACACACGAGAGGTTTCTTTTTTCAGGCTCCGATGTGAACAGGGAAGTCATTACATTTACATTACTACGACACTGTAAAGAATATGAATGTGCTTAATCTTGGATCATCCTCGAAATAAGGTGGAGAAAAAAAATTGTGAATCACACCACCAGCTGGCCTTGTTCCATCCCAGCATGATATAATTCTCTTCATCTTGAATCCCAGTTCTTTTGCTCTCTCGTGCAACGTTGGCGAGCACAAAGCACACAGAAATGGATTAATCTGGTGCAGGATGAGAATTTAAGACATGGTTTCTTAATGTGTTCAATACTGCGCAAAAACAGTACTTTCTGGCTTTTTAAATTACATTACATAGTCTAAATATACTGTATTTCGTCTGGCATGTCTTACATTTTGATCCGGGTTAAACAGTCTAATAGTCACACAAATGCTTAGCGGAGGTCTCTGAGGTGGAAAATCAAATGCAGCCTTGAACAAAGCTTTAAGTATTTATTTATTAAAAAAAACACAATTTCAGTAGGACATTTTGCTCAAATGAAGAAAACATATCTTAAGTCACAAAAGGTCTGCATTTACTTTTTCAAAGTGCTTCTTAATCATTTACTTTACTCCTCTTACTAATCTTATAAAGGAGGTTATGATTACACTCCTGTTTGTCAACAGAATATCTCAAAAATATTAATTTCCACAAAATTCTGTGGTCAGATTGATCCAATTTTGGTGGTAGTTTCATGCTCTGGGATTTTTGTTATTAGAAAAATAGATAGAAACTTGCTTCCAAATCTTAAGGGATTGTGTTCAGGGTCAAAAAAAAAAAGCTTTGTTTGAAAAAAAAAGGTTTTTGCCCTTCAGTGTCTTCTTCATTGACAAGTTGGCCTTCACAGGTCTGACAGCTGAGGAAGAATTCTTACCTGATACACTTACCTGATATTGTCTGAGTTAATGTAAATTTAAGCGTGAAGCCACAGTGCAGCTCAGAGGAGCAAACATCAGCAATTTTCAGAGTAGGTTAGTCTCTCTCTGACCCTCATTCTTTCTCCACTCTCAGTCTCTCCATCTCTGTCTCACAGTCTCCTTCCCCCTCCCTGGGCTGGCCAGGACTTCTCTGTCCTTCATCCTCATTCTATTTCATGCCTCGTCCTTCTCTCGCTCGGTCCTCATCCATCACCACCCGCACCCTGCGCTGCGCACAGCCCCCACCCACCCCACCTCCAATATCCAGCGTGGCCAGATAGATACAGCCTTCACTGGGCCTCAGTGCTGACACACTCCTCTGTGACTCATCACTTCATCGGACTCCATTTGGCATTCATCACATCACAACATCTCTATCACCGTCCGACTGAAACGCATTAGAAAAACAGTGACTCCAATCAACCATATTTTATTTCATAACTATGTCATGCCCCTTTGTCAGAGCACTTAATAAAAATTTGTGGCAACTCATAACTAAAGGCTACGCGATATTAAGATGCATGCAGTGGTACTTAATGTGACAATGGCTTATTTGCTGGATTTATTATTAGCTGAACTGAATCACTTCACGGGACATGGAGTTGAATCGTGATCAAGTGCTACTCACAGAGCTGAACGATGACCATAAACATCTTAGCAGTTGTTCAAAATGAAAACAGCACTGAGGTACAAGAGGCTGCGTTAAGGGTTCAGTATGCTTGAAACAAACTAGGTCGTAACACACGTTGTCCGGCCAAGTTTAAAGACAAAAAATGCGAATGAATGGCCACACTTGAAGGCGGGGGCAAAAAGCCTCCTCATTACACTGCCACCCTGATCTCTTTTTAAAAACTCTGTGGCTTTTGCATTTCTTCTCATGTGGTCTCGATGCAATTAAACATACAAATAGAGATTAGGGCACGCACTTTCAGTCTCTTCTCAGAGGCATTCATGATGTTGCAGCTGGTTGCCGCGATGATGTATTCCTGATGTCAGAAAGCTAAGCGTGTTAGACGATCCAACAGTTTGTTTGAAGCACACTGAGGGCCTTAGTGTGGGCCTGTTGCTACAGGTTCCGGTGAAATAATAAAATACAATCCAGGAGCTCCAGTTTCAGTAATACATCAATGAGTTAAAAGAGTTATCAGACCCCAAAAACACTGCACAGTGGGTTTATAATACAATGAGGAAGGATTGTACAACTCTGCAACGTTATTGCAGTGATAATCGTTTTATGCTCCATCTTGATGATCGCAAAGTAAAATGTGTAATTATGCCATTTATGCTATAATGTAATATGGAATATGCACACGTGATTGGACAATTCAGTACACAGCAGGATGACATTGCACTGTGGCAAGAGCTGATCCAGCTGTGTGTTTTTTGTGTTTTTTTTGCTGGAACCCCTTGTGTCAGGACTCCCGCTCTCTGCAAACACAGTGAAATGAATAAAAACGCAACGTTTTTCGACGCAGCACTATTGTCAATCCAAACATGTTCTTACTCAACAAACAGACTGTCGACTCTAAATAACTGCGCCGTAGCTGAACGTCTTCTTGACTTTAATCATTTATTTTGGATCAGATTTTGAGTTCACAGGTGCCAGAAAACACGAATACTAGGAGACCAGGTTTCAGGGCAACCAAAAGCCCAGTGGAGCCCATCTACTGCCCTCCCTGTAAACAGGCCTCGCCTCAGGACCGTTTGATGTGGTTGGAGAAAAAGGCCAAGGGATGATGTAATGCTGGTGAAAGCTGAGTTTGAGAGTTGCGGAGTTTCCACGTTGCGTCCCAACTGCAGCTTCCCACACCCCAGCACCTCTCAAAGGGGCTGGGCATCCCTCAAAACTCCCCCTGAGGAGCACAACAGATGTGTAGATGCTCTGTGTGCATCAATCATCCATTGTCTTTCATCACGCTCACTACACACAGTGTGTGGTCCGTGTGGAGATAAGCAAAATGACGTAATGCACAAGAGCAAACAACTATAATCCCACACTTTGTAAACTACATGTGTACTATATATAGCTAGAACAGTCACAAAAACATACAAAATCATCAAAGGACGATCTGTAGAAGTTTCATGGGTGTGTTTTCCTGATGGCAGAATACATAAATAATGAATAAAACTGAAAGAAATCCATAAGATCAGAAAAGCTACCTCCCTAGTTACCAGTCTAGATCTGATAATTCATGGGAAGCCACAGTTTAGCATCAAGATTTGAGCATCTTTGATCAGTTACACAGCCTAGCTACAAATTATCAGCTGAACAACCGTACTGTCTGGGCTTCACTAAAAAAAAGCATGTGTGCATTAAGAGTGGATTATGTGCTCATTAACATCGACACAAAATGTATTAACACTTAGGGATGAAATCAAAGGTATGATAACTGGTGTCACAGCTTCAACTGAGAGGTGCAATGTTCATTTTCACCTTCCACTTAGGCAGAGTGCTCCACAACAGGCTGTGCAGAAGTGGTGCTTGAGGCGCGATTGCTACAGTAAATGGCATCTCAACAAGAAGTGGATTTAGGGATAAAAAGGTGGATTTTCTCATCAACTGTATTATTCACTATTCAGGCATTTCTGTTCTGTTGGCTTTATCAGAAACCCTCTGAACCGGAGAGAAATGTGAGTTGCACAGAGGCAGAAAGTGGGGGGCAAGCTGATGCTTTCACACCAACACTCGAACTGTCTGTCACGCGTCGATGTCTGAGAATGCAAACTTGCATTACACTTCTCTAATCTGACAAGTGAATCCTGGCTGTAAAAGCTTTCAGTGTGAAGTATTCAGTCTTCATCAGTCTGTACCGATTATTACTGAGGCATAAAGGGCTGCTTCTGAGCATGAAAGGTGTGACTGCTTGGGTGACTCTTTGAGAACAGTCTGGACATCCTACGCATGACTGTACTGACGTGGAGGTCTGAAGGTAAGGAAGAAATCTGTGAGACTGTTCTTAGCTGTTTAGAAGAGACAATACTTTCTGGAGCTCATTGATTCCCAAAGTCCTGACTGTTTAACACTCTGCCAGGATACATTTGCGTCTGTGTGGGTGTGTTAGCGCATGTGCATATGAGGGAATGCCCATTCGCACATATGTATGTGTAAAAGTATAGAGGAGGAGAGCAGTAATGTGATGTGCATGATGCCAATATCACCTAAAGTTTGGTTTCAATGCACCAGAGGTAGAGTTGCATGGGAGGCTTCTTGCTATGCAGATCCACACGGTTCTCTAAAGAGGATAACTGGCTTTGCAGCACTATCAGCCCATCCAGATGGTATACAGGGCAGCTTTGACAGTCCAGAACAAGCTCTCCAGCTGCTCTGCCACCCCCAAATCTCCCTGACCTAAATCTGCTTCTTCCAAGCAGAGAAGAGAGCTGAAGAGTGGACACCTTCAAATTTCACATTTTACACAGTGCAATTAATTCTCTCTCTGACCGAGCTTGAATCCAAAACTGCATGAAACAATCAGAAATGATCCTGATGTTGCAATGCTGTGTTACCACGTGACACACTAGATGAATGTATTAGATCATCAATTGAGTCATTTAGTATAAATGTTACTGATAATATGAGTGAAGCCTCCTCTGCTGGATACATGCTGGTAGCATGACAGCATGAAACCTGCAGAATATTGTTTTTGTTCTTTTTACTTACATCAATTTAAAAATGTCCTACTTCACATTCACATGGTTACCTGCATCAACACCTTCCTCAGTGTTGGTCAATGTGCAGCTCTACTGCAGCAGAGGTTAGGTGCCTTTCTAAAAACTTTGACGATGCTACTGATATCATCCAGTGATTAAAACCGCATCTTCAGGGTTCTGGAGAACTTCATAAATGTCTTCTTCAACTGAATGCGCTGCGCCAAAGGCTGCCCTCAACTAGACAAAATATATATGATAATAAATTGAGATCACAAATTAGTACTTTGTGCGCACAAATTATTAAACTGAGTTACTGAATTATTAAATTGCGCACTCATTTTTTTTTTCTCCATGACATGTACTGGGCTACGTAATAATCAACTCCATGCAATTACATTTCACAGTGCAATTAAACATCTCTTTGTCCACAGTCAATGTCTGTACTATACATAACACTGTTATTTTTCATTCATTTTTATACATTTTTCCAAAAGGTGAATTAAGTTGTTTGCTTTGTTTTGTAAAGAGACAAATGATACAAAACATCTTTTCAAGGACACCATATTAACCCAAGTTAGCTATAAAGTTCAGGTCTATTATGGGAGAAATGCTAATTAAATTCTTTAAACAGACCTGGCTCCTGGTGTAACAAAAAACAAACCAAATTTGTGCTCAGAGGGCAGCATTTTAATTTGACTTGTGATGAATGCAGACACAAATTATAATATCTCAAAGTCTCAAAATACTACAAATGACCCAGTCAAGGAGAATGCAGAGCGAACGTGTCAAGATATATTAGAAACCTCCATCTTACAAGCACTGCCATCTGACAAACACATGCCTGGCATGGAGCCCAGAGGAGAAGGAAAGACAACAGATGCCATCCAAAGCACACCGTCCCTCCACTTTGAGCCTGGCTAGGATACATAAAAAAAATCCCAAAAAGTGCACCCCAAGAGAACAAACCCAAACCATGCTTAGTTAGCCATGGTTTAACCAAAGCTCTACACACACAGGCCCAAACGCTTACTGTACACAAGGCATTTCGGTGCTTGGGTCTCATCACAAACACATACAGGAAGATGGTATTTGGTATTTTCTGTCAGCTGCTTCATCGCCCACAGAGCCAAAAGAAGGTTTCTGAGAGCATTATTAAGAGGGACTACAAGGAAACTTCAAAGCTGTATTCCAGCACAGTTTGGTGGGTGGAGACTGTGTAAATTAAACCTTATGTTGTTGTTAGGCCAGTGCACAAAGTTCAAAAGGTAAAAACATACTCGTGGTTATGCTTTTCATAGTATCATTTTCAAGTTTAGTCTAATATTTGACTAACTGAACAAAAGGCCAATCAAACAGATGCATGAGATTAGAAAAATCCCACTGAGAGAGATACGATACACTGCCTTGATTGTTATTCTGCACACTTAATTAAATGGCTCTTTATATGTGGTGTAATTTTCCATTCAGAATGTTCTGGTCTTGCAACAAAAACAGCATAATGTGGTGCCAGCTTCAGCACCTCCACCAGAAAATAGGCAGTATAAAACACAAACGTCATCTTGTGCTGAAAATCATTTTAACACTCACCCCCCACCCCCCACCCCCCACCGATGTGTGGAGTACTTTCAAATTGGAAATAGTGAGAAGCAGAACAGCTTCATTCAGCTGTGCAAATGAAGAGAAGTGGTGATGTGCAATTACCACCCAAATAGCCAGTTCAATATCCACAATCACAAAGTCCTGGCTGCCGCTTATGGAAGTCCACAACTGCAAAGACAGGACAGATGAAGCAAGGAGGGTCATTTTTACAAGCCCTGTGGGCTGACATAAGGCAGTTAATACATGGTGGGGGATAAAAACCACCGTTGGAGAAACTCTATTGAAGTGTTTGACAGTGGCATCTGGGCTAATATTGATCAGTTATTGACTGCAGCCCCCTCCCCGCCATTTTCTTCACAGCTGTTCAAAGCACTGGTTGTAATTGCACACACACAGAGAAGAACAATACACTAACATCTCAAAAGGACGTGTTCTCAACAAACACACAGACCTCCACTGCAAATACAAACATTGATTATCCAGCTATAGCACAAATACTCTGCATATCTACAAGAGTGCATAAAGAGGAAAATGAAAGTAATGTGTTACAGCAGCAGCAGTTCTCCTAGCACTAGATCACCATCATCAGTGGTCCACATCAACTACCTATCTACAAAACCCTCTCAAGACAGATGGAGACAGAGTAGACACACTGTATTGCAAATAAAGTGCTTTCTCAGTGGATGGGTGAAAGCACACACACAGTGCCTCCTGCTGGGTAGCAGCTGAAACCCCTCCCTGGTGTGCCAGCCTCACAGAACAGAGAGAAAGACAGAGCTACCAAGAGACAAGCAAGCCTTTCACATTACGATTCATGTATCTGTTCTGCAAGTTAATACTGTGAACCAAGAAGGAAATATAATGTAGCTACAGCAGGCACTGCCCCACATATCTCTCGCTCTGTCTCACTCAATCTTGTCCTCTTCCTCTCCATCAGGACCCTGTACACTACGTACGCTGGAGCTTTTACACTTCGCTGTCGGTGCACTCACTGCTCACCTCTCAGGCACAAGGTTTTTCAACAGGAGACCGAAGCTTACCAAATGGCGCGTGAAATAAAATAGTGACACACGCCCCAATGAAACCTAATAAGACATCACATTACAGAGATGAGAAACTATATCATTACCATGGCAACTGAGAGGCGCACAGCCAGAGGGCTGGCTGGGTGACAAGCAAAGAAAGGGTGGAGGAGAAAAGGATGTAGAAAGGCAACCAGGAAACAGGAGATTTGTAAAGAAATATGTATGAATGAAGAAACTGATAGAGAGAGGATATTGACAGAGTCTACTCCCCCTGAGTGATAAGTGTGTAAAAGACAGCAGCCAGTCTCTTCTGTCCGCGCTGTCACATGATAACCAGTTCACTATTTCTCCTTGACACTGTCAATGCTAACCGCTAATTAGTGCAGAGCATAATTCCACCATAAACCACTGCCATTCTCAAGCAAACTCCTGATGAGTGGCAGGATTAATTGGCCTACTAAGCTGAGATGACCCCCTGAATGGAGCTCTCACAGGACCAAAAGCTAGGACTTTATATGCGAGCAAATGTCAAAGTAAGAGAGAAAAGTGAGGGATCCTTTACATCTTATCTGTGTTTTAGTAATTGGACCGTGTTCATGAGGCAGTGAAACATTAAAAACCCCATCTGTGCTCCAACATTTGCTTCATTCATTATCTTATTCAAATGTGTCAAGAATAGTCTTTAAAAGAGAGCGCTGAGCAGGATTCCAGTGTGCTGAAACTGCAGTAATGTAGTATAATTTTGTGCACGCTGCCTGTGAAGAAACGCCGACTGAGCTGTATGAAATCCCAGCCTTTCAGTGGCAGCTGCGAGCAGTCTGGGGGAGCGAGGGGGCTGCAGTGTGGACGGCGTAATTTTGAGCATCTGGCGCAGCAGGCAGTGTTACGCCGCCTACGACCCGCCAGATCACAGTGGCACTGCCAACACAGAAACCACTACCCTGTTTATTTCTAAACCAGCTGGTAAAGGAACAGGAGGCTGGATAAGGTAGCTAAGTCATTCACAGGGCTGAACAATAAGCGGAAAAGGGCAGGAAGGTGTGAACCGGTGTGAAATTAACAAGTGAAAAAGAGTAAAAAAGGCTGAGTGTGGAGCCAGTAGCAAACACAGTGAGGTCCTTCCATCCAGTTACAGGAAGCCAAAAACAATGGGCAAGTTTGTGGTAGAGCAGGAAATGAAAGAAAATCTGTGGAGTACAGTATACTGGGCAGACTAGAAGAGAAGTAGAAGTTTGAATAATTTATCATTGTAATACAGTCTAATGTGACTAATCAAAATGCTGTAGCACTAGACGGTCCTCTGGCAAAGAGGCCAATACATTACATCACTGACCAATAAAAATCACAAGTTGGATAATAAAAAATCCAACGCAGAGTTAGTATTTAATTCATTGATATTTTAAATAATTAAGGAGACTTTCTGGTGCTACATCGCTTTAGGGCGGCAGCACAACGGGGCACCAGCGCATGACACTTTAGCCTCCATCAAAGAGATGCAAAGCGCCAGCATTTAAAGCCGTTAACATGACAGACGGATGGATATGGAGGGGCTGGCAGGCGTGCAAGAGTGTCTGTCTCCACGTGCATTGCATTACCGCACGTCAACAGTCTCTCAGGCTAAAACAAATACGAGGCACATGCAAATGAAGCAAGACGCCGAAAGGACCCGAGGTAGGCAGCCCGCTGTTTGGTGCAAAATAGTTTAATATGTATGCAAAGAAATGTTTACTGTGCAGATAATGAATTTCAGATGAGGTCACACTGCGTTAAAGTGAAATGCATTATTGGCAGAGTAGTGAAATTCAATTAAGAATATGAATGGCACAAAGGCTGAGAGTGAGAAAATGCTATTCTATCTTTTTTAAAAGAATTTTATGACACCAGGCTGACCTCAGTGCACACAAAAAATCCCATTATCAGTTAAATACACTTTAATACCTGGGATATCTCATCAACAATGAAATATTATTGAGTTCGATACTGAATTTGTTAAACAAATATTGAATTTATTAAATGAATGTTGAATTTGTTAAACTACAGCAAGTGTTAGAAAATTCAAAGAAAATCTGTTAAAAGTGTGTAAATGTACACACAGCAGGATGCTACAGTAGCAGTAGTATTCTGTTTATTCTATAATGTAAAAATGCTCTTATTGTGTAAATACCACAGCTGATAGAATCACTCAAGTCACCAAAAGAGATTAAGCCAGGTACCAAATGACTCTGTTCATCTTAACACTGAGAAAGAAAATGTCCACATGATCTTCTCTGCACATACGCTGGAGAGTGTAAACTTATTGCTGAAACAATCCTTATGTTGCATCATCAAGTGAGCAAAATTGTCCGTGGTGATATCAGCCGCAGAGAATTATTCCCTTACTGTACAGTTCATTCAGTGACTCTGAATTACACTCCATATTTGCATCAGCTTTTTGATCATCCTTCTCAGCATGCTGCCACCTCCTTGTGCATGATTCTGCTTCCGGCATAAGAGGGCGGAAGCTTAGGATACATAACAAGACGCTACTGTAAAAACACCAAGAGCATCCTGTCAAAAATAATTTAATTGTTAAGCATCTCTGCAGTGATTGTGACTGGTGTTTTGAGTTTTTTAGTGGTAGTATTTAACCTCAGCTCTTACAAAAATGAGAATCATCAGACTGCAGGTGCTGAAAATCACCATCCATTTAAGACAAGCAAGTTTGCTTCACCAGTTTTAAACCAGCAGTTTTGCACGCTGTATGTGTAATGTTTGTTCAACAGTTATGTACATTTACTGTGTATTAGAGCTAGATGCAGATTCAAATCAGCCAATCAACAAAACAGACCAAGGCTTCTCACAGAGTTATTAGCTGCGTCGCACGACACACTGCAAGTGGTGACTACGTCAGCAAGTTTCAAGCTCCGCCTATTTTAAGAGGATGTGCAAATGAATTTCACCGTGCCACTTTCTAGCACTGACCACTACAATGACACAGCGTTTAAACATTTTACTTTCACAGCTGTGTCAATTATGTTTTATGTAGCCGAAACCCCTCAATGCATTTTACCAGAACTTTTATACAATAAAAGGTTGTGCAACACAATTTCTGCTATGAAAACACTTATTTATCAGGTAAAAACCTGAGATTGGAAGTCACATCTTTAGGATTTCAAGTCTGAAGTCAGTCTCATAGCAGTCAGGTCCAAGTCAAGTCTCAAGTCCTCATTTGTGGGACTTAAGTCTGACTTAAAAGTACCCTGTGGAGTTTTCTTGTAAATAAACAAAGTTTCTGTTTACATTCAGTGTTACTCACCAAAACACGTTGTGTGTATCCTTGAGGTCTAACAAATGTGCTGAATGCATTTCCTTCCTCCTACGACAAAATATTTGCAAAGCCGATTTTTTTTTTTTGAAGTTTGAAACCTCCATGTTTACTTGCAAGCAGCCTTTTTTTTCTCTGCCACTGCTGGCACACTGCTGCATTTCTTGGTGCATTATTGGCACCTGTAGATCAGTGGAATAATGTGAAACATGAGAGAGCAAACAAAACATGGACCCACACATGAAACATTGCTGCATAGTGCTACTAAAGGTCAAAAACTCCACAGGGTATCTTTAAATTGTAGTCTGGTGTGTGTGTGTGTGTGTGTGTGTGTGTGTGTGTGTGTGTGTGTGTGTGTGTGTGTGTGTGTGTGTGTGTGTGTGTGTGTGTGTGTGTGTGCACTACCTAACAGGCCTGGGTGCAAGAGACTCAAGAGAAGTTTAAGATGAGATGCAATTCACTACAGGGACTCTACATCTGCATCATTCAAAAAAGCAAGAACCAAGTACACATACTGCAGATGAGCGCTCCAAGTTCATACACACACACACACACACACACACACACACACACACACACACACACACAAACTGCAACTGAGAGGTTTAAGTAAGGGAATCAAGATGGGTTTCCTGAAAAAAGGTCCTGCACTCCATCTATAATTCATAGGCTTGGTTATTTATTTTTGCTGGGGTGCTAACACCAGCTCATCGTTCCCACAGAAATGGCTAAGGCTGTATTTAAAAGAAAGACAGAGAAGGAGGAAAAAGCATAGGCACAGTGCACGCTGAATAAGAATAAGACGGCGACCATTTCCAAGACAAAATACTGTATTTAATCACTCTAGAGGATCACTGAAGCACTGATTCGTCTAAGCAGACCTAAGCTGCTCGCCTACTTCCACCCTGGGGCCAAGCCACGCTTTGTAATGGCATGCTATTTTTTGATATATGTACTATGAAATCATGAGGTCCATACGCCATAATACGATGCATGATGCTGCTGCACAGAAGACGTATTATGTGTCTTGTTCCACAGTGAAGTGTAGTGGCAGAAGAGAGATGTGACATGGACTGAAGCCACAACAGTATATTGAAAAGGCAGGTAGCAGAGCGAGCAGTGTGGGGGTGAGTCATTCCCCAGCAGGCTGAGATGGAGTAGGAAAAGCTTTTTTTAAACACTTGACTGGAGCCGAGTGTGGTGTGCCATGTTTAAGGGTCATCTCAACCAGACCTCTTCTTTGTACTGGTGTCATCACTCTCCATTTCACACTGCCTTTCATCCTGGCATGCTGTGACTCAGTGTTTGAACAACATGGAGGCTCGTGATCTGACTGGTTGAACATGATGTTCTCGTGCATGACGGAATATACAGAAAGTCAGAGGGCTAAATGTATGGGTAATGAGCACATGTACCTGCATTTATTTGTACTTTATATGCAGGCAAGAAAGGAACTGTGAAAAGAGCAGAGTTTAAAGACAGAACTATATTATGGAGTCAGTGGGCTCTATTTCCATACTGGCATAAGGCAAATTGATTCCTGCCAGTTGTGTCGGGAACAAGGTATTTTTTTTATTGGCCTGCACCTTTGGGTGAAGTGGCACAGCTAGGGACATATTTATGCAGCGAGTTTGGCAAAGTGTAATTTTGGCTTACAATTTGGCATAAAATATTACCTACACTCACAAAGACCATCTCATCAAATCTTAGAACACACAGGAACATCTATTCAAATGGACTTTTACAGTCGCAAGTGCAGTTTCCTTGATATAATTCCTGAAGGCAGCTAACATAATGCCTCATATGTAACAAATGAATTTATTGTTAGTCAAAGATAAAGTTGGCAGCCAAGACTACAGTGTCCAGTGTCGATGGCCTTTAGGCTATTGTGGACAACATATGACAATGTTATGTCAAATGAAATGAAAATGGACCTTCAATGCCTAACACTCACTAAGAGCTGTGCGTTGATCTCAGCATTTTATGCATGTTTAATGTGGGCATTGGTCTTCGACAAGGGTGTACCATGCCTCCTCTTTCTGTTTGAGGTATCTATAAAGATAGGCAGTGGTGGTAAAGCTCTTACTTTACCAGTCAGTTTTTGTTCCAACCCTCATCTACGGTTACAAGCTTTGGCTTAAGTGACTGAAAGAATGAGATCACAGAGAAAAGTGGGACGAGATTACTACAGGGTGCCTTGTCTAACTGCACATACAACAGAATTAGGAGCTCAAAGATTTTGGAGGACCATCGAATTGGCCGCTGCTGCTTCTCACTGAGAGAAGTCAGTTGAGGTGATGTGGGCACCAAGTAAGACTGCCTTTTGGCTGCCTCCCTTTGGAGGTGTTCCCGACATGACTGACTAGGAGGAGACCCCATGATAGATTCAGGACACACTGATTTTTGGGTGTTCCCCAAGAGGAACTGGAGGAAGTTGTTGGCAGGAAAGAATGTGTGGGCCGCTCTGTTGCCCCTTTGCCACATCGACCATGTCCAGTGATTTGAAATTGGTTGGATGGATTGTCTGGCCATTAGTGAAATGTATAGTGTTTTGGCAAGTGGGTCAGAGAAGAGCCATCCAGAGCAAGAAGAAACAGCCAGGACTGTCTGGTAATACTTTAACTCCTTTTAATAGAATGGGCAGTGAATGGGACTTCTGTCACACAGCACAACTCTAATCTAATCTTCGACTCCCATGGCCTGTGCTCCATCAACAACCTGCACAGATATTACATACCTACCTGTAGACATACTTCTGTCTGCACTACAGTTAAATACATAAGAAAAGAGAAAACTAATCTGACTTTGCTTAGAAGAGGTATGTTCAATGATTACACCCATTAATGGCTACCAAAATCACTTAACAACACTGAATTAATACACAATCGTGAAGTGAACGAAATAGCAGACAGGTTGTATTCACAGCAATGCATTGTGCGTGCCTATGACCTAATGTGCCTTAACTACCACTCCTCCACTGTGAGGAACTTCATTATGACTGGAAACAATTAGTGGGAGCAATGTATGTAATGGGCTCTCAGCTTCCAACAGCACAGTCAATAGCCTGGAAATGGAAACTCTGCTCTAATCACTAATGAGAAAATTGTGGAGGGGCAAGAGGGAGGGAGAGAGTCACTGGGGAGTGGGGATAAGACGAAAAAGCAGCTAGATACTAGTACAGTGAGCTGTATGATAAAGTAGTGTAATGTTAGACTATGAAATAAGAACTAAATCTCACTTTCATCATCACAACATAGATCCAAACCATAATCTGATTCACTGCTTATCAAAAAGGTAATCATCTGACTTATTACTCTTCATCTGATCGTGATCACCCCATGAATAACCGATGCATTTGCTGCCTGCTTTGTAACTGACCCAAGCCTGGGGAAGGGTGTGACAGGAATCACACTGGCAATCAGCGCGGTAATGGATTAAGCCTATATCCATAACAGGGACCAGCTCCTAGCAGCGAAAATGAACCGACAAAAAGACAAGAGGGAGTGCTTCATAAATCCCACTCAGCACCTGTGGTAGAGGCTACAAAAGCTGCAGCTAATGTGTGCAGTTCATAGGAATTCCTCTGTGTTTCTGTTTTAATGATAGCCTAAACTCTATTTCCCTCCCTCCCATCTCAACAGAAATCAATGTTAAGGAAACACTCAAGTTTCCACCGAGCAATAGCAATTTCTGCCCAGACGGCTACATAGCAAAGAGGTGTTTCATGGTGGTAATGCCATTGCACCACAGGCTATGATTGGACATTTAATAAGCAGGCCTGGGAAATAGCCCCGTGCTCTTTTGGGTTCCCTATACCTTTCCCTTCCTCTCTCAACTACAGGGTTTATAAAACCAGCAGCCTCATCACACGAGTAAATTAAACTCTCTGCTTGTGGGACACAAGCTGAAAAAACAGCTTTGTTGAAATCAATGCAATCATTATACATTTTTATGGGCTCAATACATTTATATCACTGTGAAATGCTATGAAAATAAATGGCGGAGCTCGGGTCTGGTTCATTTGCACGGTGCTTGGAGAGATGTATTATTCGTATTGGTCTGACTCCCCTATACCTTCACATCCTGTTTCCCTAGCAATACCGTTGTGAATTATTGATGTTACCACCATGTCTCCCTCCCTCCCCCAGTCCCTTACACACCAGCTCTCTGCAAGGATCTCCAAGCTTGACTGAGTCTCCGAAGAACAGACTGCACACAATCCCAGTGACAATATCCAATAAAGCAAAGCAGGGGGAGGGGCAAGATGCACACTGACATTTAAATCAATTACTTTCTTACAACAACTCTATGACTTTGAATCCATCTTTATTACCATCTTCACTGCTATACGCCTAAAGCAACATACCGGTTTCTATCACAGTACAGAGAAACAGCAACAACTAAATGCATCTCTCAATATCTGTTCTGGTATTTCAGCCCAGATGGCAAAAATGGCGCCTTAATATTAATATAGCTTAATGCTGTAATGCTCCTTGTGTTGAAATTCAAACGGGGAGATCTAGCTCTGGGTGTCACTTGTTTGTTAATGTTTCATCCCGAGATCTCTATCTGCAAACAGTGTGTTTAACAGTGTGTGCAAAAGAAAAGGCGCAGATGTGTTTGAATTCCCAAGGTCTCTGAATGCATGTTTTATCACTCTGCCTCAGAGAGGTTGTGGAGGGGGGTCCTGCCACCCCGAGTAGAAAACGACAGTAGCTGCTGCTACTTCTTCGTGTAGTGCAGAGAAAATCTACAACAGAAACACTACAAACCGCATGATTTATGCCATATATTCAACTGTAATTAATTGTTGCAGCTATGAGTGCATTGGATTAGTTAATCTCATTAGTTAAGTGAAAACACATGTGAAATGGTCAACATTTTGCCTTAAATCTATCCAAATAGAATTTAATGTTTTACCATGGATTACTGACACATCCACTAATCCCACCAGATCAAACAACATAATACAGGTCTGATCTTTCACGTTTAGAAAGATTCACACAGACAGGCTATGTCTACATGCAAAAATAATTATGTTTATTACCTAGTCAAGTAGCCATGTTTTGGATTAATGGATGTGCTGTACGTCACTACAGTAACAAACATGTTCAGTAAGTTTAGTTTTGAGAGCTTCTGCTACTACTGTGGTCTCACTTCCCTTCAGTATTAAACCACTCAAACTCGAGAATACATGTAATATGTATTCTATGTATAATATATAATATGTAGTATGTACATACTCCTAATTACAAGTTGGACAGTTATGTACAGCATGTGTTTAAGAAAGCGTAATATCCTATTCACTGGTCTACTCAGGGCAACTAGGACGCTCAATCACAATCTCAAAAGCCTGTGCAAACAGCTTAACCTGTTCCACTTTTATTGAAATACAGCCAGTAGTCAGGTTACAGCATGCGATTAAATGTAACCAGTGAGAGATGAAGAGTCCAAAACAAAAGCGTTGTCTATTGCCGTTTGCATTTATTATTCATACTTCTCTTTTTATGATGCTGTTAACCAAGGCAGTGAACAAAACATGTACACAGAAATAATTCATGTTTAATATTTGAAGACGCTGAGACACATAGGTCCCCAGTGTGAAAACCAATAGACAACATTAAGTAGTCTGCTTAAACAAAAAAAAAAATATTGAAATGTTCTAATGGATGTGTTCTGTTATTAGTAAGTGGCAGCTGATTTATGCTCTTGTCCTAACTCTTGTCCGGGGTATATTGGCATCTATTCCCAGGTGGGCCTCAGTCTCTATAACCTCTCAGGCAACCATGCACTTAAACCAAATTGCTTAAGTAAATATCCAACAATATATATTGATCACACATACAAAATGTGGACTAATTAAGTAACACAAGATTCCATCAAATCTTGTGTTACTTAACAATGTTCAATGGCTGACAAAAATGTCTAAAAACCATGTGGAGCATCAAAATGTTGCTGATATCTGTGGTGTAAATTATCTTTATGATGAATCTTTCTCAGCAGAGTGCAGAACTTAATCCTGTGCTTGAGTCTTTGCGGCATAACACACAGCTTGCTATGTTGTCTGAGGTATCAGAAAATGCCTGGAGCGCATCGATGGCAAGATGCAGAAGCCAGCTGACATTAAAACAGGTAAGGCGCAGAGGGAAAAATCAAAAGGCTTTATGTGCTGAAGCCCCTTGGCTGTCAAGGAAAAGCAATACCAGCCTCCAGCCTGGAAAGACAAAATTAATAAATGGACTTAAAGTTACAATCAGCGGGAGGGGTTAGTGCTGCAGTGACAGTCCTTGAAAGTGATACAAAGAGAGGGAAGGTAAGATAAAGGAAGAGCAGAAAAGCACTAAAATGTCTGCAGCACATTAATTGTTCATGAGAAGATGCATACAGGCAAACAAAGCTATGATGAATGGTCTCATTTGTGCAATGAGAAAGGCCCCGCCCAGCTTGTCTGCTATCCAGCTCCAGTCCCCTCTTTACTCAGGCTTATGCAAATATGGACCTCCATTAGCTTGTGTTAACAGGTAACTGCTCGGAAGTGACCCCCATTGACCAGGCCGCCACAGCAAGGTGATGGATAGTCCACCAATACTGATTCAGTGTCACTCAGGGCAGAGGGAGGTGACTTCATACCTCTGGAAAATATGATAAACAATCAAGATCTGAAATTGCACAAACACTTCAATTTATCTTTTGTCCTATATCACTGACTTTTACTGTCTCACCTTCTCTCGTAGAACTACACACATGTAAACAAGAACACACACACAGCCCGTATCCCCTTACAGGCAAACTAGAGCGGGAAGCATGATTAAATTATAAAACATTAATGACGACGCCCTTGTCTCTTCCGCTATCCTCATATAGCTATGTCTCTGCAGGGCAAATTAGGGCCTCCTAATACTCCAGACCAAGTGGTTCAGCACCAGACGCGACCACATTAATAAGGAGAAATTAGACAAACACAGAGAGCTGCTTATTCGGGAAAAACATGCCCCGTGAGACCTCACTAGTGGGATAATGGGACCAGGACAGTCTGCATAATCAGATGGAAAGACAGACAGACAGAAAGGTGTAGGAGACATAACATAACATGCGAAAAAGCATTAAAAAAAAGACTCTAAATTGTGGCACTTTTACTTTTATTCTCTGCTATTCACTCCATTTAAAGAGAAAATGAAAGGTAACTGGGCGGCCAGCTGTGGCAGTGATGACCAGTGGGAGTTCTCTAAAACGGAGACAGCAGTAAAATACAGCCAGGTCCCTGTCCTGCTTCTAACTCTAGATCTGCTGATTGACGTGCTTTAACAGAAAAATATGGTTAATTATGTACCAGAATGTACTCTCATGTGAGTAAACAGAAAATAATGTAATCAAGACAGGACAGAAATGAAGTCCAAACAACAGAAAAAATATGAGAAAGCTCATAATCCCAAGGCGTCTGTTTGCACAGCTACCTTCATGTATACTACTACATGCCATTGCACTGCCGTGAGTGGGCGCTAGTTTTGTGGTGGAGCTTGCCGTCTTGTGAGCTGATGTCGCCAAGGGTCAGACTGACACCTGTGTTGTGAATAATGCATGACCATGTAAAGGTTGTTTGTTTTTAATTTTTTATAAAAAGGCCACCAGGGGAACTGCCAGAATGAAAATGACACAAAAGCTGCAGAGGTCCTAATTAGAGCAACCCCCTACATGCCTGTAGCCCACACAACAACAACAGCATTCACACCACAGGAAACAGATATGGAACATGGATCACCGCCTCCACTAAGGACTGAGGTGTACAGTCTATGGCATTAAAAATGTGTGTCACATAGCCATGAAGCTAATAAGCCCCGTGTGCCCCAGCTCCACCAAATACATGACACGTCTACAGTATGTTGCATATAGGTGTGCACACAGACACACAAGGTTCATAAAAACACAAAGACAATGTGGTTTACTGCGCATTACTGCTACACCAAGATTCATTTACCTTTTTATTATAAGGAAAATTACCCCAGTGGCCAATTGAGCCTCCAGTTGTTTACCCAGAATCATATTTTCCTATGCCACTAGACTGAATGGATTTACTGAAAGCAATATGAAATCTTGGTATCCTATCATAAATAAATCTAATGTGCACATGGCATGAGCACACTGTAAACATCAACACAAAAGTCAAGACAAATGTTATACTACCTGGATAACATCAACCCGCACCATAAGCAGACAGTGTCTGGTAAACACTGTCCTCGTTTCACTCAAATGTGATCAGTGACAGTCAGTGCACATTATCTGTAGGCCTATTAAACAACAGAACAAGGAACAGTCTGATTTTGCTCACATTTCATTGGTGTCATGTAAGAGTGATGGCTCTCTATAAAATGTGATGGTTAGTTCCATCTTTTTAATAATGTGTCATCTGAAGAATGAAATCTTTCTTACAGTGCGGTATATCTTTCATCATCACCCCTGGACCTCCTGTACGTCTCACATCCTTCTCAGACTCTTTCAGCACAGGAAGTGTTTCTCTGTGAGTGACAGGAACACGGCGTAGAGACACTGTAATCCCGGTCCAGTTCTCCCCTCTCTCCCCTGAGGGTTTGTGGAATATGAGCCAGGGCCCAAAAGGCGCACATCCACACACACACACACACACACACAAAATCCCATCCCTCCTCATCTATACCCTTATCACCAGCTTTGACCCCTCACCTCAACTCCAAAGTGAGACTCTTTATTAGTCTGCCACATCCAATAAAACCTACCTCATATAAAGAATGTAACCCTCCCTTCCTGCTGTTGAAGGATCAGTGCAGAGGTTGAGACAGCTGTATCAGACGTTCTTCAGCCATATCACAGCCCATCAAGACGTACTGATAGGATAAGGTAACCAGTCAATCACCCAGCCAGTAACCAAGACAGTATTACGTGTGGTCTCAAACAACTATATTTCCATAAAGTGTTGGTCTGTCTCTGCCCAACCAGTGGTACTGCCCATGTAGAGAGGAAGTGGATGTAAAGAGGTAGCTTGGACCCTGAGGTCAACATGCAACTCTAACCAAAATGATCACAAATATATCCGATTTAGGATTCTGGTCAGGAATTTGGTCGAAAGCAGAATTAAGATGCTGACATAAAAGGAGCGACGCCTGCGAGCTAGTTCAGGCAGTCAACTCGAGCTGCACTGCTATACACACGTGACATACCTCACTCTCCACAACAATCTACCAAGCACACCCTCCCAATTTGGCGGTCTATTTAAGCTGCAAAACATTTCCCATCTCTCACTCTACCTGTCAATGCCACTGCTGCCATGCATCAGTATTGCTACCTGTTCTTTCAGCTCCACCACCACCCCAGCATCCACCTGCAGGCTCCATCAGGGGGTTTAAGATATTTGCTCATCACTCCCCAGTATCTCTATGTGAGGTCCCAGTATAATAAACATTTCAAACGTGAGTTGTCTGACTGAAATATCTAAAAGTTGGCTGTACTTAGGCATAGCAATGCTTTGCGCGAAATGCTAACACTAGCATGTTCACAATGACAATGCAATAATGTTCACCATGTTCACTATCTCAGTTTAACGTGTTAGCATGCTAACATTTGACTTCATGATGGTGCTAGAGGAAAAGCTAATGGATCAACAAAGTTACTACAGTTCATCCTGAGGGGGACATGAATGTGTGCACCAAATTTCATGGAAATCCATTCAACAGCTGTCGAGACATTTCACCTAAAAGCACAAATGTCAACATCATGGTGGCGCTAATGAAAAAGTCAGGGTATAGAGGGAAACTGTGTTTCTACCCAGTACACTTGTGTATTTATTGTATTCCACTTGAAGCTCACTCTGTTTCTTCTATGTCTGCATGGGTACTCACACACACACACACACACACACACACACAGATGGATTAGATTTCGCTCGTCATAATGGAACCATCTCTGTGAAATGGCACCAAACGGTCCAGGGTATTGACCATCATTGAGCAGCAGAGATAAAGATGAGAAACGGCAGAGCAATCAAACAATGATTCATCAAGGGAATAGATCAACAATGATCAGAATGAGAGCAATGTGACCGGAGCCTTCATCCCTGTTATTGCCAGTACAGGCAGAAAACTAGCCGTCTTTAGCTGCAGCAAGGCCGTTACATTCAATTACCGTATATCCACATCAGTTTTCTATCAGAATATCACAAAGACCATCATACAAAAAGATTTAGTCTGACAAACAGGTCTGAAAAAACTATTTAATTAAATGTGCCAAAACCAATGCGAGTCCTGTGACACTGAAACTTCAGAACGCCCTTCTTCTTGTAATTACATGTCAGGTAATGGTGGGTTTCAGCAACAGGTGAAGTAGACAGTTTCATTATGGTATGGAACAGAGACGAGATTTTGAATTTTCTTCCACTATATTAACACAATCTGAGTTCTTTGTGGAGTGAATGGCAGTGAAATGAAAGGAGAGACTAATATAACCTCTAGTGAATTATTATCAGTAGTGCTTCACTTTGCGTTGCTCTAAGGCTGTCTGCAGGATTTAGGCCACACAACTGAAATCCTTTGACAATTCACCAAGGATGCTAGAATATTACAAATTAATATGGCTTACATTATTGTAAGACATATATTAGAGCTTCTATACAAATACAACACTGAAATGCCGAAAAACAATGAAGCACAGTGAGTGAAGGCAATATTCAGATGCATACTGTATCCCTCTATCATCTGTACTGTCCAGCAGTGAGGGTGTGTTAACCTCTGCAGACCAGACTGTCCTCCCTCCTTCCCCAATTGGCAATAAAAATCAAACGCATCAGACAAAAGATATTTTAATTCCCCTGAGGTGCTCTGCACGGCCACATAAGCATCTTGTTTAATTATGCTTTGGTATAATATCAACTGTGCCAAGGACTTACAGAGGAATTAAAATGTCTCTTTTTTTCAGTAGCCAGACGGCTGACAGCCAGGTGAGCACAAAAACACACACAAGTAAATGCAGAAAAATAAAATCACATGAAACGCACATTTGCATATATACACACTAGCTTTTATGTATAATTTTACCCATAGTGCTAATATAGCAGCATGATATATCACATTATGGAGCACGATATATTACATATCACATACACTTGGTGCCCTATTTTGCCTGAAATGAAAACTGAATGTTTCCACAAAAATAATGTAACAGTGTTTAACCACAGACTTTGTAATGGTAAAATCCCATGTGGCATGAATGAATGTGTTGCGCCATAAGTGTTGCTCGGGGAAATGAGAGCTGTGGTGGTACTGCGGATGCAAATATGCAATTACATGAAGTACGTAGATGAAATCGAAAGGAGACTGCATCATAAATAAACATGCCAATGCTTAGGGTGAATGTGTAATTTATTCTATTTATGAGTCAATGAAAACTGTGGAAGTAATTAGAAACATTCTGATCCTCGATACATCAATATTTCATTATGAAACTCAGTGCCTGTGTATCTGTAAACAAACCTTGGAAAGGCTGGAACATAAACTATGATAATATCAGATAAATAGTTTTACATGTCAGTGTGCTCACTGAAGATCAACTTTGCAATTAATCCATATCAGCCTTTAAACCGGATCAGTGTACAATTCTTTACAGCAAGATGAGTCTTCATAATGTCTCCCATAACGAGTTCTATTAAATGAGGACTTGAAGTCTACAATCATTATTTCCTGTGTGGTGTTAGATGCTGATACTTGAACCATTATAGTCTATGTTTACATCAGTCTGGGCTTAACAAGTGAAAAGTAAAAATGTCCTCCAAGTGTTTCGATTTTTGCAGCTACAACTGTGACCCTGACAAATGAAAGAGGTCATTTCCGAGCTTTGTTGACAAACTTCCCAACCAGTTTCCTGTTTTCAGCTCATTGTTAGATATGAATTTCCCAAGGACTGTGTGCACTACGGAGGCTCTGACCTAATTTTCATATGGGTCATTTCACACATGCTCTTTGACGTAACAGAGAATTTCATGTGGCTGATCCAACCTCACACGCTGCACTGTATCTTATCAAACCAAAACTGAAGATCAATGCAGGTGTTGACGAAGGAAAAAATGCAAAAACAGATGAGAACGTCGCAGGTGTAACATTCCCCCTCGCTCTCACATCACCTGAGGTATTTGTGTCACATGACAAATGGAGAACAGTGTTGCAGAACAGTGTTTTCTGGAAACATTTGATAGGAAGGGCAGTGGGTAAAACTCACACTGCTGCACAGTCACAATTAAAGTGATTGATTAGGCTGCTTCCCCTCTGCTCTCACAGAGTAAAAATAACTGCGTTGGACTGGTTTCCTCCCAATAACCTGATAGGTGGGTTGCTTTGCTAGACAAAGATTTCAGTTGCTGTAACCATTTACTTTACTTCTTACTATAGAGCACAACTGATCAAAGCATCTGATTGATCCTACCATTTATACAACTACAAGCACACACTGGCGGCGGGGTATTACTCCAATTACATCTGTGTGGAGGTCTTGTGCAGCTACAAAGTCTTGAACAAGCAAATCATGTTTCTTTAATAATATTCTTTTTACAGCTTTCAGAATGTCTTTCACAACCTTACATCATTTAACCAACATAGTTAGGTGCCAAGCGCTAATTAGGTAGCATTAATCAATAATAAACAGAAACACTGGAGCAGCACCAGACCCCAATTATGGATGCAACCATTCTCCAAGCTTAATTTGACGCATTTACTCCTGCAGTCTTTCAAATTAAGTTGTAACAAGTTTTGAATGAATGAAATCTATATAAATCACAAAACAAATCTACATTTGTTTTAACAGATTAGTTAGAATAGTGAATGAATAAAATAGTGATGTCACCAACATTAAATAGTGTAGAAGATGGAGGTGGCCACTCTTGACGTGCACAAACCAACGTATGCACCTGCTCACAAACTTGCGTGTGAGGATTAAAATGGTAGTATTACTTGAAGATTGATAAATACGACTGTTTGGAAAAGACGAATGGACAGTGCAAAAGTTTCTATGGACGCTTTGAGTGTTTGATGTCAGCGTTTTGACGGTTCGTACAGATTTTTAAGAGTAAAATTCAAGCCCTTTTCAAGCACTTTCAAGGTACCTAAACTAAAAATTTCCTGACTCTAGAAGCTTTTATCATCATATCTAACATGTTACTATAAATGCAATTGAGAAAAATAACATCTACAGAATTCTTCTATATCAACAGCAATCATCTGAGAGCAGATGGTCGCCCTCATGATGCGGATCGGAGCGGAACGGAAAAACACCCCCTTTTCATTTCGAAGCCCATGTCAGTCAATCTAGCTCCGCCCAGTCCGCTTCTGGTGTGAGACGCCAGGAGACAACAAGCAAATATAACGTATCATCGTTTCATTTGAAATATTAAAAGATTTCTGGTTTACATGAGTGATTGTGTAGATGAAACACCAGATTATGTTGAAAATCAAGCATTTTTCAAGGAGTATTTTTGAATTCAAGCATGTTCCTAACCTTGAAAACATAACGGTTAAAATTAAGCATTTTCCTTCCCAACTTTCAAGACTTTGTACGAACCCTCGTCAAAAGACGAATTAATGAGACTCTGACGCTCTGCTGCGCCTGCAGGATGCCACCTGTCTAGATGTGGGAGGACATAATTGATGTTCACATCAGCATCATTATCCTCCTCCACTTCCTCTGGATAATTGTTTCAATTTTGGTAGTAATGACATAACGTGGTTTTGTAAGTAAAATAGCTTCAGTGTAACATGACATTTGCTGATTGTCAATGTGCTATTGACTGTTGACTCACCACCTGCTCCAACGGTCCAGTGGGGAAACATTGTAACAATTAGATGCGTGAAGACAATTCAGTGTTGACTCCCTTGGTGGTGATGCTTAACCTTTCATTTCTTTCGGCCATGACTAACGTATGGTACCTATGTATCAAGTTAGACAGGAGAAACATTAACAGAATCACTAATAACTACATCACTAAGTCACGTTTTTTTAGTTCTCACTCTCACAGGAACACGTAAAATGTATTTCTCTTAAAATAAGTGACTCAGCCTCTCTAATTAAGCAAAATAATATAAAGTGGTGGACACATTTCTGCACACTAATTTAAGATTACTCATTTGGAAGGTAATTATTATTAGGGTTAATAGTAATTACCTCCTGCAGAGCCATTTACAGGGTTTTTGTATTTAAGAATGTAGTGAGCGTTTTGCCTTCAGCCTTATTTTCTGAAAGACGGTGTACATTGTGTGCCTGCTGAAGCACTGTCTGCCTCATATTTTTTATCTGCCATCTCCGGCTTTTTTTTTTTTTTTACTTTTACTTTTAGACTTAACCCTTTCACTCTCATTTGCCAAAGTGGAAGATTATACCCAAACAACAGCCACAGAGGATTCTTTAACACAAAAAAAGCTGTTGCCAATAGGGGCAACCAGATCAAATGAAGTGGCAGACAGTGGTCCAAATGTGGTTGCCCAAGGCAACTGGACAATTGTTAGTGATGGACATAGTCATTATAGTCAAGGAGTTGCTGTGACTCAGTGGTTAGTCTAACAATCCATTGTATTATGGTCAATAAATAGTGATCTTATTTGCATTATTTGTGCCGCCTTCTTGATTCCATTTGCATGTGAAATCAACGTCCTGCCAACCTAGCATCTGGATTTGCTTTGTGGATACCAAGAGTGAGTGAGAAGATATTGAAAAAATAGCTGTAGAATAATTTTCTATCAACTGACTAAACAATTAATCAACTCTACACCACATGTGTATTGGTTAATCCAATCGAGTCGTTTTTTTTTTTTTTTTGTTTGTTTCATTCTGAGACTAACTTGGTACACATGCGAAGATCTACACTCAAGTGATCAGAATGCAGTAGAAGTGGTGCCACCATTTGCATATGCATCGCTACATAAACAGGTGCATACAACAGCAACTCCAATTCCACACTTGCTTTGCATGTGAATGGGTTAACGAAAATGGGCTTAAATCATGATCTAATTGACTTTGAAAAAGGCCTGATTGTGTGTTCCAGGAGGCGGGTTTGAGCCCTGCCAAGATCGTAGAGTTGCTATGCATAGGCAGCAATCTTAAAGACGTACAATGAAAGGAGCAGAATTCAAGACACTTCAAAGCATTTGCTATGTGGAAGGAGGCTTCTGGTAGATGAATGTGGGGGACGTCAGGTGGACTGGGTCGCAAGAAATGGAGAGTCAACATCACAGCATAAGGGTGGAGTAGAACAACCAATTCCCAACACAATGAATTCCACTCTTGTACGAGGTATTCGAGCAGATGACCAGGCAGGATACTCCTCGTTTATGTCAAGCCGCAGAAGGCATTTACCATGGGCTTGTTACAGTATCACCATGGTAGACTCAGGGTGTAACCTACAGATACATGGGTCGATGGGTTCGTCATACATACCTGTACAAAAATGTAGTGCAGGAAGTGTGATGGTTATGAGGGCATTGAAACTGTCACACACTGGCTTCATCATTCTATGTGTCAATGCCTCAGTGTCCGAGCATCCTGTATCATTGCACTGGATCAAATTTATCCATTCATGGCCATCATGTTTTGAAGATGATGATACTTTGAGCAAGACAGTGTCCTTGTCAAGGTGCAAGAGTCACCCCAGAATGATTTGAGGAACATTCAGGTGAAATGATGTTAATGATCCGACCACCACAATCCCCTGATATCAAGCCCACTGAACACCTTGAAGATTATTTCAGATGAAGTAAACACTAAAAAGAGAGCAAAGCACCAATGTCAATAACATTCAACACTGACTGCCTCATAAGGCAAGCTTCAGGTCTCTCCTCCACAATGTGTGCCAGCTAATATCAGGGACAAATACTTGTGTTTTTCTGGTCACTGAGTGTATATTTGATTGTCCAGCTCATTAAAACAGCAACACATTCGAGTTCTGTTTGAGAACACGTGTGTGTGATTTTTAACGCCTGACTGGAACAGCTCAGCCTCTGGTCAAATACTGAGATTGTATCCATAACCACGGAAGTCATTTGTCAGCTTTGCACACATAAATACACCACCTGCATTCCATGGCTTTTTAGCTAATACATCTCCCCAGGCATTCCATTTTGCTGCTGCCGTTGTTGTTGCTGGTGCATTTCCCTATAAAACTCATTATGGAGAGAAAGAATTAGAGGCAAGTATCTAGGTAAGACACAACAGTGCAGGCACTCAAACAGCTAATTGTAATAACCTGACACAAGTGAGTAATTTAGCTGCCTAAAAACGAGCCCTGAGATCTAGGAGGAGCACTTTAGAAGAATGAATTAGGCTGGAGGCCATTACACACCAAGACATTTAGACAGAAAAGGAAGATCCATCTTTCTCTGGGCCGGATTTCAATATTAAATGGTCCTGCTTACCGTTTTAGGAAAAAATCTAACATTATCACAGAAGCAAGTTAACATAATATTGTGCATATTGCATCCTTTGTTTCAGACTGCCTTCCAAACATCCATTATTTATTAGAAATAATCTATCATTAATCATTTATGACACGCCGGTTAAGTCAGTAATTACAGAAAAATTGTGACCATGCAGCACACTCTTAATAGACAAAATTAGGTCATATTCAAACTAAAGCCTGATTACATTTCATGTTCTGGTTCCACATGAGCAACGTTGACAAATAGGACTTTTTGCTGATACATCAATTGATTGCTTGTGAATGAAACAGTGACAGATTTTAAGAGACATATTATTTAACAAATGTGTTCTATTAATGTGCACTGACATTTTACACTGGTGCATACTGTCATTTGCAAAGTAATGTGGCCTGTTTCTATTTGCAGTAATGAGGAAAGAAGTCCTTATTACTCTTATTTCACTTACCATGTGGAGTGTTTGACCAGTAACGGCGCTGCAGAGCAATGTGCCTCCCTGTATTGTGTATCATATCGAGCTTCAAGGCTTTACGGAGGTACAACAACCTCAAAGCAGTGTATTTAGCTATATTTTGGTACAACTGTTCTCCATCAACGAGAAAACTGCAAACTGCTTTTTACGGCCATATTTCAAGACTACTAGGGTGAGTGGGTGATACAAACAACATGTATTTTAGGTGGAGCATCCCTTTAAAGACACATACAGCGTTTCTTTCTGCCTTATTTCAGGCCACTTAAACTGTATAAGAATATATATAAAAATATATAAACTATTATGTAATCTCTTGGTACAACATTGTAATTACAGGTTTAAAAAGAATAACAATCATCAATATTTCTTCAGTTTTAGCCGTATTCAAAACAGACACAGAGCTGACTGGATGACAGTAAAGCTGGGACAACACATATAAAATGAAATACTGAGAACAGGAGATGAACAGAGAAGTAACTCAGAAAAGGCTTTGCCACACACCCAAACTCAAGTCTGGACCCACCTTTTTCATTTCTTTCAAGTAAGAACTGATTTGATGCAGATTTTCTCAAACTACTGCTATGCTTCTTTCCAAAAAATGCTAGTCAGCCACCTGGAAACAAAATTAGTGGCACCTTTATCCCCACCGATTTATTTCTCTGGGAGGAACCAGGTCATATGACTCATTCTGGGAAGGAGGTTACGTCATGAATAGGTGCTGTATGAAACAGACCACAAGCTAAGAGAGGAACACTTTCCAATCAGGCGTAAGCACAGACCAAACCTTGCACCTCCTTAAAGAGGTGAAAGATATAACAATACATCTGTGACATTATGCATCAGCAGAACTAATTTTCTTTATTATAATCTAACGGTGTAATATTGGTATGTATCTGACACAGCTGCTGGTTTTGTCTGTCACAAGAGAAAAATGAGAATGCACTAGTCACCTAAAGTTCAGAGGTGAAGACAACGGGATCAGGAAGCAGATCAGTGAGGGGAAAAAAACTTGCAGCTCTGCTATTCATCTTGCCATGCTTATGCAGTGTATACTAATGGGCTTCTTGCGGGTTGCTCTCTGCTCTACCCCATTTCCCCAATGGGAGTGCTTCCTCCCTGCAGCAGAGCCAGGCTGTGCTAATTCTGGAGACATCCAGGTCTCGGGGCCCGAGCCTTGCCAAGCTCCCAGGTGGGAGGGGCCCGCACAATATGAGGCTGACAAGGAGATGAACCCCTGAAAGAAAAAAAAAGACCATCTGTATAACCCAAGGGGTTATGTGCTAGGAGCAGGGTGCAATTGTTTTCCTCATTTCCTCAGGCTTGTAAAGCTGATCCACTATCAGCAGCAGGCTGTTATGCCATGAGCATGGCAATGAGCTTGCTTTCTCTGGGCCTTTGACATTTCTTGCCATGTAATAGCAAGCAAAAAGCTATTAAGCTGGTAATCAATTGATGCATCTGGAGGGAAAAGGCATTCTCTAACATGATTGAAAGTTTCTTGTTTGAGGTGCTTACCTAGGCTTTGACGCACTTTATTTCTTTTGGGACAAAGCGTTTAATTTTCTGAATAGCTTATCTGCAAAATGGCATAACACAAAAAAGAAAGATTTATGCGAAACTAACACACACTAATAGTTCAGTACTGACCAAATTAGCCAGAACACGTACACACACCCACACTGAATTTGGATCCCAATATTTTTGGGAGAAGATGGTCTAACGTCACGTATCTGTGTGAGCTGGCCAGTAGGTGTTGATAGGGTGTTGATAGACCTGACAGATTATAATCAGGGTGACATCAGCTCCCAGCTCTGACTCATCCCTGCCCTCAGGACAGTCTAGAGACAGACAGCAGTGGGGTGAGAGGGAGGTCATCACACACACATCAAACCACATTACATCATCTGACAATGAAAACCTATTTTTTGTGAACTTTGTGGGATCCAGCAAAGCACCAAAGATATATACTGTACAGAGCTCGGGCCAATTTTCATTTTTTATGTGTGCGCGCCTGGTGTTTCGTGAAAGCAGATTGAATTTTACTAAACACTACAATTTGGTGGGGCGCCTGGGTGGCAGAGAGGAAAACCACTTGGCCACCATCACAGCAACCCGGGTAAGCGGGATTTGGAATCAGCCGTTCCAAACTGTAAGAAGAAAATACACATCAACAGTATATTGAGTACAAAGTAAAATAGCAGCGCAATTCTGGATATGAATTCTATCAGTCATATTACTGGCATAATTTACGTGTTGTGCCTGAGCTGTATTACTCACTGGCAATTCAACACACACAGAAGCAACACATTGTAGAAAATGGTAATGTGAGCTGATTCGAACAATGCTGTTGGATGTTGATGCGTTCAATTTTGAGTGAGTTATTAGACTGAAGGGAGGGGATGTGATTTTGGATGCAAATTGCCTCCATCAGGTTCATAACAATGCAGTAGCTCAAGTAAATGTATGTTGCATATTACTGAATACTGTCACATGGGATGCAAAACACTAAAGGATCTCATGCGCACAAAGGAGCAACTTGTGCACTGCGTTGTGGATACCAAGTAGCAGAGAGCAGCACTGCTTACCAAACAGACCAACGGCAGCACAGGATTAGTTTCATCTCATCTGCGTAAAGAAGAAGGACATAGGTGCCAAGGAAGTGCTGTTGAAATCAAAACAGCAGACTCGTGTGTGTGTGTGTGTGTGGGGTCACTTTCCCTCCATCATGGCCCGTGCACATGTGCAGCACTGCTTAGCCACAACGGCCTTCTAAAAGGAAAAATACTTTTTTAACTGCTCCCGCTCATTTCACAGATTTTCCAGACAAATAATTTCAGGTTTGTGCCCGCTAGCGCCAACCCTCTGTCCGTCCCGCTCTCCCTGGCCTATAATTACATGCCATTCATTTGATTTGTTCATTAGTTCAAGCCCCGGCTGGGTAGAAGCAAAACGGAACCCTCTTATTAGTGGTTCATGACTCTACTCTCTCCATGGTGAGCTCTGGAGCTACGGTGGAAAACAGCAGCGGGGCAGTGGGTGAGGGGAAACTGGCGGGAAGACCTTGTTTTAACCCAAAGCACACATCTTCATGAAGAGAGACAGCAGGGAATGCATACCGTCGTGATAAGTGTGTATCCGTAAAACCTCTTGCATAAAAACCCTGCTGTGGTGTTGAGAAGGTCAATAAACCCATGATCAACAAACACTGAGATTACAAATACCAAAAACTGAAGGCATGAACCAACTTTTTCTCAACTCAAACCAAAGTTGCTTTAGATTAGATTAGATTAGATTCGACTTTATTGTCATTGCACATGTCACAGGTACAAGGCAACGAAATGCAGATAGCATCTAACCAGAAGTGCATAAGCAGTAGAATAACATAATGAATATAAATATACAGGGTATATGAATATTTACAGTAGATACAGAAAGTATACATAAAGTGCAGAATGTGCGGTTTGAATGTACAGTAGTGCAATGGTATTATTTAGTGCAAGCAGATTAAAAAAAGAGTACTTAATAGTGCAGTGATGTCGATTTAAGTCAATTCAGTTCGGTCCAAGGGGGTTGGTGTGTGTGTGTGTGTGTGTGTGTGTGTGTTGGGGGGAGGCGTCAGGGGGCAGAGTTCAGCAGGGAGACGGCTGATGGGAAAAAACTGTTCCTGAACCTGGTGGTTTTGGTCCGGAGACTCCTGTAGCGCCTCCCAGAAGGCAGGAGGGCAAACAGTTCGTGTGCTGGGTGGTTAATCCACTGAACATGCAGTTGCATCATCATGCACAACAGCTTCATTAACACTCAAATAGGGGAGCATCTAGAGCTAGGACAGCATACTAGATCTTCTAGGATAAAAGATTTGAGTTTGCTTTGGATAAGTTAATATACTCCTTTAAGCCACCATTCTTCCAATAAATCTTTTAATTTTCCTCTGCCTCTATCCAGCTCATTTCTGATCATTTGCAAATAATTTGTGTTTTGCAATTCATAAATATCTCTGTTTTTTAACATGTGTGGAACTCCTCTCCTACGTCAGCCCCACCACTCAATTTGAAATAGTTTGCACTCCTCTGAAAACTGAAAACAGAAAGTCACCGGTAATTACTTCTGACAATTACAATCATGAAATATCCATCATCTGTGTAGCAGGATCTTGTGAAGGATGTGCCGTTGTAGATGAGCTCCTGTGCCCCATTTTTCACTATAACCCAATAATTTGCAAGCACAAAAAGGCAAGAAGCAATACATCTGATTTGAGAATGATACGTGGTGAGCAACTTTCTCTGCACATTTAATGAGTCTCTGCTGTCTATCGGTATACTAACTACAGGCATTCATAATTTATGACTATGACACTATCTATTCATAATAAATATTATAAATATTCATTGATACATAGTATGGCCCCAATATACATATAGAGTTTAGAATTCAGCATGTATTTTTTATTTTGTCTAATTTATATTTTATTTTTCTATATTTAAATTTGCTCAAGTAGGTGAGGAAATATATGGGCTCTAAACTGTCAGCAGTGTATTCAGATATTCAGATTCAACCCAACCGGTCGAGGCAGATGACCGTCCACCCAGAGTCTGGTTCTGCTCGAGTTTTCTGCCTTTTAAAAGGGAGTTTTTCCTTGCCACTGTCACCTAGTGCTTGCTCATGGTAGGAACTGTTGGGTCTCTGTAAATATAAAGAGTACAGTCTAGACCTGCTCTATATGAAAAAGTGCCCTGAGATAACTTTGTTATGATATGGTGCTATATAAATAAAACTGAACTGAATTGAAAATCTGTCACTGAAATCTGCACAGGACAGAAGAGGGAAGACAGAAAATGAAAGATACTTTTGTAGTTTCAACATTTCACTCTAACAAGACTAGTTTAATAGCCGAGTCTACAGCCATGCCAGGCTACAGCTAGGCTGTAGCATGTCAGCATGCTAACAAGCTCACAATGATAATGCTAACATGCTGATGTTAGGCAGTTAAAGTGTTTAGCATGTTCGCAATAAAAACAAAGCTCAGCTGAGGCTGATGGGAATGTCATTAGTTTGGTTTATAACCAAAATTGGACAAATTAAAAATTCTGACCTGATTATGTTCGCTGGAGGAAAAGCTTCTGCTTCGGGATCACCAAAGTCAGTAGGATACATTGTCTGGGAATCATGAATGTCTGTGCAAAATTTGGTGCCAATCCATCTAGTTGATGCAGAGATATTTCACAGGATAAGTGAAAACTTTGACCTGCTGGTGGCACTAGAGGAAAGATCAGGGAACCCTCAAAGTCAGTAGGATTCATCCTCTGGAAACCATGAATGTCTGTACCAAATTTCATGGCGTAGTTGCTGCTAACATGGCTAAAAAGCCACTCAGTAGGATGGTTGACAGCTTTAACTTTGAAAGACAGATATGTAAAAGATGTAAAAAATAATGTAAAAGAATACAAACTCTACCCTGAACTCAGTGCTATCACAGTGCATTAAAACAACAAGGTCACCTAATACATGTCCTCTGCTCTACAAATACAAAAACACACATATTTTAGCCCACTTATAGCAGCTTCACTGTGAGGTATCAAAATAATAGGACAGGTCACCAAGATGTTATGAGATAAATATTTCAGATGGGGCGAATGAAAGCAAGAAGAAAGGTACAAGGGCTATACCACTCTCCACATGACATCAAAAGCCAGGTTCTTTATTCTTTACACACGCCAAAATCATATGAGAGCTGGTTTAACGGACTGTCATACCAACAGTGGTTTTCATCCACATGAAAAGCAGAGCGCCGCCGAGATTGGCAAAGGATGGAGGCCTTCAAATCACACACACACACAATTCTTTTTCTTCCTTTTCCTCGTACAGTAACAGCAACAGCCAGTGTCATCACCCAGCACTGCAGGAAAAAGAAGCTTTATGCCTCATCGGGGTGTCAGCACTCCTTACACAATTACTGGATATGCTGCTGCTGTAATTAAAGTCCTCTTTCAGCACTCCACACACCATGACCTTTTCCAATGCAAACACACATTGTCTCAGTTAAATCCAAGACCCCTCCACTGGGATGTAAATGGACATTTTTACATTGGTGAAAAAGAAAAATGTATGCAAGTAATGGCATGCACTGGAATAAAATGTGTTATAGCTTCATCTGGGAAACGAGGCTTGATGGGTTTTAACCATCATTATGAGGGTGTCGCAGTAACTTTGGCAATAAACACTTGAGGAGACCAAATACCCTTGATAGGCACCATCATAACCTATAATCAGAAGATATGCAAATGATAGAGATGTTTCCCCTGACACTGCAGTGCCAGTCGTCTTTCGGTTCCCCGGGAACTCTCCTGTCAGCGCTCACGCAGGAGAATGGGAGCGATAGCAGAAAGGGCTGTTTGTTTAACATGTCACTGGAACAGCCGTGTTGAGAGGGAGGGACCAGATGGAGGAGCAGAATAGACAGGGGATCCATCTAGAGAGGGTATTGTCCTCTCAGTCACCGGTATACGCCTAAGAAGCACTTGCAGTGCAACACAGAATCACAAAATACTCTCTGGAAATAGAAGCTAAGATGTTTTCCACCTCACACAAATGGTACACACCTATGTCTATCAAAAAGTGTTGGCTCAAGTCTGCTGCAGTATCGTTCCTTTTGTACTTAAAAATTAATCATGCACATGAAAAGAAGCTTGATTATACGCCACACATTTTTTCCCAGTTTCCCTCCCAGACTGGCTCACAGAGACAAAATGTGAAGAGATACACACACAAGTGTGCAGCCCTTGTCTATGAAATGACACCCTATTTTGTTCTCATTTAAGCTTTTTATATTCAGTAAGAGGGTGAGGTACAAAGGGCCTAAAGCTGTCTTGGGTCATTAAACCACACATTTTCTTTCTTCTTTCCGAATGTGTTTTCTGGCACGTACAGCAGGGAAAGCTGACAGATTAGACAGGGGGTTCCTTCACAGGCTGGCTGTGGGCTTCAGGAGGGTGGGCTGCTCGATGGTGCTTGGGGCAGCAAAACCACGCCTGTCACTGTTTGACGGGCCGATCCAGAAGTGCAGTCATAGGGAGGTATGATTGATGATATTATGTACTCATACAGGATCTGAATGCCAGCACAGTCCTGTGATTTAATCCCTGTTCCTTCATCAAACATCCAGGCGTAGCAGATGGACTGTAGAACGTCAAACCTCCCCGAGGCCAACGCCATAAGTGTCAAGACCACCATTACTAATCAATCCGTTGAGGTAGCGCTAACTGAATACAGGAGTTGTAATACGTATCACTGTCCATTCATATCCACTACAGCACATTGATATGAAATTATCAAATTTAGAAGATCAGAGTTTAATTTGAGCTAAATAGGATTTCTTTTCTGACATATCAGAGAGAAAAAACTGGAAGATGGATTTGTTATGACCTTGGACTCCACCTGTACATTAATCAAGTAGAAAAAAACACCTCCCACTAAATTCTCCATGGTGGCTGTGTTGATACATCTTTAAGCACATTTCTACATTTAGATGAAAGCCAGTCATGATGAACATTTAGCTTTCCTTGAACCCACTGAATGTAAAAAAAAAAAAAAAAGCATTTCGGAAATTAAATAGCTTGAATGCCTTTTTGTCCTGCACAGACAAAATGCTTTCAACAGCCTTCCTGTTTGATAAGACTGACCCCTAGTGGTGATTTAAGAAACTTAATTTAAAACATGAGCATGCAGCACTCTGTACAATTGTCAATACCACCGACATATTAATCCCTTGTCTCTTGTTACAAAGTAAAACACAAGGGTCGGGCTATACATCGACACCCAGTCTGCTAACACAAACTTCAGCGTGAGAGTCAAAGCTGTCAGGCAGTAAATCCAAGAATAAGCAGAGCTACACTGCCTAGATTAAGCCAACCATCCCCCAGTCAGACCACAAAGAGTTCATTGTACTTGGATAGCATATAAAGAGGAGAAAGGAGAATGATTTTGGCAGTGATTTTCAATTATAGTTTGGTTTCTCTGGCCTCAGAGGGTTATGAAATCTCTCCCGAATGAACGAGATGTACTCTCTGTTAACGTTAATGCTCAGATGCTGCAGAGTGAGAAGTGACAACATGGAGGGGAGACTTAAATTGGAAGTCTTAAATGATAGAGAAAAAGCATTGTACTGAAAAACATCTAAAATAACAGCTGGACAGCAGCTGTATATTCATAACAACAAAAATATGAAGAACTATAGTAAACAATAGTATGAAACAATGCTAGAGGGACTACATTTGTGACAGGCATTCATTCATGAGAGTTTTACTGTTCTTTTACTATTGAAAAGTCCATATACTATGGGACAATGCAGCAAGCACACAACATTATCCATGTAATAAAAAGTGACAGTTCTCACTGCAATGACATATTTTTACAGAGGAGGAAACCTACCTGAGCATCCGAAGATACACGACCTCAGATCAAAGAAGAGGTTGCCACCGATGCATCATTGGCAGCGACAAATTATCATCAATACCACTCTACCACATTATCATCAATCTCTCTCTCCAAAGACAAAAGTATCTCTCCATGCTAAATCATGAAATCAATGCATTTCTATCACTGAGAGGAATTGGTGTCCTAGTGATCTCTGCGGCTGAGTAATGCGAAATCTATCGCAGGTTAGTCCACATGGCCTGGACAAGATCAAAGACAAGACCCCAGAAAATTTTGTATTGATCAGCAGCCACATGAATGCAACTGAGTGAAAATGTGAGTGGAATTTGAAACACTTCGAATTGAAGATAAATCATCTAATATTTGTGAGAGAGAAAAAAAACATGCTGCAAAATACCTACTATAATGACAAAATGTCACTTTTGTCAGCACCACTGTCACAAAAAACATAATTTTTCATTAAACATACTTGAAATTTCAAAAAACAGCATGTCCTCATTTCAATCTATGCAGCGAAGTCCTGATAATTAAATTTCAAATTGACAATGATACGGACATCAGAGCCCCCAAATTAGATTTGATGTTTGAGATTTACAAATCTTGGTAATGAGACTCCATTGGTGCACTTCAATAATTTCTGTTTTACAGGGTGAAAAACTCAAGACTCTTCCCTTCTTCCTCATGTTGTCCCACTGTTGCAGCAAAAGATCTACCATTTGAGTGTAGCCATAGTTTAAGCTGTTGAGGCACACTTACCTTGGGCCACTTGGGATTGAGCTCACAAGCCTTTTCAGCATCTTCCAGTGCCGCCTGGTGTTGTCCCAGTTTGAGAAGCGCTGCCGAACGGTTACTATACAGGATGCAGTTCTGTGGGTCAGCTTGCAAGGCATTAGTGTACAAATGAACAGCTGCCTGAAAGTCACCCCGCTGACACGCCTCATTGCTCTGCTGCACTTTCTCCATGAACTCTGCTTTGCTGAGACCATACCTGGCCCCTCCGTCTCCAGAAACACACCGGATAGGTCTGCCCGCTGTCCGAGAGCTGAAGATTGAAAACTGGAGAAATGAACAGAGAGGAGTGAGAGGGCTATAATCAGTCTAATTGAAAAATATCATCACACTTAACCGACAGGAATGCCCTTGATCAACAAACTGTGTGAATATGAAGCAGGGTATGACAAAGCATGCATGCCAAATTGTTATTTGTTATTTGTTCCACCTGTGCTTCTCCTGTTATGACAAGTCAATGTTAATGTCTGCTGTGAAAAAGATTCATAAAAACCAGGGAGGATATGAGCCATATAATTTGGCCTCATGTAACTATATGAAGGTTATGTCTCTAGCAACTTTAATTTAGCTCAAATAAAAACAATACATAGTTACAGATAACCACAGTCAGGCTGACAGTGTATGAAGTCCACTGGAAATCCCATCTGAATTATTAAAAAAAAAATGTAAGACTAAATGAACGATCAATTTATCTTTGGGGGTATATTGTGACATGACCTAAAATTAAAAGTAATCCAAGATATGTTAAGTTGTTCTGTAAGCAAAGTTTTTGTCTGAATAAAGTTTTTTTTTCTCGAGTGAGATTGCTGATTTTCTTTTTTTTGACCTCTGAAAGACCTGCACATTTGCATAGTACATGCAATATCGTTTAACTTTCAGTTGTTGTTACAAGTCCAAGCAAGGTTAATTTAATAATCTCACCTTTGACAGATTCATCAAGGTTAAAACTAGGGGAGTTCTTTAGCACATAAGGTTTTATCTTTCGCATGCTGTTTGTTCAAAATAAAGCCCATATCTATGATGTTCACAGCCTTTTATATAACCTGTTATTCTTCTACACAGCAGTTTGGACACACAACAATAGTGTAAAGTTCAACCTTAAGAAGACATCTTCATTGCACTGATAAATCTCCTCTCCACAACAAGATAATACCTGCCTGAGAGCGAGGCCATCGGCATTAATGTGGGATTGAATCTATTATTGTTCCCATTTATATTCAACTTGTTACACTCCTGGAGCAACTGGCAGGCAAACCATCTGAATGCAAGACCAATTATCATATTGACTCAGGTCTTACTGTAACTGCGTCCAACCAATACAGTCTGATTGATTAAGTAGATGAGTGCCACGTCCATTTAACGGGGACGGTTTGCTGAGTATTACTGAATCATGAAATTCATCTCGGGTTGCATGTTTTTAAGGCCAGCTTCCATTATACCTCTTTCTCACCACACCTCCTCAGACTGAATTCTGGGATACGGCAGGCTTGGTAATTACTTCCAGAGGCCCAGGGAGTAGAAGCAGCAGACATGAGGGCTTTGGGTATCAAGTAGATTCAACATCAAGTTACAGTGCAGCACCAATCAGCTTTCTTGCACCCTTTGACCTCCATCTTTTCCACATTTTCTTGTTCTTCTCTGTATGATAACCTTTAAATAATCTTTTCTATCACATGACAATAAACATGGAAAGGATCGACTTCCTGATAATAGCCGATTCAACACCTGTAGATTGGTAAAAGATCAATTATGCTGCACCATCACCAAAAGATAACATAAGCCAGTTGGATGTGTACGCGGAGGGTTTAAAACAAGTGTTCACTGTTGCCGTAGGTCCCATGGAGAGGCAACCCACCTCTCAGAAATACACAAACAGGCTAAGGGAGTGAGGTCCACACCGCAACTGACAGCGCTGTCACGCATGCTGACATTCAAAGGCTTGCTCCTAAAGAAATGTCAGGAGGAGCATCCATTATAGATTAGTGCTTCCAGGGCCCAGCAGTGTGTGCAGGTTTTCCCTTCAAACAAACACTCCAACAGCTGATTTCAGCTGGTTAGCAGGACCAGAGAGAGGAACTAATCAGAGTGATTTTACAGGAAGGTCCACTGTGAGTGCTGCCTCATCTGGTACAACATACAAGGGGCTGCCTACAGTCTGTATGTGGGCAGCACTGGGCAGGAAGGGTGGAGAGTGAGAGATAATGAGAGCCTACACCAATACAGAGGACACCCTACCAACTTAATCACAAGGAGACAGAGATTAACTCAACTCTCCAAAGGCAAATATAGTCTGGACTGCACGTATTTACAGTTTTGTTGGGGAATTATGTGGATTTACTCATGACAATACACTTACTGCCACAGTAGGATCTTGGCAGTGCAAGCTTCTCTGTTCATGCAATGACAAAATAAGTGTGCTTTGGGTTTTTAGCCTATTTTGTGATCTGTATTATCTTCTATTAACATTTAAATCACATTTATGGTGACTATTGTCCGCGCCAGGAGAGCCCACACATCCACTGTGCAGTACAGTACAGTGTGCATGACTGGAAAATCGATAGACGACTTTTACGAGGTTTTCGTAGGAATGGTCATTTGGTATTTCCTGTGCAGGGCGCGAGGTAGAAAGTGTTATTCAGGAGACAATAAAATGCCAACAACTACAAAAATGGCAGCCAGCATGACAGTGTATAAAGTAGTTGCTTTTAATCTATTTACCTTTTCTTTCAGAGTCGCTTGCTTCTCCATCCTGTCTGACTGCTTTGGTTTGTGCGACGGGATATCGCTCTCATCCCATCACACTCCTTCTTGACTTTGTTATCGATTGTTTATGCATCGAGAGGTGTTGAGAAGTCAGCCAAAAAGTCCACGTTGCAGTGCAAGTGTCGATAAATTGCGAGGAAAATCCACAAAGTCTGAGCTGTGTGGCGTTCAGGAGAAACTTTTCTCAAGGAAAGTGCGCCATGTTGTCAAATCTTTTCCTTTTTTTTCTTGTCTTTTTTCCCCTGTTGCCATAGCGGATTTCTGAGCGCTGTGCAGGCTGTGCAGAGGGAGGCATGGAGGTCTGTGGGAGCCTGAGTCAGGAAAAGAAAAGTACAATTAATGAATGTATCACTCGGTTATGCTTTATTTATTTTTTTAGACGTGTTAGGAACCATTTAAAAAGTGGAATTCAAAGAAAATGTTAGCTAATTTTCAGGTCGGAGGCGTTCATAGACTCTGAGAGGGCAGGGGTGAAGGGTGCACCTCTCCCACGCGCACTAGCCTATTGGTGCCCCACCTGGGCTGAGTGATGCCACGTTCATGTCCTAGTTCAACCGTAGTAAGTAGGAGCAGCCACACGAGAAGAACCATTCACTTTAGCCTCTTGAGTTGTAATTTCAAGGGAGATATCAGGAATTACTGACAGCGAGGAATTGGTGAAAAAGAAAAACTCGAGTGTCAACAAACCATTGGCACCAGTGGCAGTTACATTATCCAATTAATAACACTATACAATAGATTTGGCTAATTTTAGAGGAGCTGCACACAGTTTGTTTGTATCTGGTTTCACTAACAAATCACTCCAAATACATAACACAGCAAAAGTACCTTATATAGGCTTTTAAATGATGTGGCTACAACTAGCAGTGGCAGTAACCATCCTGGAATAATGCATGAACACTCCCATTTTGCAGGACATTTCATGAAGGCAGCATGATTTAGGTTGATATCCAAACAATACACCTTTTTCACAGCATTCATTTTATCATGTCATAGGTGGAAAAGCACAAGTGTAATTAATAACATGGCCACAGTCCATTCAGGTTTACCAGTTCCAAGGCCCTGGTATTGTGTATGCCAGCTGATTGGCATGGCTTACTGGTGCACTTAAATGGAACAGAGACATTATTAATTATAGTAATTACACCTGTGCTTCAAAATATCTGTCCCTATGGCAACAAAAACCAAGTTCATTGGGGCAAAACTTATGTATGATGTATCCCACCAGGGCACAGACATCATGGTAAAGGCAAAAAAAAAAAAAGGGTTTCTCTTTGCTCAGAGCCAAAAGGAGAAAGACTAGTCCACCCACCGCACACCCCTGCTGTGCATGCCACTGTGGTATGCAATGCTGTCTGCCACTGCAGTCCCCTTTTTGTGGCTACCACTGGGGGGTGCCAAAGTCAGAAAGTTTTAAATCCTACACAGAGAGGCTTAAAGTCACAGTGGAGGTGTTCAATACTGTGGTTTTCACATCCAGTGATTAGAGATATATCTATCAGTATGTTCTCCAACTAGAGCATCACTACCAGTCAGTCTAGAAATATCGTTGGTTTGCAAAATAATCACTTTAACACTGGGAGGCCCAAAGCCTTACAGAATCACGATCACAAGAATCTGGCTTCATTTCTTTATTTTTGCCCTGTCTGCACTGCAAAAAGATATCGCAGCTGGCTGAAAAACACCTTTAAATGAAAAATTATTTTGACAAGTGTGAAATCATATAAGATGATCACATTAATATTGTATGTTCTATAACTATTTGTGTGTGATATTATATTTCACTTTATATATTTGATGTAAATAGTATAATTTCATTAATTCCATTTTGTTAGTAAACATTATGAAATTTAAATTGATCCTACTGTCATTTACTTTTTGTAAATGTTAATGAGTTTGCTCATTTATTTATTTTTAATGATAGCAAGGTTTTCTCAAACTCTATTTACATGTTGACAACATGTTATGTTGTGCAAATGTTATATAAAAAAAGAAAATGCCATGAAAAGGTCTGGTTTCTTGTAGTTAATTAGTGTATTATTGTTTCAATATAAGACTGTATCACGTTACAGGTGATTCAACAATATACTGCTAAACAATTAGGTTCCTCATCAAATCTGGGTAACTGTGAAGAAAACTGACCTCTGAAATGGAAATATTTAAAATTTGACCTGATGATGTTGATATATGGAAAGATAAAGGATCATCAAAGTTATTACAATTCATCCTGAGGGGGCCTGTATCACATTTAATGGCAATCCATCTTATATATGTTAAGACATTTTACTCAAAATTACAAATGTCAACCTCATGGTGGCACTTGAGTAAACTCAGGGGGCTATGATTCCTCCTCTGGGCACCATGAATATCTGTACCAAATCTTATGGGGATCCATTCAGTAGTTGTTGAGATATTTCACTAAAGCCAAAAATGTCAACTTGCTGGTGGTGCTAGAGGAAAAGTCAGGTGATCACCAAAGTCAGCATGGTTCATCCTCTGGAGACCATGAATGAAAAAAAATATCATGGATGAAAGTGGTGAACCAACCGACAGCCCTGGAGCTATACCATGAGTGTGGCTAAAACAGACCAGGGAAAACTAAACTAAATCTATAATAAAATGACTAAAATGAGACCAAATTAATATACATTTTAGTTGAAAGATTAACACTGACACTGTCAAATCTTTTTTAAAAACTGCCATAGAATCTTGTAACTGTCTTTGGAATGGAACTGTCTTTGGAATGGAACTGATGTTGTGTCATGATGACATAAAGAGTCATTTTATGTTGAAAAGTGGTCAACTGGTCAGTTTGCCTTCAGCTGAAAACACTTTCACACAACCTACAAACCAGAGTTAGAGTTACAGTGCAGCACATTTTTGAAAAACCTTTGTTTTGGCAAAATGCCATCAAGTTCAAGTTCAACCAGCTGTTTGACAGCAGATAAAACAGGTAAGGAGAACTGAAAACTGATAATACCAATGTACTACACAATTTTCAATGCAAGACTTTTACTTGTAATTGAGTATTTTTACACTGTGGTATTTCTTCTTTTACTTCAGTAAAGAATCTGAATCCTGTCAACCAATGTAGCTTTTGATCATATTCTTTCTCATTCAGTGTATTCTGCTCTTCTGTTCTTTGGGAATACCACTCACTGAATTGGTCACAGTGCCATATTCAGTATTTGACACGTTAGTTTTCTTCATGTGGTCGTAGAATGATAACCAAACATTTATTTCCACGAGCATAAAGACCGCTTCAGCTATATATATTTCTGCATGCTGTGTTGACTGAATGACCCCCACTGACTCCATGTAATCACCTTCACATGTTGTCCTGCTTCTCTGTTGCCGGTCGCAGATGAAAAGGAGAAATCTGAGGGATTTGTGGTGCAAAAGAGCGACATACTGTGCAGCAACACAAGTCGTTACCTCATTCAGGACTTCACCGATGAAGGGTGCTTTGGCAAAGTTGCCAAGTGTGTGAATTTAGTCACATCACAGGATGTTGCCCTCAAGATTCTCAAGACTGAGGATAGCATGATCGCTGAAAGAGAGGTAGATCTTTTATTTCTCTTTGTTAATATGTTTTTTGACAAATTGTCCTGCTTAGATTGTGTTTATTAAATGACCTGCTGATACCACGCTGTGTCACTTAACATAAGTCATTTCTCCTCTTTTCTCCACAGATCAAAATGCTTGACATTGTGAGCGTTCTTGACCCAGTCAAGAAGAGCGTGGTTCAGTTCTTTGACACGTTTAAATACAAAGGACACACCTGTCTAGCATTCGAAATGCTAGACAGGAGTCTTTTTCAACTGTTTAAGGACAGACTCTGTGAGCCACTGTCTATCAGTGAGATACGGCCAATTGCAGAGCAGGTAAAGACTGTGTGACTTTGAACAATCTATGAACAAGTAATGGTAATGTACTCAGCCAGTTGAGTCAGAAGTTAGATATTTAAAACTGTACACACATACACATAACGGTGTTTCTTGTTGATCTAGAAGCCTGCACCCTGCTCAGTGGGATCTTTAATTGTCCACATTTCCTCCTGTGTCTCTGCAGTTGTTGACGGCCTTTGACGCCCTGAAGGGCATTGGTGTCGTTCACTCTGACCTGAAGCCAGATAATATAATGCTGGTGAACCACCTGACTGAGCCCCTCAGGGTTAAACTAATAGATTTTGGCTTATCCTTCACCACCTCAGAAGTGACACCTGGGATGGAAGTTCAGCCTCTGGGTTACAGGTAGGTTCAATCTGCAAAGCTCATCTTTTAACATGTTTGCAGTTGTGTGTTTAAGATGGAAATGGTCTCCCAGAGGTTGTGTCAATCTTCAGTACACATGTTGAATTTGACAATGTACTTAACAGCTCTTGTGATCCTTGTTGTGTGCTACGCACAGGGCACCCGAAGTCACCCTGGGTCTCCCCATCTCTGAGGCCATAGATATGTGGGGTCTTGGCTGTGTACTCATCTTCTTGTACCTCAGCAACAACCCGTTTTCAATAAACTGCGAGTACCAGATGGTAAGTAACCAAATATATCTAGATTTAAATGCTGTCACTTTCTGCCCCAGACACACGTCCAAACCCAACAGGGGACTTGATGGAAGATGTCGGCTGATCTGATTCTTTATATTCTCTCTCCAGATAAGAGGCATTGTTGAAATACTGGGCCAGCCAGCTGACCACCTCCTCAGTGCTGGCTGCAACACCCACAAATACTTCAAGGTGAACCAGCACTGGGACAACCCAAAATGGTTGCGGAAGGTATTTTAAACTTGTTCTGCTTCTCCCTGAGCTGTTTACATTATGTTGTCTCCCAATTAGACAACAACTCTTTGAAATGGTTAACACACTGAGGAAAAGTATCTGACTTATACACTTCCTTTCTGTAGACCCCAAGGGAATACCAGCTTGAGACCGGCGTTGCACCTAAAAGATGGATGAGGTCTTTTAAAAACCTGGACGACCTGATAACAGTAAGTGGTCCATTTCATGAGCAAAGAATGAATTAATACCAATCTGCTGTGTCGCTGAGAGACAGGAAGCAGATAAACTGAACCTCCATCTACCTGGTTTCAAATCCAGCTCCACCCAGAGATGCAGGAGTCCATTGAGCTGGAAGATAAAAAAGCATTTGTGAGCCTCCTGAAATGCCTCCTACATACAGACCCAGAGAAGAGGATCACTCCTGAGAAGGCTCTCGAGCACCCCTTCATCACATTGACCCACCTGATGCATGAGATGGACACCAGCTTGTAGTAAGTTTCTGTGTGTCCGTTATCAGTAATGTTGGATAGACACATGCTGGGAGGAAATGACAGATTTGGATTCTGATTGACTGATTCATTAATTGATTGTCATGTTTTATTCAGTGTGGACGACTCCTTTCACAAAATGCTGGTCTGTCCAGCGGATGGCTTAGTAGAGGAACTTTCTCCCGACAATGAGGCTGATGAAGAGACTAAAGGTCAAGCACCTTCAGTCACACCTGGTACAGACAACGCAGGCTCAGCCACTCCTCGCTCCTGTGATGGCATCACAAACATGCCTCACTCAAATGATGGAGCAGCAGCTGCTGGAGTTGTAGACGCTACGGGCTCAGCTGACAAGGAATCAGCTGTCAGCCAAGGTGCAGCCAATCCAGCTGAGGAGACATCAGCCACCGACGGGTCACCCGATGAAGGTCCACCTGTCAAAGTCAAGAAGAGCCGGCTGAAGAAAATCCGGAAATTCTTTGGCAGGATAATGAGGACCCTGTTTAGACAAATAAAATGTTGAATTTCATATTCTTTGTTTTGTCTTGTAAATCATAACAATGCAAATTTGAATGTGTTAATATGTTGTCATTTACACTTGCTGAACTGCTGTCAAACTATGTAAATACACAACTTTTTAATGTAATATTAATGACACCTGCAATGAGCACAGTAAGCACATATGAAATTTAAACTACAGAACCTTAAGCTTCATCTTAGACTGTAACAATGTGTTCTTTTTGAAAATAAAAAAATGCAGTGCAATAATTGATGTATTTCCTTGCTGTTTTTAAAAAAAGAAAATTTAAATCAGTAAACTTGTGTTATCTTTGTGGCTTTTGAAATTATAAGAATTGATCTACTCTGCTCTACTATGTAACATTCAAAAGACAGAGCTGTTTCTGCACTACTAACACAGAATAAATTCATTAAGGGGGACACACTGCTCACCTCTGCCGGCCTTTTTTGTACAGAATGTCAAATCTCAACTTTACATATGTATCAATAAATAAGTATTCTAGCCCTTAAGACTGTAAAATGATTTTGCAGAGATTTTGCTGAAATAAGCAAGAACCAGGAAATGAGGCAGAATGATGCAACTGCTCATGGATAAGAAATGTTTTTTGTATGTGCAGCTCTTCACCAGCAGATGGTGTAACAATCCTTTACAGAGCAGCCTTTGGCCTTGACACCATTAGTCATGTAATTCCCTGCTAACTGAGCTAAAGAGTAACTCAAGTCTTGCAATAAGCTTTTTTCATTTTGGCATGTCATAGCAGGCAGGAAAAGCACAGGTGTAATTAATAGCACTAATGATGGCTGCATTATATTTAGTTGTGCCAGTTCGGGGGCCCTGATATTGTCCATGCTGGCTCACTGGTATCGCTATTACTGGGACAATTAAATGGAATGGAGCCATTGTTAACGTAATAGGCTCCACCTGTGCTTTTCCTGCTCTGACAAGTCAAAATGTCTACTGTGAAAAAAATCCTATAGTGTGCAGTTTGTTTAATGTGTCACACATACCCAGAGTTATTGTGAAAGCTTTAAGTGTCCAAATTCTTGATTTCTAAAGAACTGTGAAAAAGCATCTTGCTTTTAATTTGACTTCTGCACATTTGTGAGTACACCCAAAGGTTGTGAAATGGTTGTATTTACATGACACCCACAGAACCATTTCAATTGAGTTGGAATTTTGAAACGGGCATCACAGGAAATGCTTTGCCCTCCTGGTGCAAGGTTGAAAATTATGCAGTGAGCTTTGTACAAAATATAATATTAATAACATGATAATATAGCCTTTGTGTGTTGCCATTATATTTTTCAACATGCATTGCAAAGATAAAAGTGTAATTATACATGCACCTTACCTGATCATGCCAAAAATCATTGCCAAACGAATGAGTCAGTAGTTACAGAAGTGGTGTTTCAGGGCTTTTTCCACTTTGGTCAGCTCTTCACTGTAAAGCACAAAACAATAGGCCCACATTTTGTCATGTTATTACATATGTTATATATATACAATATGCTTAGATGAAGGTGAAGCTGATAAAACTGCCTCAAGATTTCAGTTTTTCACCATTTTGAATTCATCTTCATGGACACCATTGTACTTACTTTTTTGTTGGTATAGTTTGGTGGCAAAAAATAATAGGAGTGAGTATGGTTGAATGGATAACTAAAAATGGCACTAAATAGTGCATAAAGTACTAGTATAAAAAACACTATAAAAGACACAAAGATGAACAGATGATTGAGCACTACATGCATTTTGATAATAACATGAAATATTTACTTTTACCATGAGAGAGTTAAAGCTTCACATCATGACTAAATGACTGCAGGCTTGAACTTGATGATTTGATGTGACATGTTGAAAAAGAAGATTGTTTTTCCTTTTTGCTGTCTTAAGCAGTACTGTTTTGCTGCAGTACTTTCTGTTTTGATGACTGTGAAGAGTTTTGAGGACACAGCACCTTTTGGAGCATGAATTTGCTGTTTTGCAACAGGAAACAGTTTTGATGTATGTGTCACCTAATTTCAAAGCTGGGCTTTTTGGCTCCAACAATTCATCCAAACAATAGAGTACAATTGTGACAAGGCAATCTCTGAACAGAATGAAGATCATGTATATTTAACTACAAAGAAATTTACAATGTTGACCACTGACCCAGTGTGCTCCTCAGACCCAACTGTCTGCTGTAAAGTTTGGCTTCAGTCTTTACATTACTCTAACAGCTCCTTACAGGTCTGGCTATATATGCAGGTTGTATACTTGCTGGAATTTGATATAGGTCTACTAAACTGCAAGTTATTTACTACATAGGTTACATAGGCCATTCTTTATTTTCTACAATATATCTATATATCTTTACTCTCTCTGTCATTCCCTCTGTCTCTCTCTCAAACTCAAATGTGCTCTATTGGTATGACCATATTTAACCACAATATTTGCCAAAGCAGGTTGTTTATTCCCCCCCTCCTGACAGAATGAGCAACCTCCTTTGACAGACTGCCCTACATTCAGTGGCCAAAGAAGCATAAAGATATTACTCTAAAATAATACTCTAGTACAAGCAAAATACAAAATTGTACTCAGGTAAAACTGCATGTATAATCAACAAAATGTTCTTAAAGTCTCAAAAGTAAAAGTACTCATTATGCAGCAGAAAGGCATCTTTATATTATTGGATTATTGTTGCTGATGCATAAACATGTATGCAGCGTTTTAATTATGTGGGATTATTTTTATTACTTTTTTAATGTAAAATGTAAAAAGTACAATATTTCCCTTTAAGTGTAAAGTAGCAGAAATTTGAAATATTTAAGTACAGGTAGGTTACCTCAAAAGTGTAGCGTACTTAGGTTCACTTGAGTAAATAATGTACTTAGTTACATTGCACCACTTACATTTTATTTAATTAAAAGACGGAGCAACCTTATTTTAAAGCACTCAACTGCACTCGTCCTGAGACAGAAGCTTATTTACAGTGTGGGAACACCGGATTATTCAGGTTTGAACCGTCGGCATGACGGAGGCTATTCAAGGATCCCGCATTTGGTAGTCTAGTTGAGGATCGGAGCCAGAATAGTAGCGACTCTTTTGGTAATGCCGTCGTTGTGCGGGGGGGGGGGGGTCCTCAAAGGAGCCGAGAAGAAGGCTGGAATTATGTAATGTAATGATGGTTAGGGAAAACACGTTAAATAGTCCCAGCACGAGGTGGAAAGTCATCTTTTACTGCATACTCCGTCCAGTCATCAAGTGCAGACTGTGAATATCCCAGCTTACATCAGACCCTGACACATCCTAGAAATGTTTTTGTTGTCAAAGAACATGGGAAGAAATTCAATAGGAGGAATTTCATTCATCCTCAGCCTGCCTCTTCTTCATGGTCACTGGGCGGGTCTGGGGGCAGAATGCTTAATGCTGATTGGTCTGCAAGTCCACAGCAAGTCGGTATATATATGCACATCAGATGCAAGTGTCAAAGATACAAGGGAGTTTGGGATCATCAATATCCAGCACAGCTTGTTATCCTGCCTCCATCTGAGACTGGTAAGTTGAAGCGAACATAAAAGGTCATTTTATGTATTCCTTTTGGTTTCTGATGAAGGCTTTTTGAGAAAGAGAGAAAATAGCCACTTTTGGGCATTAAGAGGATCCAGTTGAAACTGAAATAATTTCCACTGGGGTTTTGAAATCACCTTCACAATTTGCAAATGTATCATTATTTGGCATTATTTTGTCTCTTGAAAAACGTTTCCCTGCTTGTCCGTTCCACAGTGAGATGAAGACCCAGCAGCCTCTTCATGTGGCCACCCCAGTGAGGCAGAGCCTTGCCCTGACTAAAGTAGCTGGAACCTCTGTTTATCTCAAGCTGGATTCATCTCAGCCCACGGGATCCTTTAAGATCAGGGGCATCGGGCACCTCTGCAAAACTGTGAGTACTTCTCTTCTGTTCCAGGATGATGATTGCTTCTGAAGGAGGTTTGTGTGGCTGACTGTAGACCAGTTTAAGTGTGTCAGCTCCAGTCTGAACACTGGGTTGTTGATGATCTTCCAACATGTGTTTATACCCTGCAACCTTAAGATTCTTGACTGTAATGTCTCTTTTGTTTTTTTCTTGCAGTGGGCAGAGCGAGGATGTGAGCGGTTTGTCTGCTGTTCAGGTGAGCGCTGAAGCCAAAAAAGAAAAAAAAAATCAATTTAAGAGTTGTCTTTGCCTCTGTTGGTGTCTTTGAGTGTGTAATCTTTGACGCTTTGGGTCCCAACAGGAGGAAATGCTGGTATGGCAGCAGCTTATTCTGCCCGTCAGCTTGGGGTGCCTGCAACCATAGTAGTTCCAAGTGTTACACCAAACCCAACAGTGGAGAGGCTGAAGGACGAGGGTGCCACTGTGGTTATTCATGGCAAGGTTAGTTAATCTCATGTGTTGCTACTGACACTGTATTTTTTGAGGTAGTTGTTACTTAAAATGATTTAAGTTCATCAGATTAAATGAAGCTGTGTCTATTTCAGGCTCTAGATGAAAGCATTGAATACGGACAGCAGCTTGTGGCGAACAACCCTGGCTGGATCTTCATCTCACCCTTTGATGATCCCCTCATCTGGTAAGACAGTCTCAGTCTGTCTGTCCTTCGGGGACTGTGACAGCATTTACATTACATTGAGAGAGAAGTGATGACAGATAGATTATTCTAATTAAATTGTTTTACAATGTGTAAATGGCCGATAGTAACACCTTTCTTATCATGCTCAATGCATACAACAGTTCCAGGATGAGGTGTTATGTCAGATACACGGTATCTTATCACAGCGCTAACTTTGAGGGGCTGTTAGATAATTCCATTTACACATTGGACGTCACAGTCGAAGCGTTACATGCAACCATAAATTACTGACATCATGGGCTACTTGTGATATGATTATCATTTTATATTGCACTTGAATCTAAGGAAGAATTATTGCCTTAAAGGATAAAGAAAAGAAATCAGGCTGCACAGATTGTCTACATTTTCAAAATGTTGAATTTCCAGGAAACTGACAGGGTTGTGTTTGTGTGGGCAGGGAAGGCCACACGTCTCTGGTGACAGAGCTGGAGCAAGACCTGAGGGAGAAGCCAGGAGCCATAGTGTTGTCGGTGGGAGGCGGAGGCCTTCTGAACGGAGTGGTGGAGGGACTGCGTCGTGCCGACTGGGCTGACGTGCCCGTGGTAGCCATGGAAACCATGGGAGCACATAGCCTCAATGCAGCAATGAAGGCTGGGGAGCTGGTCACTTTACCTAAAATTACCAGGTACAAAAACCTAATCGTAGATACTGTAATCAAATAATAACATTATCCCACAGTTTTTTCACATAGTTCCTCTTTTTGTGGTAAAGCCTGACCTTTCTTTTTGCTCTCTAGTGTTGCAACCACTCTGGGCCTTACGAGGGTGTCTGCACGCACTCTTAAACTGGTGAATGAGCACACAGTTTTCTCAGAAGTAATCACAGACCAGGAGGCTGTAAAAGCTGTGGAACGCTTCGTAGGTGAGTCCAACCTGCACCTGAACAGATGCTCAACAGATTTAAAATGCCCAAAAATCAGCTGTGAGACTGATATCTCCTGGTATCTCCTCCTCTTTCTGCAGATGATGAGAAGGTGCTGGTGGAGCCTGCCTGCGGCGCTGCCCTGGCAGCTGTGTACAGTGACATTATCAAAAGGCTGCAGGACGAGGGCAAGCTGGCACAGCGCCTGGGCCCGGTGGTCATTGTGGTGTGCGGCGGCAACAACATCAGCATGGAGCAGCTAAGGAGGCTGAAAAAACAGCTTGGTATTATCTAGCTAGCGTGACCAGCCACCACGGGTCTGCCTGACCTTTCCTCTGTTCCCCCATCACCTGGTCTCAATCCATAAACCCCATTTTTCATGTGCTCCATAAACCGAATCATTCCAGAAACTCTCCTGAGCACTGAGACTGACAAATGTGAGAGTGAGTTGTAAATGTGATGCTCTGGTAAAGCTAGTTTTTGATTAGAGAGACCTCTTTCAGAAAATCAAAAATAATAGCAAACGGACACATTTAGGTGGCATTTATATTTGTATTTAGCATGCTTCCTTTGTAGAAGTGATTGTGTTTTCTTATGCTTTGTACTTTGAAATGTATTTAAAAAATAATAAATTATATTTCTGAATATTCTGCCTACAGAATCATTCCCCTGCCTTCACAGTTTCTTCTTCCTGACTGCAGATGGCATGTCAAATCCAGATCAAACCACTTCCTCACAACATAAGCTTTAATCAACAGTCATACAATATGTGAATGGACTTCTGGTTTATGTCTGCTTCCTATTTTCCTAAGAGATTTCTCTGAGCACCGTTTTTATACTAAAGCTAGAGTGACAAACAGGACAGGCCAATAACAGCTTATTGCAGACACACTGTTATCGGTGTATGGCGGCCGATAACATGCCAAACAGTTTGACAAAAGGTTTGAGGTAATTAAAAACAGTGTCACCATAGAATAGTTTGTCGAACAGAGAGCACTGACAAGTTGATTTATACACTGTAAAATCTCCTGCTCAATATGTATCTTGGTCACAATTTAAAATTAAAAATAAATCTAAGGGAACTGAATCAAGATTGTTGGCTTACGTTAAGTGTTTATGTTAAAAAAATGACTATCGGCCGGTATATTGTTCTCAGAATTTTCTAAAGCCCAAATATTGATATCTGTATTGACCTAAAAAATCCAGTATCAGTTGTTATGGAAATTGAGGTGTTAAAATGTTCATGTACTCGTAAGTGGAATATGTATTGAAATATAGTCGAGGTGATTGTTGCGAAACATAAGTATAACAACTTAAGGGTAAAGACTGGAAAAGTAGTAGACTTTTCCTGTGTGTCTGTGTGTAGCATGACAATCTCATTACAGGATGTAAAGGATGAGTGAGGAGGTGAACATCATCTATATGGTCATGTGCTAGATAAAGATGAGTACTGTGTTCATTGTTGCCCTATTGGTCAAACTATAGGATATGGGGCTATGATAAGAAAAAGCACATAAAGCAGGACTTGTTGCCCCCTTAGTTATGAACAATGGATGGGGTTGTAACAGGAAGGGGTGAATCTTGTGACTTGTTTGTGATGTGTTTGTTGTCCAGTACATATATACATACGTGTTGTAACAGATGTTAGTCAGTCTCTCCCGTATAGGCTACATATGGGGTGACTCTTGCTTGCAAGCAATAAAGAATTCTAAGGAACTCGAGGTAAAGACAGATATTCTGCTTGGGTATTTCATTACCATCATCTCACTAGACACTAGACGGCATCAGGTTTTCTGATTGCCACGACACAGTCGGGCTAATAAAGGGATGTTTAAACAGCACAAATGTAGAGTCATTATTTGGGCTACAGCTTAATTACAATCTCTCCCATACCATTAAACTATTTATTGTACAACACTTCATTAATAGCCCTGCTCTCAGTAGCTTACTTTCTAATTAAGTTCCTCTCTCCTCAGTGAGTGCTTTGGCCGGCACGATGCATTCAGAATTACATCCTTGAGCAGCTATGATTCTTTATTAAGGAATGAGTAAATCTTAGTTTCTAGAATCATATTTGACTTACATCTTTTAACAAAGCAGTAAACGGATTCAGTCAACACGGAGAGCATGTTTCCTGTCTTGCACACTTCCTAGAATAGGACTGTATTACACAGCAGTATTCCAGCCAGGTCAAGTGGCCTCTCACCGCCTTAAAGGCCTTTAGGTTGCTGAAGAAGCTGTTATAATGGGTTAGTTGCATGTTGCATGACCACAGCGGAGGTCTCCACGCATTCTGAATACATTGAACTTTCCAGCATTCAATTGGCTGGATTGTTAGGGATGTGGCACTTTTCCTAGCTGCTCATTGGTCTGGGGGGTCATTAAAACAAGGGTGCAGGGCCTTTATGTCAGAAAGACGGGAGACAGCTGTATGTGAGGGACAGTTCCCAGTTCCTTTGAAACCAACCAGTCAACATGCCGGAGACGTTCCTAGAATTCTTGCTGGGTAATCTTGTAGTTTTGGTATTAAAAATGGGTAATTTTACTTAAAAATATGAGTAAAAGTCAACCGATAAAGGGGATTGACTGATGTTTTTTGTTGTTAAATCATTTTCTGAGAGAATACAACTATTGTGCAGTTATCACACTGTTGACTGAGTGACACCACTAGTACTCCACAGTTTAGCTCAGCTGGGGGAGCTACTGTATACTCTATATAAATAATACAAAACTCCTATCAACTGAGTTTGCAGTGTAATACAGGAATATCTGACCAGTTACTTCAGATTCTTGCTGATGAAACAGATTTTTCAAACGTTGCTTCTGTGGTTGTTGATGGTTCCCTTTGAACATAACACATAATGGAGCTGATGAGACAGTGAGTCAGTGAGGAGCATGACAGATCCAGCTGGAACTGGCCTGGCCCAGCACTCGCTTTGAAAAGGTGTCTGGTTTACAGGCAGTGGTGACATAACCAGAGACGGTAGTGGGGCCTAAAGGAGACAAAACATGCCTCACAGGCCTCATTCATCATGATCAACACTCATTGTCTATGCAGACATGTAATGTCCGCTACACCATGCCAACACTGTTCAGTCAAGTGTGCAAATGACCCATTTTGGGTGGATTTTGCAATAGAAAACATCCATTTATGAAACGTGTTTTCCCAACCATGCTGAATGTTTATCTGAGCAATAACTTAAAGAAACATTAGCTAAAATAAGCACAGGCATGTAGTAGCTGGGTCAATATGTAAAAGACATAAAGCAGTACAATGACACGTGTTTGTACATGAAGACATTTCTTTATTGTGACACAGAAATCTCAAATGCCATCTGATTCTTTACATCTGTATAATCCATTTTAGATATGTTAAGTTTCTGATGTGCAGAGGTAAGACAGTAAAAGTTAAGTTAATGCAACCATAAATAATTGTAATAAATATCAAGTAAATGTACAGCACACATTTTTTTCGCAACACCTCTTTGTATGGATATGTCCTTTTTATAACCTTATCTACTCCTCCGGAGGAGGATAAAGTAGAAGAGAGAGCGTCCCTGTTAGCAGCGGTATATCACCCTTCAAAAGAACTGAACCAAAACCAAAACTCACAAGCAATTCAACAAACCAATCCAATCCAATCTCGATTCTGTTGTGTTTTTCAGTTCTATCCAAGTAAAATGGCGATTTTACTCACACAAGAAAACATGTTTCACCATGAGTAGAAGAAGTTTAATCCATCTGAGTACAAGACAAAGGTGATTAGATTACTGGTATTTCCAAAATTCATAAAAAATGACAACACAACAAACCGGATATCCAACAGACATCACCTAGTTTGCTCATTTTAGAATCTTTTTCTTGGAAGAGTAGTGCAAACCAAAATCAAAAATTATAAGGTGAAGTGAATTAGCAATAATAAAAACTGCCATCAGACATAACTTCAGTCTATTTACATGTTTTTTCCTATTTAATTTTTACACAGCTAAACATTTGGTTATGGGTAAAATGAACAAACAAAAAGAACAGCAGAATCCTGTTCTTCTTTCTTTAAAGAAAACTATGAAAAGGCAGAACTCAAAATAATCTGCTGCCCCTCCCCCCAATACGTGTGTGTGTAGATTGTGTATGTTGGGGAGCGAGGGAGGGGGGGCTGTTGCACATTCAGTAGCAGTAGCACACAAACAATGTGGGAGAGCAGCTCAGGAGAACATCATCTCCTTCCCATTTTCACACAGCTACACAGGTTTCACAAACCTGAAATGCAGTGTATCAGAACCAGCAGGCCTCTCCTATCATCCAATCTACCTGACCTACCATGCCGCCACAGCTACTTGGATATCGAAAAATCAAAAGAGCGATTTCATAAACTAAAAGATTAATATGACTTTTTACATGACTTAAATACCCTCTCTTCGGAGACTCAGATAAAATGTATTCAGTTTATATAGGCATAAGTTAGCTTGTCCATTAGCAGTTCATATTTTTTAAAACAGGCAGTAAACTACATAATATCCTGTACAGCACTTGTTCACATCCTCTGCCTGCTCATAGCTGACATGGTCAAAAATAGGCAGCATCACACATTTCCTTTTTCTGGTAGTAGTCGTACCTCGGTCTCAAATGTCGGATAATTCTATGAAAATCATTTGCAATCGTTTTTATTTTTCACACAGAACCAGCATCACCCCTCTGGAGAGAGACTCCTACAGCAAAGGCATGTTTCAGAACATCACCCTGACAGAGGGGAGATAGAGGGAGGCAGCTAGGTTAAGCATTAGGAGAGTAACAGTTTGTTTGTTGCCTTCACAGCAATGGAAAGTTCAGCAACTCAGAGTAGAGCTAGTAGTTTCACTAGACCACGCTTTCAATATTCAAATGTTACCACAGAAAGGGGGTTCAGCAGTCATGAATTTAACTTGCAACTGTAAAGTGCTGATCTGAAGTCATCCCATTAAGTTGTTAAATTCACAGAACTCGACTGAACCTTGTTAGACCCTCTGCTAAAGGTAGGAGAAGGGAAAGGGCGAACAAAAAACTGTGTCACAGTTGTTTCACTTCGATGCCATCCTCAAACTCAGTGCGACCAGAACAGACACTTGTTAACGGTGTCGGTGCAAGTTCAGATTATCTTCCCTGAATTCCTCACGAAAAATATGCGTCAAACATAATCCTGAAATGTAGTAATTGTGTAAACTGCTACGTAAAAAAAGCAAGGGATAAACATGCAAAGCATTAATAGCCACTCAAAGTGAAATTCAATTCAATAAGATTTGTTGTTTTGTTGGAGCAGCAGAGCTTAAAGGACTGTGGTCTGTCTCAGAGGAAGGTTTGGGATCGTGGGGAGTGGAGGGAGGCAGGGGTCAAAAGTAAGATGGGTGGGTGGGGGGGGGGGGGGGGTATATACGCGTGGGAACATGGGGTTGTCAAGTCTTCTTAGCCGCTGAGAGGGTCCTCGCGGTAGTGGATGGCGTATCGCAGTTTCTCCAGCATCACATCCAGAGAGGTGTACTGGGGCAGTTTCACCATGAACATACAGGTCTCCACGCGAATGTAGCGCGAGTCTGGCTGACCTGCAGAGAAAAGAAAACCAGGAAGGTGTATTACAACAAAATCACCTAGTACTTCTCTTACATAATGAGTCTTGTTATGTAGGTTTACCACTGGAGTTATTCATGGAACTGCAGAAGGCCAATGAGTGTTAGCTTGTCTAGGTGATAAAAGTGAGTGTTAACCTATCTTATCTGTAGTAAACCCAAGCAGACTGTTTGTTTTAGCCTGTGATTTTAAATAGTGACTAAGAGTGAAGATGTGAAGTTCAAAAATCTAACAGTGTGTCCTCCTACATGGAACTGCTTCATATGTCCATTATACAAACAAATTAATTCACAAACACTATCAAGCTATGGCAAGCAGCATGTTCAAAGGTTACAAGACATGACGAGCTGCTTTAATCATCACTATCAGTAGCGTCAGCACTAACAGCACTAAGAAGAGCGTTACGCAGAGACAGAAGCCCTTGTGTCAAATCACGGCCATGTTGAAACCTTGTTAGCCGTTACCTGCAGCGCCATCAGGAGGGGCGATCTTCATGGGGTACGGTGGAACGTGGGCGGTGTCGGGCCCCCCGTCCTTGCAGGGGCAGGTGAATGGTATGCGCTCCTGGTTGCAGGCAAACTTGATGAACTTGCAGAGCTCCTCTTGAGTGAACATCTCCAGGGCGGTCCAGAAGAACTCAATGTGCTGGTCGGTCTCCATCAGACCCACCTGATACATGGTGTGAGCCTACAGAGGGAGAGAGCAGGACATACTTTGATACTAACCTGTAAGAAAACAGTGTTTCTCATGTAAACCTTCTGACATCTGACTGACCCATTATAACATATCTCTCTAATTCATATATCAATAGTAAAAATGTCTAAAGTACACTGGCTAGCCAATGGGAAGTGCTACAGCTAAAGCAGACATTGCAAACCTGTTCTGAGCCAATCACTAATAAATATATCATGATATGTGGTTTGCAATGTCGTGTAAACAGATTTCAACAGGCACTACATTACTGCATTACCTTGAGGAACTCCAGGTTGATGTAAGGCAAGCCGCAGGTGCGCAGCTCCATCTCAAGGGGGATGAGCATAGTGAGCAGCTGCAGGGGAATGATTGAGCCGAGGCCTGCATGCACTGCTGTCATACACTCCGCGTTCTGCAGCTCCCTCAGACGAAGGCTCCGCACCGCCCGCGCATACACATCCTTGTTCTCCCAGCTTAACACACACAAACAAGAACGCAATATATATATAAAAGATGAAGACATCAGACTATAATGACCTGGGCCTGAAAGAATTGATAATGACAGGAAAACCCACACTTCAAGAGGACAATCATCTGAGCAAATTTTCTGTACCTGACAGTGAGGCTGCGACCACCCTGACAAAGCTCCACCTCCTCGCCCGTCATGGTGATATAGGTGAAGGTGCAGCAGGGCCGGCTGGGGGAGTCGGGGCTTTCTCCCGAATGGTGCTGGGAGGAGATCTCAGCACACAGGGCCTCCAGCTCCGTCTCATCACTCACCTGCAGGGTCGGAGAACAGAGGTCATGTTAAGGTCACTAGAACCATGGTATTAGCAGGGAAAGACATGAGGTGTACACTACTGGTCCCGTACATTTTCAAACTTCTTGACATAGTTGTAGGTGAGCACATCAGCTTCCTGAAGGTCCTGCTCTGGGTCGAGGGGCTCGCCCACCAAACCCTTCCAAAAGGAGCCGAGTAGGTCCAAAGGAAGTGGCACATCTGCGCGGATGGCTATGCCCAAAAGCTGACCAAAGAAGTGCAACAACTGTTCCTCTGCATAGCTGATGGGGCATGGTGTCAGGATGTACTTCCCCTGAGGAAAGAAAAAAAAATAAAAACAACTATTATTCATACTACACCATCTTTGATTAACTTCATTGTGCCAGATATTATTCTTAGAAAGACTGTATTCTTGGGATTGTGCTATCAACAGAACACTCTGTAGTTTTGTTATGGCACTCCCAGCTTACTGTGAGTGTTTTCAAACTCAAAACATTTCTTAGTTAGGTTTCAAAACTGTGAGGAAACATTGAGATTTCAGGCAGTATCGGGCCAATCCAGACTACGATATATATGCCTTGTTAGGAAGAACAAAAGTGTCGAGAACAGGACATACTGAAAACATGTCAGAGACTGAAAAACCTTACCTTGTTACGGTTGGCTGCAGCGCTGGGGCAGGGGAGCAGCAGGGAAAGAGCAGAACTCTGTAACTCCTTACAAACCTGCCATAGGAAATGTCTGAAGGAGCCACCTGGAGAGACAGATTCATCAAAGCTACCGTTAGGTTTGAAAAAAAAAATCTTGACAAGTAAAAGACTGCAGAGCAGTACAGAAAAAGATGTGAAGGAAAAATTCTAACTTGTGCCATGAACTTCCTCTCCAGTGAAGCGGATGTTAAAGGCATAAGTCGGGTCTCCTCCGCTGGCCAGTTTCACACAAAGCTGGGACGACGGCACGCAAGACAGCTGGCGTGCTGCCTGGCAGAAATATGTGTTCTCTGATGATCTGATCTCACCTGAAGGACAAATGCCAGAGACTCAGAAAGAATGTGTGTAAAGATCCAGTACAAGTGATAGGAAACTGGAAACCATAAACATGTGAACAAGTGAAAGGAATGCATACCTCCCACAATCTCTAGCGGGTCCAGTGTAATCTCTGGGGCAGCATGGTCAGCTGTCCGCTGTACTGTGGCGTTCAGTACTCTGTTCATTACAGTGACCTTAGTGTCGTAGAAGATTAGACCTGTACCCAGTGGAGATAGAAGAAGAGCTGATGAGTGTAAAGGATAAGATCTGATCAGATTCACGTTGTTTTAGTCCAGTTCAGACGTTCGTGACTTTGTCCCCTTGACCTGCTTGATCTGTGCGGAGATCCTGCTCACCTTTGGCCTCACATAACAGCGCTGCAATGCTGTTCTGATAGGTCTGTGTCTGTCTCAGCTCCACTAGCGGCAGGAAGAAACTCTCCAGGGTGTTGTTGAGGGACTGCAGCAGTGCAAAGCGCAAGCGCAGGCTCTCCACAGGCACATCTGAAAACACACACACAAAAAAGGGTTAAATATACTAGGTGACATAACAACTAGTGTGACTTACAGAATTTAGCCAAAATAAATGTTTGAGTGTTAATTCCTAAGCAACTGCATGTTATGTTAAATATGACAATATGTGCATTGGATTCAAACAACAATATTATTGGAAGAGGAAGAAGAGAACAACAAGAACACCAACAACAGGGCTTTGGCCTGTTTGACCGTCTTGTTTACTACAAAGATGGTCACAAACGAGTGGTTTACTCACTGAGCAGGCAGGCCACACGAGGATCAGCGGTATCACTGGGGTCCAGGTAGACTTCATGGGGGTGTAGTCTGGCTGGTGTGATAGCCAAGTGACGGCAGAGCCTGTTGATGTACTGGACCAATGCCACGTCCATTTCCAAGCTCCACTTCCTACAGGCCTTCTGGGCATGACGAGTGTCTATACAGGTGCACCTAGTACAGAGGATAGCTGCTGTTAAAAAGAGACCTCCCATAATCTTTAGTCACTTTTATTAATGATTTGATAACAGTCAGCGATTTATCAAAGATGAACAGGCGTTTGAAAGTGAGATACACTGAAATATTCTGTGGTCAGTGCTCGCCTATGAATATCACCTACACATCTATACCATCTAGTATGTATGAATCTATACAGCCATCAAACTGCTAATGTTCGTCAAACATAATGTATTTTATAAAAATATATATAACTATCACATCAGATTTAGTATTAGCAGATATTTTGCATTAAAAGGGCTTGGACTGGGGAAAAAACAGCCATACCATCATAGAACAAGACAAAATAAACCCTCTAAATTGTTTAATGAAGTTTGCTATTATAGTATTTTAATCAATTCCATTAGTGTGCTTAGTCATTAGGTCTGACAAATGAAAAATCTGAGAAATTGTTTAGAAATTCAGTAATAGATTGGTGGATTGTTGTATGTTTAAACCCTCCAAATGGGTATGCTTTCTTTTCTGAGATGTCATGCTGCATTACAATTAGATGAGTAGTGTGAAAATTAAGGACATTACTTTAAAATTGCATTCTGTGCTAGGGAAATTCGATAAATACAGCTTTTTTTTTTTAATAGAATATTTCTAATAAAAGTAAAATGACAATAAACGAACCTTGACACCTCGTGTATGTGACAGTGTTTGAGTTACAGCAGTCTAAGTGCTGGTTACTGGTATTACTTTCCCCAGCCTCACCTTTCAAAGTGGAGGTCATAGCCACAAGCCAAAATTGCCCTCCAGACGCTTCGGATGTCCTGCTTGGCACGGTCAACAGCAAATTTATGGAAGCCTTCCAGTGTCAGGTACTTCTCCTCTGGGACTAAAGAAAACAAAGTGGTATGTGAGGCAGCTCGCAGCTCCTGGTTTCAAAACATGACTCAAATCTACTCTTGTAGGGTAGTAGAGCATCATAGCAGGGCCCATCACAAGTTACCAGAGTGCAAAGTGCTATCTTCAAATTGCTAATTTTGTCTGACAGTAAATACATACAAAGATACATTTAATTTCCAGTTATATAAAACAAAGACAAAGACAGAAAATCCTCACTTTTCTGTCAGTGGATTGATCAGTTAATTGACTAATTGTTTCATTATGAAACCCAAATTTAAGCAAGGGAAGCGGAGTAGAGCACAGTCATGTCTGCACACATCTGAGGGTGTAATTCTTAAGCAAAAATGTAACTGAACTGATTTAACCTTTGTTGGAAACATTTGGCAAACACTACGTTAACCCCACTGTCTATTAACTTTGAACCATCCATCAACTAACGCAGTGTTTTTCAACCACTGTGCCGTGAGAGAACGTCAGGTGTGCCGTGGGAAATTATCCAATTTCACTTAATTGGTCTAAAAAAATGCCATTGTCGAGTGTCTGTGCTGTAATCTAGATTCTAGTGATTGGCAGAATGTAATACTCTTCCATATCACTGGGTGGCAGCATGTAGGTAGCAGCAGGTAGTTAATTGCCCTGTCACTTTGAGACAAGAGAATTAGTGATGCATACGACAGGTGGCGGTGACAGTGATGGGGAAGTTTTTCCAAAAGGAAAAATGCTAACTCCGAACTGGGCCCTGGACAAAATTCTGACCCAGATGAAGGCCCGGTCAAAAGAAAGCAAAGACGGTGAGCTCGAGGCAATACAGCGAAAGCTATCTTTCTTTCGGATTTACTTTCACCGGCGACGCAACGACACCGACCCCGTTGTGCTTGGTGTGTGGTGAAAAGCTATCTAACAGTGCTATGGTCCCAAGCAAGCTTAAACGCCATCTCCAAACGAAACACCCATCGCTTCAAAACAAGAAAGCAGACTATTTTATTAGCCTGCGTGAACACACGGAGAAACAGGCAACTTTTATGAGAAAAGCCACAAAGGTGAATGAAAGAGCCCTCAAAGCTAGCTACCACGTTGCTGAACTTGTAGCTAAAACAAAAAAGTCCCACACTGTGGCAGAGTCATTAATACTACCTGCCTGCAAAGCCATTGTAAATGAGATGCTCGGCCCTGAAGCGGTCAAAGAAATAGCCAAAGTCC
>VMKM01000888.1:0-216480 GCA_008360985.2 Macquaria ambigua
CAGACCTGCCAACCTTGAAGAAAGTCTCGGAGTACCACCTTATGCTGAAAAAAATTTCAGCTCATGTACATCTGTACAGCCGTATTGCTTGGCAGTTTGGCTACCAGTGAACATCTTGTTAAATAATGGTCAGCTACAGATAATGCCAAATTGTGCTCAATGATGAAGTTTGTGAACAGTGTCTCTGCCCAGATTGGCCACAAATCCTGTTCTCTGAAAAATGTCGTGTTGATCTTAGGGACTGACGCCGTTATGTTTTTCATTTTCTTATGTTTGGTCCCTTCCATATGGCGTCTGCAGTCTAACGTGTGTGTGTGTGTGTGTGTGTGTGTGTGTGTGTGTGTGGGTATTCCTTTCGTCAGAAAATATAACTTAACACATCTCTCTCTCATAACATCTTCCGCCAACATGACCACTTGATGTTATTTTCATTCTGGGGATATACCTGAATACATAGCTAGTATTGTCATTTTTGTTGTAATTTTATCCCTTTTAATTCACAACACTTGCCAATACATAAACATTGCTCTGAAAATGAATATTATTTGATGTCTAATTATTAAATGCTGATCCTTGATGACTAATGTCATTATCAGTATTGCAGACTGTGCAGAATGCATGGTGGGGAAGTCTGGAGATACGGAGGCATGGCCATCTCTCCCGGTAACTTTCTAGGAATTTCTGTGGTGCGGGCACTCGCTTTTTTTTCAGCCGGGGTTGCCATGATCTGCTTCTCTCATTACGATTACGGGTTTGGCTGCAATAATTAATATTACGAATACTATGAAAAGTCACGTTTAAATAACTTATTTTGCCAACTAAGATGAATGGTGACCAAGTAAGCTAGCTTTCAAATACGTAACGTTAGGCTAACGTTAATTTAACTCAATTCACAACGTTCCACCCCCCAGCCCGTTTACCTTAGCAAATGAGTTCAAAGAATGGTCCTCACTTGAGGAACTGGAGTGAGGAGGGGGACGAGACAAGCCCCCAGGAAGAGAGCCAGGCTTTGAAGCCAATTTGACATAGTGGCCAAACCATGTAATTACAACTTCGGGATCTGTCACGTGATGCACACTGGCCCCAAGAGACTTTCTCCCATAGACTTACATTGGGAAAGAGATCTGTAAATCAGCGGATAATTTTTTTTGAGGTACAACAACTAGCCAGTATGAACACTTAAATAGCCCTTATTTAAATCATTATGTCCTAAAAGTTGTAAAATGCATAAATAGCCAAATCCCGAGTTATAGAGTCACTGCCATTCATGTGAGTGAGCCTGAGACAGAGCGGTTGGGAGGCGGGGCTAAAGGAAGTGCTAGTGCGCTTGTCTATGGGCCAAGAATGCAGAAGCTATGTGGAAGATCCGGGTAATTTTATACCCGGGAAGTCGAACTTTTTTGGCTTCATGCGCCACTGAGCAGCTTTCATAGGAATGAACGGAGCTCCACCTCCGACGCTGTATCCAGTTCTCTTCATACATCCATGGGACGAGAGGGATAAAATCAAGGCCAAGAGTGTTGCGGTCGAGCCTAGCTACTGTCTCTTGAAATTACATTATGCATTTGTTAATCAAATCAAGGCAACGGCAATGAATCCAGCGCTATTATTGGTCGAACTCTTCTTCTTCTTCTTTTACTTTTCGGCAGGCTAGATGCTCGTTGGCGTATTGCTGCTGCCTCTTGCTGCACAATTGGTCAAACGCACAAGGCGTCACCAGCTTTTTGCGTACTTTAGAGAGATAAATCGTACCAGCGTACTTTGATGTCAAAATGCTACTTGCTACGCAAAATGCGTACAGGTTGGCAGGTTTGCAGTATGTTAGCATGAAGACTGAAGATAAGCCTGGCTGCGTTCACAAAGTAAACATTTTTCCTTTAAATATTCATGTTCAAAGTGAGAACAGTTTCTGCTGATAGCTTGATAAAGTGAGACCCTGCAGAGGACTGGGGAGTACATTGCTCACAGCCGCATGGGTAATCACTTTCCAGCCGTATATACCAACACTGAATATTTAATAAGGCTGTAATCTGGCCTGTCACAGCTATAGTTCTTCTTCTTGAGAGTTTATATCAAAAAGAACAAGCCAAGACTCTTCACTGCTTCAGTTTAATCTGGGACTGGGTATCAAAAGTTTGATATTATCAAAAATCAGACACTAATTTAATACCACATATTAATACTTAAGTATGCAACCTCCTCAATGTGAAGTAAAGGCCATTTCAATCTGCCGCGCGGCACTCGCCCTTACAACCGCTTACCTGCAAGAGCATTCCCCAAAAAAGCAAAGCGCTTTTAAAAGCGTCTGCTGCTGGTCCAAGGCTGCAATGGCTGGCAGGCGCTTCGGTGAACGTCCACCCAAAAGTCCACAACACGTACACTAGCTTGCAAATCAAACTGAAAACCATGCATAGTAGTATGCCATAGTAGTAGCTATGTATGCTAGCTTGGCGCTGTGTAAATAATTCCCCAAGAAAGTAGGCTTCAATCATTGGTTCCACAATTTGATGTGCAAGTGGAATTTATTGTTTTGGGGTTTTTTTTTACATAAAACGTCAGGCCCTGCTAGATTGAACTAATCAAATCAAAATGAATTGAATTTATGTGTTCTGGTTGTCCTAGTAATAGCTAGTGCCGCAGTGTACAACTCTGGGTATTAAGACACCATATCAGCTCCTCCATTGTTCTTTCTGACCATGCCTGCGATGCCTGCCCCCTTCTATTTGATTGGCCAAAGCCAGGAGGTTACTGCTAGAAGTTCAGCATGGTGAACTTTGGGCGGCAGAGCAAAATCTGTGCGCGTTCACATGGGAGGCAGCCGCTTAATACCGCTGTGATCGAGACCGCTTCCCCACTGCCACCTTCCCCTCATTGAAATGACTGGAGGTGGTGAGTTACCACGCATGCCAAGCTGGTTCTGAATGGGGACTGGTTCTTCTATCGGCATGGAGAGAGATGAGCAGATCTGAAAAACATGGTTTTAGTGTAATTCATGGTCGTGTGCATTCTTGTCACTCTTTTTTCTCTCCTCTCCTTGTTTTGGTGCCTGTCCATGCACAGCGACTCTGAGCTCTCCCACCGCCCCACAAACACACTGTGTAACAGAAACTAGGCCAGAAAGAATAAAACAGACCCAAGTGCGGTTACATTTTACTCAAGTCAACCTGACAATGCTGCCATGAGTGCAATGAAACTCACCAGTAAGGGAGGGAGTATCAGTAATTTATGTAGAAATGCAACTTCCTCAACTGCTATGTCCACAGTCAAATCTCAGTCCTATCTTCATCCACCGCCATTTTATTTTACACAGTCACATAGAGCTCATTAGGCTAATAGCTAATGGCAACCATATCATCAAACAAGAACATCCGTATTCTGCAAAACCCCAGATAACGACTGTGTTTAACTTATTATCAATTATAACTATACAACCACCTTCCCCAGTATAGCCTCACTAGGATGAACCAGAAAAGAAGACAATAAACAAAAAGGGCTATGGACACTGCCAAGGGTGCAACAAGCATTGATCCGAGGCACACAGGCTCACACTGCCAGACTGGCCCTTCTCACTAAAGGACTACCACAGTGGAGCGACCAAAACAACGATGGCAGGGTGCAACGGAGCCATAAATGTCACTGTACTGTTCGTAACTGCTCTAACAACAAGCAAAAACATACGCGACTACGTTTTCACAAATGTAATAAGTGACTGGTAGCTCTTAGCATAGCTAACAGTGCAACCTGAGGACCTGTAACGTTTTAGGCTCGTAAGAAATTATTAGCACAAGCTAATGTTAGCTAACAGATGGAGTGGCATTTAAAAAGCACAAGGACACAAAAAATGACTTTGAGAGAGTAACAAGAGTAAATGTAATTTGTTTCTTCCATCCCTGGCTGTATAATGGGCACAGCCACAGAGAAATGCACTTTTTAACATCTAATGTTTTAAGTCATGTCAGTATTTGTTCCAAAGGCTCTCTTACACAAAGACAACATCTGTGATGTTAAAGAGGTATTTTTTAAAGCAATAACGCTGATTGGACAGCGAGACAATGGTCAAGAAGAAATCGAAAAAAAGGAGGTAGTGGTCATGGTGGATGGCTTCATGTGGCGTGGCCTCAGAACCTGTGCTTTGCTTTTTAATACACAGAGGCATATTTTATAATCTACCACTCACACACCCACTGTAGCCGTGTTAGTCATAGATGCAGATGATGTTTCTAAAACATGTTTTAATACTTACTGGTCAGTCATTGACTGCAGAGACAGAATGACACATTGGAGGACGTGCTACTTGCACCCTTACATGTGGTTGTATGTCATTACAGCACAGAGGCCCTGAGAGAATTTGTTTATATCTGTGTGAGTGTTTGTGTGTGTTCTTACTGGGACAAGTCATCATGCGGCAGGTTCGTACGAGAGGAGGGGAGGGCAACCCTGAGCACAGCTCCCTGGCCAGCGTCACCTGGTGGCCCATGGCTGTCAACTGGTGACACAGTGGCTCTCTACGCTGGATCCCCAAACCACAGGACACTGAACACTGCAGAGTAAAATTGTCAGACAGAACATTGACATTGAACAATTAAAGCAAACTAAAACCTCAGACTGGGTTATGTAAGTTTAAGATAAGATTTTAGTTACAGTTATTGAATTCATTGTTTAATTAAGACAGGATTCATATGGAACAATGGCAGCTGGACATGAAGAACTGCCCTACAGAATTGTCCAGTATTAATAAAAAGAAATACTGGGCTGAAAATCACACACACACATACAGTATAATGTACATACACATAAATGTACATTAATACATACTCTTATCAATATAGATGACATTTAATAAAATGAATCCTCATGGAAAAAAACAGATTGTAGAAGCAGCAACTAAGATTGTAATGGGTGTGCAAATTCCGATTGAAAAGTAAAGAAAACACAACTTCAAATGATGCAGTAAATAGAAAAAGCATATTTGCCAAACAAAATATAAATCACAGGTTTGTCTTCTTTATCTTCACAACAGTATAAAATAATCTTCTGAAATCTCTTTCAGAAAATTCAACATGAGCTGACAAACATAAAGGCATCAATAAAGACTTTTGTTCATTTTTTTAGGTGAAGGTTTTTGTATGTTCAGGATGCTAATTCCAAAGCACCAGAAAGTCATTAAGCTTCTAATTTGTAATTTGATTTTGTGCGCTCACCTCTTCTACAAAAGCCTTTGGGAAAGTTTGAGTTAGAATAGTTTGCAAGAGCGCGAGTATAAACACACCGAGGCTGTAAAGGCGGACGAGTGAGTAGATGAGTTTCTGTGTTCCCCGACAACCTCTGTAGTCTCATTTAGCCACTTGTTAGCAACCACCTTTTTAAAGACATGTAAAAGCTTCAAAATTCATGAGTTTTAGGACTCATGCAGCACCCTATTGAGCATTTATGTCATTGGTCGTTCTCAAAAAGTGAAATGTGTTCCTGGGGTTCACAATCCATATTCTAAGATATATGAGTATCTACTACTAGAAATTGAAACCTTCATGTTTTTAAATTTTTTAAAAAACGGTTAGCATACAAAAACACAATAACTCCCATCAAAATGTACTACCGTGGCAGCATGTGTTTTTGTCATTAGAACTTGGTTATTTCCACATCCATGATATAACTTTACTATCCAACACTATTCGACCGCAATGGCTGGAAGTTCTGACTTCACTTCAGGTCTCTATAAGTTCACACAGTTTATTCAAGAGATATATTTGTACAATCGTCTCATAACTGCCTGCAAACCATGCCTCTCTTGTGGAGCAGTTTATACTCTGGCTGAGCAGGATTATATAAACGTGGATGGTGGAACACAGCTTAGACTCTCTGGCTCTCCTTTCCCTCAAACGTCAGCACTGCCGAGATGGTTTGCTATTTGTTAATGCTGCAAATTTGTGGGCTGAAGTTCACCAAAGTCTTGGATAATTTATGCAGATATAAATCGCCCCTGCAAGGAAATCCACATTTCGCTGCCATTCCATTGAAAAAAAACTGATTTTGCTCAAAAATGTTGCTGTTATAAATGAAGACTTGATCAGTCTTCGTTCAAATTAGATATGTTTGTGTGGAAATATTGCTATATTGAAAATAGTGGTTTTCATTTAAGCTTGCAGCCTCCAGCCACCCTCCATCATCTCTTTCATTTCTCCACTCGCTGGTGCTCACCTTTCCCCATTCTCCTCCTGCCATGTAGGGCAGACAGTCAGTGTTACTGCAGCCTCTGTTAGTGGCAGGTTTGCTCCCCCAGCAGGCATTTTCTCCCAGCCTCCTATAAGCCCCTGTGGACAGGAGCTGCTTACAGTAGACCTTCCGCATTTGGACACCCCCACCACAGGACTGGGAGCACTGAAGGGAGGAAGAAGAAGATAGAGGTAGGAAGGGAGGAGTTTAATCAGTTTTTATTACATACACAATCACATACATAGGCACACACACACAAACAAAGTCCATACCTGCTGCCAAGGTTCGGTCTCCCAGGCTGGAGGACAGTTCACCTGGTTGCAGGGTTGCAGGATGGCAGGTTTGAATTCCCTGCACTCGTCCTCTGAAACAGTCAGAATATCCTGCTGGTCAATGGACAACAGACGCATGCAAAACACACTCCTGGTCTGTATGCCGACGCCGCAGGACGCAGAGCAGCCGGTCCACGCTGTCACCTCCCAACTGCAGAGAGAGATAATGGAGCAGGTCAGACACAAACACTACTAAATATTAGGATGGAAACTCTCTCTAGGAGATGGACTGTGGAAGTTGTTGTACTTTTTCCATTTTCACCTACAGTATTAAATGATCCCTTTGTGGCACATTGTAAATATACTGTATCATTTACCCTAGTATTGTAAATAAAGAGATAATGGTATTTCCCAAACTTTTTCTCATAAGCCCTGTTACATCTCTCCCTTCTATCTTGTCATGAAGAATGGGCCTACTGTAGGAGTTACTTGCAGAGAAAGAGGGGGTGAGTGGGAGAGAGAGTTATAGACAGACAGAGAAGAAGAGGGAATAGGGGAGCTTATACACCTCACTGTGTTCTCACTGTTGGTCTCCCAAACTCCCAGGCAGCAGACTACACCCTGTGTGTTGTGTACGTGTGAGTGTGTGTGTGTGTGTGTGTGTGCATGCGTGTGTGTGTGTGTGTGTGGGGGACAGAGAGATCTCATGCATGTGTGTGTAAGGCCCTGCACTCTGCAGCTGCTTCCTGTAAATGTCCATTAGAAGAGGAACGAGCGGTAAATCACTGTATGTGAATCAGACATACCTCCAGTGTGCAGGACTACTAGATGGGAAAATATTAATCTGCTGCCTGGAAATGCAGTGACTTATAGCATGCACACACACAAACACATGAACACACACTGATGGTTAACTATGTAAGATATTACGACCATCTTGTGAGTGATGAGTTACATCCACTCATGTCACAAAATGACAATGACATCTCAGTTGTCCTCACTTGCTTTACTGACTGAATTTCATATACACATCATCATCACAAGTGTCAAAGTGAAATGAGTTACATGGAAGCAGGATATGTTAAAGAAATAGCTCAACTTTTTAAAATGTTCTTATTTGCTTTCTTTCTGAGAGTGAGACGAGAATAGTGGCTCAATCTCATGTCTGTGTTTTAAGTATAGAGTTGGAGTTAGGGCATGGTTAGCCTAGCTTAGCATAAAGACTGAAAGCAAAGGGAAACAGTAAGCCTGTAGTCTTGTCATCACAGTGAGATTGCCATGTTAGGTACCATTGTGCCTGTACAGTAACCAAAACCAAAACCTGGACTCTCTGACCTCTCTGGCAACCTGCGCTACAGCCGAGGTACTAGCCCTTTGCAACTATTGGAAAAATAGTCTCTTCTGTGTGTGTTTATGTGTGTGGGTGTGTGTCTGAGTGTGCATTGTTGTACCATAATGGTGAAATGTTCCTTTAATGAAAGTGTAGGCTGACAAGTACTTTAGAATCAATCAGCATTTGTTTCTTAAACATAAACCAGGGTAATGCCACTTTGCTGAGGAACAGACGTGTGTACTGCACAGCATCACAGTAGCATACCCTGCTGTTGACTCATGGACCAAAGCTGTCCTGCAGTGATCTTTTGCTTCTATAACCACAGTTGTAATGATTAAGAACCCAGCTGTGCTCAAACAATGACAGGTTTTCCAAAAGACTCTCCTCTCCCAGGAGAAAACCCACCCATCAACAACTGAAGATCACGTCAGACTACTTATGGAGCGATTGTTGTTTCTAAAGTTTAAATTGGCACTCCAGTGACTTAGTATTGTATTTCCACAAAGTTGGGGGACTTGACAGAGACAGATTAACAAGACTAAGGAATGCAGCTCTGCACTGGCAAACTGGCATATCCCTGGGGCGCACTGAGGTTATTTCCTCAACTGCGCTAGTTTGGTATCTTGGTGACTGGCTGTGCGCCCCAGTGGGAGGAAAGGCGTGGTAGAGGGCATACTGTTGCCAATGCAGCGGCATACTTGATTGGCAACATAAATCCCTTTATTCATATTTGGCTTGTCTTTCCACTTTAATTCACAATTTTTCAACCAGCTGACGTGTTTTTGTGTGATCACACACACAAAAAAGTACAGTTTTACTCCAAATATGGCATTAATGCCAGCGAGACTAGCAAGTGATTCTTACCAGCATCTGACTGTCATTGATGACAGCTAATAGCCTATACTGATGGCCTTTCTCTAGTGACTCTCTGTGTGAAATTAGTTAAATCAGGAGAGACTTAATTTAAGAGGGATCAAATAAACTTATTGACATGGTGCACAACAAAGTTAAGATATGTGAAGATTCTTTGGCGATTAGACGCCATAGTGACATCATCATTTTTTAGAGGGAAGTGATGCCATTAGTTGAAGAGGAATATTCCTTGCCCAAAGAAGAAGAAAAAAAAAGAATATGATGATGAAGTTGAGTGATGGATGACCACGTGATGCTTCTCCTGAGAGGCATGATATCTTTTGATGAGGAGCGCCCTCTATGGATGATGTCAACAACTGCTTGATTGACACATAGGACTGCGATGGGTTTGCGTTTCCAATACTGATATAGCATGCTACAGCGATGGGGTAAATCTCATACAGCGCTGAAGATGAATCAAGCCGGGAAAAGGAGGGAGGTGATAAAACCCCCCAAAACCCACGGATGGAGCGGCATCTATGAAGAACTTCAGTAAATCAGAGGAGTGCACCAGCTCATCGTAGAAGACCAGGTTAGGCCACTCCATCGAGCAGATGAGACCAAAAGCTGTTTCCTACCAACATCCATTGTTGATGGACGATCAAAAAGTTATATGTCTTTTGTTATATATATATATATATATATATATATATATTTGTAACAGTGTTGGAAGACATTGACAAAAGATCATGTTAGAACAGAAAATGCTGATATGGATTATGTCTTTAAAACTCCACACCACCAGTTTGTTTGCGAGGCTGTGATGAGATCAAGTGACGTCAGTTAGTTTTTCTTTGCTGATTCTCTTTCTTTCTTTTTTTAACCAGTTTTAGTCATTATAGATGTCTATGACAGTTTAATTTGCCCTGCTTTACACAGAGGCTCATACAGACAGGCAGCTGCTGAACTGAGCGATGGCTGAGGGCATTTAAACTGAACTAGAAAGGTCTGATTTTTGATCAGTTTCCATATATCTTCTTAATGCCTTTCACTGTCTTTTCCTTTTTAAGTCTCAGATCAAATGAGTAACCACTATGTTGAAAAGGGGACAAGTGGCTTTGGCTGCTTTGTAAACTGATTTCTAGAATATCTATTGGCTTGTTGGAACTGTTTTGCAGCACACAGGCAAGAAAGAAGCAAGTAGCAAACGATGACATCAATCAGGGAAAAATATGGAAAAATAGGATCAACGTTTGAAAATGACTGCACTTGTACTTTCTGCCAGAGTCATACTAAGCCTTATATCAAGACATGCAGTATTCAGCCATTCACTGCTGCTTAATATAGGAGCTGTGTATTATTAGCTGCATGGTAATCCTTTTCCCTGAGCAGGAGGAGAATCCAGCCTGTGTCTCCGGTATAACCAGAGGGACAAGGGGCCAAAATAAGTTGTAAGTCTGCCACTAATACACCCACTGACCTGCCGGCTGGCTTGAAATCTGACCAGGTTGGTTTGATTAAAGGGACAGAGGTGGGTAAATCCACCTAAACTCAAACTCTTATTACACTGGGAGTGTACCAGTGGCTCAGGAGTTTTTGTTCCATTTCAGAGCTGGAAAGTTTTACAAGCCAGGATTTAAGGAGAAGTAATTATCAGACCTACTGAACACCTTACTTACTCTCCCTTTCACAGAAAAAGAATGTTTGGCTGAAAGAGTATAGCTTTTTTTTTTATATAGGTGACCCTAGAGCTGGGTGATATATCAAATGAATTTGATTAATTTTGCACAATGTGTAAAATGTCTACATCATGAAAATCAGGTTTCCCAAACCTGCTCAAAATGTTTATTTTCACTCTAAAAGTAATGTAAATGATCAACTAGTGCAGTGCCCGTTTGGGGCGTGGCTGTTCAGAGCACGTGCCCGTTCGCGATTGATTGACTCCCACCGGTATTGCTGCTTGCAGCGTTGTCGGAGGGCGTGCCAATTCGGAGCACGTGCCTGTACGGAGAGGGTCCATTGCTTGGCTCCCGGAAGTGCTGCTGGCAGCGTTGTCCAGAAGCGCAGTATGGCTGCTTGAAGCATTCTCGAGAACCTCTTATCTGTTCAACTTCACACTCAACACTGCACTCCTTTGGTTCCTCAGCAATACACCCGCCAAGTGTGAAGTCAATTGGATGGCTATATTGCCCAGCCCTGGGTGTTTGTTGCCTCATAATGGTCACCAAGTACAACTCATAGAGCACCCATTCCTTTATTTACCACTACACCACTGAGCCTTACTTTTCATGGCCTGTAGTGTATAGGCACTATGGTAGTCCTGTGGTATGTCAGCTGAGGGAGTTTAAAACCTGTGCAAGTGTGCAGGGCCTCCAAAAACCACCCAACTTTTTTGATCTTGTGCCCCAATTGGCAGCATGAGATTGTTTGTCAGTGTGTTCAAAATCTATTTCAAATTTCTGTCACAAAAATGGTTCATATGAGCACTTCCTCATCTACCACCTCTATGGTCAAGGTTTTGTTAGGTTAAGGCGGTTGGGGTTAGGGAAAAATTGTGGTTTGGGCTAAAATAACTACTTGGTTAAGATTAGGTAAAGATCATGGTCACGGTTAAAAGAAACTAGCACTTACTGTTGGTGGGAAATGGGAAATGAGCAGTGCTCTCTCGTGTCATAGTCACATGCTTTGTTGACCCATCCATCGACCCCAAGCTCCTCCCTACAAGGTTTTGTGGCTTTATGTCACGTTACTTCTGCCTTTATGTGACAGACAAGAGTCATAATTCGCACAGCCACAAGAGGCCGTTAATGTTAATGTGTCCGTTAATGTAAACATAGGTCATATTTCAGAATTTAAACAAAAGACTGATGCTGTTGTTTTTCTTGGGAGGCCAGCCTTGAAATATTCATGGCTCTCTGTTTTTGTATGGCAGCACCATTCCATCAAATGAATCCATTCAATTCAACCTGACGTGCTATTTTATTTTTGGTATGTTTGGTAGCTACTGTCAAAGGAAGCTGAAGTTATTTAATGCAAATGAAGAAATGTTGAAGCTGTTTTTTTGTGTCTGATATGTTTTGTTTGGAACTACTGAGGATCTTAAGTCTGACTTTAATTATAGTTTACATCTAACTGTTTTTTTTTTTATTATTATTGTGACATGTCTTTATCTATGGTTATCTTTTATGGGTTAGGAACACTGTCATTTCAGTGATTTTATAGATGAATAAATTAAACCTTTTGTTTTTATAAATCACTCAAAATAGTTTATATTTATTTATTACCTGAATGATAAAAATAATTACTCTGCCTGTTACGGGTGCCTCTCAGTAGACAGCATGTTATTAATGTATCTTTTTTTCAGCCCAAAATACATTTGTGTTGATCATACTGACAACTGTAAACCCCTCTCCCTGTGCCACACAACCTACTTGGGTTTCTTCAATAGCCTAACCATTTCACTAGGCACTGGTCTGACTACATGTCTTATTGTAGTTATTCAGTAAGGTGCTTGTTTTGGATGGCCAAATATGGCATATAAATCAGTCTACAAAGAAAACAGCTCTCTGCACTGGTCCCAAACCCTCTGACTGCACTCCCAGCGGTAATCCCAGTGTTTATTCTAACTAATGCAGGCAGCTCTGTTTAGTTTTCCTCTAAACTCCATCAATGAACTTCATTTCAAAGTTATTCTAACATGGTAAGAAAAATGATTAACGGTTTTAAAATTTGGGGTTCATTCTTCATTCTGCTCTCTGTGAATGTAGAGGGCATGAAGGATTCCTTTAAAGGATTTCTGGTAATATTGGAACCACCTGCTTGGTGTGTATGTTACAAAGGACTGGGTCTAATTCTACGGATTGTAATAGTAACGTAGGGACTGGTTAGCCAATCTTTGTCTCCTGGTTTCTGGGTCTGGACTGCTGACATCAGCTTAATGTTCTGAGGCCTTTTTCCTCAGTAAGTTGTGGCAAAGAAACATGAGCTCCTGTTCCCTGCTCACTGGGTGTTTGCAAACAAAGTAGACTCTTTGAGATACACTCCCTGATTGTGGTGTAGCACTCAGTAATACCACTAGATCCCTACATTTCTACCCAGTTCACTATTGATGTTTTGTAATTCAACACAGTTTGGAATTCAACTCTGAACTGTGTTGAATTTTAGAACATCAACAGTGAACTGGGTGTATAGTGAAAGTGTATTCATTTCGAAAACACTAATGATTATTGCTACACACTAATGAACAATATCAAATGTATATGCAAAACCAATGATAATAGCGCATATATATATATATGTGTGTGTGTGTGTGTGTGTGTGTGTGTGTGTATATATATATCTATATATAGATTCTTTTGCTTTTTGATTCGCAAATGCGAATTAGTCTGGTCCTCTCAGTTCATTTTCGATTTCCAAGGTTGCATAATCAACGGGCGCAGACCAAAATGCCTCTGGACTCAACTGGATAGACCTACAACCAATCAGAACAATGAAACGTGTGACGTAGCGCTGAGCGAATCCTGCCAGAAGTACTGCAAACACATCTTTCTTATCAACAAAAGCTTTAAGTGCAGGTGTTTGTTCTTCTTTTAGAGGAAATATACCGTCCAGTTTGTTTGATACTGACACCATAGCGGATTCAGAACATTCCACATCAGCGGCAGCCATCTTGGTTGTTTATGAAAATGCCTCAACGGTGCTCCAGTCATTGTATCAAAACCGCCCCATATTAAATAAACAGTTGTGAATGGTCCGACCTGGGCCAGGTCGGCTGGAAATCTGTCTGAATGGGATAAGGACCAGACACATCTGCCAGAGCAAGTAAAATGTGAGCTTGCAGATTCATCTGGTTTCCAGGCTACCATTTTCCTATAAGCTATTGCCTCTTGTAGGCATGGTCTATGTGACATAAACTGCCATGACTCTTGAGAGCAACTGCAACCAAAGTAATCCTGCAAAACTTGATAGGTGGCGCAACATCAACATGATCAAGTTAAATGGCCATTACTCAGCAGTCATGAGTCTGGCTCACTTGAAAACTTTGCACAATTCATCCTTGTACCAAGCAGTAATATTCATACATGTGATACAGAGCTCAAAGTTAAACTGGGTACAAGCACAGAGAGACCTCAGGCTTCCAGCCGGAGCAGTCCCGGACTGTGGTGTGCTTGTTCAGGCTCTGTGAGCTTTCTATGTGGCTTCAGTGACCTTGTGGTCTCTCACCTTGGGGGGCATGGCTCAGGGTTACAGATGCGGATCATCACTGGCGGCTTGCTGGATGCATCACACAGAGAGTCCTCCACCTCCTCACCCAGCTTCCTGTTAACACACCTCACAACTGCCTTCTGCTTCCCTGGTTAGAGGACATACATAAGAACCAGTTGGACATGAAAGGACAACAGGCATGGGCAAAAGAGTCAGGAGCATTTCAACTGCCAACATCCATTTCGGAAACCTCACCAGCAGCACATGTGGCTGAGCAGGCAGTGAAGCCCCTGTAGTCCCAGCTGTACATTTCCTGTGTCTGGATGTAAGGGGCACCATGGTCCTGGAGGCCTGAAGAGGTACCTGGAACTTTGATACATAGCCCCTGGTTGCAGGGCCTCTCCAGCTGGGGCCTGTCCTCGCCACACTCCTCCTCTGGAAGGTCCACCTCTGTCTTGGTGAATGAGAGCAGCACCCGGCACTTCACCTCCCGAGTTTGCCTGCCAGGCCCACAGGTGGTGCTACAGGGTGACCAGGGCCCGGGTACGAATCTGAACACAGAGGTAGAGAACATATACAGTTAGAGCCATAGCATTTAAACCAACACATTTTTTTGTTTGACATTTGTTTTGCATCTGATTGCCAAACAGCACTTGCAATCAGCCGATTAAAAGAATTACAGTAATCACAGATGAGTGAGATATCACAGAATGTACAAGAGACGGGCAAATTCAAAGGCATCTAATTCAGTTTAAAGTTACTACAGACTACCCTGGACTCTGGTAGAGCTGTAGAGTGTGCGTGTTAAAGATAACCAGGTATGTTGGAAGTGTAGGTCTGATGAAACATCGGAGTATGCCCTTTGGAGTTGCCCTCAGATGCAAGAATTCTGGATTTCTGTCCATGAAACTTATATCATGATATCATGCCTGAGCCAATATACACTTGATTTGCTAACAGACGTCTCCTAATGTGCAGCCCCGCTGCTGGGTACGAATAGAGCAATTTTGCCTGCCAAATGAGCAACAGTCTCTGAGAAATCATTGTACGATGTGTGTCCGGCTCAAGTCACTCCGTCTCCACAACTGGTATCACTCTGTCGCTTTCCAAGAATGCCTATAAAGCCTGCTCATTTATTTGTTAGAGTGTGATGACTAACCAGCCAGATAGGGATAAAAAGAAAATTGGAGAAATCCTTTATTTCAAGTGGAGCCTCACATAATCTTCACATTTAAGGTAGCAGTTTGGCAAAATCACCTGCACAAATATATGTATTATATATTGTGCTTCAGCTTGATACAGTGTGATCTGTATTTTATTCACATTACTGTTTTCCTTTGTTGTTTGTTCTCTCCATCTTTAACACGGGGTGTGGAATACTGCAGACAGTGCAATAGGTAGGACTGTTCAATTTTCAGAGAGGCCACTTACTCACTCCTCAACTGTGATTGAGCATTAAAGGTTTAGTATTATACTTGTTATCCATGTTTTGATTGAGCTGTCATATGCAAGTTGGTTGTAGAGTTTTGAACACGGGAAATAGCAAGACCCTGTGTTACTGTGGCTTCCATGGCTTCACTATCTATTATTATTACTGCTTGTACTCAAGAGCCGTCTGTTTGCTGTTAATATATTCTCATAAAATCAGTGTGTATGCTGTGTAATTCCTGTCACTACATGCATGCGCCGAGTTTCCTTCTTGTATTCCATACTGCAGCCTCTCTGTTACACAGTCTAGCTCCACTAAAGCGTTGTCAGTAAGGGCCAGTGTTGCCAACATCACAGAAATTCCTTCAAAGACGTGAATGATATTCACAGATTGACAATCCTATCCCTAGTGTAATGCCAGACATATGAATTCCTCTTATTGTAAATCATTTGGGGAAAATGTGTTGAAAGTGTTGCTGCAGATCTAGATCAGGTCTAGAGTATTTATGAAAAAAATCAACCCAGGCATTTTCTTATTTTCAACTAAACCCATAAAAAGACCCAAACCAACAATTAATTGATCCTACTAACAAGTATTGTGTTTGTAGTCAAAGGCTGATATCTTCTTCCTCTGTGTCATAGAGCTCCATTGTTGTCCAAAAACTATTAAAAACACATCAGTGAGACACACTGTTGTGCTGTTGCAATGTTCCTTTATTACCATGAACACACACACTGTAGTTTATTTGGACTTAATCCCACATACACCGTCCTGCTGCAGACACCAAGTGTGGATGAATCCAATTCATCAACATTTGTTTAAAGTTGTTCCTTCAACCATGACAACGAAGACCCTGTAACCATAACAAAGTATTTGTCTGTCCCCAACTCTAACCAAGATATTTTTGTACCTAAACTTAACTAAACCTTAAAGGTGGGGTCAGCAATTCTAATCCAATACACTTTTTGTCAAATTCAGTGAATATCCCCTCATAATCCACTAGCTGTCCGCTCTGTGTGTGCGATGAAAAAAAATCTGGTGTTTGTACACAGCTCTGGCTCTGTAAATGGGAAACACACAAAGTGGCTCAGACCGAGCCACACAACACTAGTCATGCTTGTGCACAGGACTTCTGCCGGCAACTCTCCCTTTCCACGTCCTCGCCCACCAGGAACGGAGCTACAGCATGATAGTAATGAAACGTAAATAACATCGGAGTATAAATATCAACAATCTTTCTCAGAATCACTGACCCCACCTTTCATCATAGTGGTTACAGATCAGAAAATGCTAACAGGAATTTTTTTGAAATGGTCAGTTGTAATTGTTTTGGAAGACACTGACCAACTATGTTGTCCTGCCAATAGAGCTGTCAGATCAGAAAATGTTCATATGGGTCGTTTTGGAAGGCAGCTACACATGGCATATTTTGCCGTTTAGTTGGGAGGTCTTGTCTCAGCTGGTGATAAGAAAGTGACTAAAATCTGGATAATGGGATACTTTGTTAGTACTATATGCTTTAAGCGTAACCTTGGAACACTAGTTTGATAAAATAAAGCAAGGCCTTCATCTTTGAATGTGTGAGTTAAATAAGAACAACTGATGCATTTTTGGCTGTGTGTTGTAATTATTTATTTAGCTTCAGTACGCTTTACTTATCTGGATCCAATTCTCACCTACTTCTTTATTAAAATGTAATCGTTAATAATCATCGATAAAGTTATGTGCAAGTATCTCAAAGAGTACTACATCTGAAGTGCAATGCATTCTTACTTTCCATTCCAATCTGTATGAAGCAGATAACACGACGAAGATGAAAAGCTTCATTTGCTTCAGTTCACTGTGTCTCTTCCCCATCCACCCACCATCCTAGTGAGGGAACAATACACTACTACTGCTGGAAAAGGTGGAACACTTGACAAAAAAGCAGATGTTAATAACTCCAGCTGCTTTATGTAATGAAATCCTAAAGCTGCAGAGTGGCAGATACACCAGAGGTACTGTGTGACGGTGAGCTTGTTACAGTAACTGAACAGAAGTGAGCAGAGAGATAGGTTCCCTGGAGGTCAGACTTTCTGTAGAGCTCTCTTGAGGGGAGGTGGAATATGTTTAGACAGACAGTCCTGTCACTGAAAAGTGGGTTCAAGCTCAGTCAGATTTTCAGACGGGTGAGAAATGAAAGGAAAATCTGCGTAAATGAGCGGAGAAACAAAAGAAAAGGGAAATGGTGTGAATCCAACACGTCCTCATACCTAAACGACAGAATAGGTCATCTGTCACTGACTCCCAAAATACTAACATAACTTACAAACGTAACTTTACTTACGTAACTTAACGTTACGATCTGACGTAAGTTAAAAGAAGTCAATGTTGACTTTTGGTTTCACATGGGACACAGTCGCTTTGTCAACATACAAGCTGCATCTCTGGTCAAGAGAAGCAATGCAGGAAACTCTTGAGTGGCCTCTATGACTATGGCGTTTGATGGGTCACAGGACATCAGAGACAACAAAAAAGGTTATTAACGTCGATCAAGTAACGTCGTAGCGATCTCTTGAGAGTTTCCTGAAGCAATGCTGCTGTATGGGCTGTATTTATTTTTCCTTGCTGAGGAAGGAGCTTTTTGATGGGCAGTTTGAAATAGCTAAATGACCTTTCAACATGTTGGGCGGATGGTTTTCTTAAGAATGTGGCCAAACTGTACAGATGCCATTTACACCTGATCTGATCACAATGTGACCACCTCCAGATGTGGTCTGTCATGTTAATAGCAGGTGTAAATACTTTTTTCCACCACTATTGGAATTCATATAAATGATAAACTCAACCTGACCACAGCTGCAATTCTGAAGGACCACTGAACATACAGATTGAGGGTTGAGATGTGGATTATGCTTCATAAGTACGTTGAGAGGTTTCTGTGAACGTTTTGCGAGATCAAAATGTTTCAACTTGAGCAAAACATTCTCGTATATACCAGGGCTTTATGAATCTGGTTCATAAACTAACAAAGATGAGACGAAAACGCTGAGAGGGACGGAAGGAAAATGTTTCTGGTGAGTTCTGAGTTCAGTCAGAGGCTGAGCTGAACACAAACACACACACAGGCACACTCCTACATACACAGTTGGTGCGTCCGCTGCCACTGTGGGTAGCTTACAGCTAAGGTCTGTGCCAGTATGTATATAGTCCATGGTATGTTGGTCTAAGGTCATGACACTGTACCGTTGGTACATTGGCTGTTTGGGGCGAATAAACACAAAAGGTCCAGTGGTCACATTTGCGAGAATGATGCAAGGTGAAAATTCATTTTGCCTTGCATCATTATTCTCCACAAGCAGTTACTTGTCATCATTTTTTAGGTGTTTGACCAAACAACTGATGCACATGTTTCTCTGGTAAGGGCAGCCTCTCTTAAATCAAATAAAAAAAGTTAAGCAACATGCTACAAGCGTTTCTGAGCCACCCTTCAAGCCTACAGGGGGTTTGTGTTTGACACTCCATGCAGGGTAACTACCACAGCTGAGCTTCACATGATCATCATCAGATGAATGTGGCTTACATAAGATTTGCTTGGCTGCATGTGATGAAGATTTGCTGGGGGCCTGCTGTAGGTGTCTGTGCAGAGTGCCTGAGGTGTGTGTGCAGAAGATTTTGAAGAGCATGTTTGCAAAGAGTTTGACGAGCGTGTGTGTATCTGCCAAGTTTTTGAGGTGTGTGTGAGCTCTGAGAGCTGATGGATCCCAGGGAGGCTATCAGAGCTGACCAGGCCCAGAGCAGCAGGCAATAATCACATGCTTATCAGCACAAGCGGAAGGAGAGGAAACAGGGCTGGATGGAGTCACACAGCCCAGGATAAGCTGGGTGTGTGAGTGTGTGTGTTTACCTGAAAAAATCTTCATCTAACATGAATAAAGAGTGCATATATACTGTATATGGTGACAATATATATCCTCTTTCAGATACAACATGATTTAACAGTCTCGTGTCTGAATGAGCACCCTGGTCTTACCATGTCGGACCTAATAACATTTCTGTATCACTTTCAACACATCACAAGTCTGAACTGAATGCCGTCAGATTAACATAAAGGCTGCAGCAGCACAAATTTAAACGTGCAGAGAGAGAGAGATTAAATGCACCTCTTGTTTCACCTTGTAACATCACTGTAATACATTTAATATCTAAATCTTCATCTCCTATGCAAAAGAAAATAAAATCAGTTGCATAATCTATGAAACACCGCGAAAGTCCTCCAACCTTAATGATAGAAAAGGTTGTTTGTCAATGACTCCCAAAACGACATATATAGGCGAATCGTACCTTCATCGTCATGGTAACAACAACACATGGTTAACATTGTGAAATGGTCGCAGTTTGGTTAGGTTTAGGCATCAAAACTAATTGGTTAGGGTTAGAAAAAGGTCATGGTTTGGGTTAAAATAAGTATGTTAGTTATGTTACTTAATTCATGTACGTAAGTTAAGTTACGTAGGCTACTTAAGTTCAAGTAAGTCAACGACACGACTGGGTGAAAGTCCTGTGTTGTTCCATCCACCCCGACCTCCTCCCTATGCTGACCTCACTCTTTATAGGTCCCCGCCTAACAATAAACGTGAATATGGGTCGTAATAAGCTGCTTGCACAGACGACCTATACGGCCATATTTTTGGGAAGGACAGTCTCCTTTATATATAACGTGAGCAAATAGGAATTAAACGAAAGTCCCGAACGTCCTGTCATTGAGTGCTTGTGCACTGCCAGACTTTATAAAACAGGCAGCAGAGCAGGGGTTAGCATCCCTCACACTTAAAAAAAAAGTTTAAAATCCATCAGTGATGCAGCCTGTGAAAGAACAAAAAGCACTATTTCTCCTAATCACAACATTTTTAACTCTCTCTCTCTCTCTCTCTCTCTTGCACCAGGTGCCAAATATCATGCTAGCATACAGCTCACTCCGTAGTGTCCTGTCATGTCTGAGTGAACATTAACATAAAAGTCACAAAGCGAGTATCAATCACATAAGGGAACTGGCATGTACCCAGCGTTTGCTAAACTGTTCCCTCACAGGTAGCAATTCACTCCACCTGAAGTCCCATGCTGTGTCCCAAATTCCATACTGCACGCTCATTGTATACTAATTGTCATAGTACACTTATTTTGAAGTTAGTAAAAACACAAATTGAACATTTTGTACTAACAGGAAATGAGGCAATGTGTGTGCCCACAGACGTCAGTCAAACTAAAACTTTAGAATGCCACTGTATTAAACTTCACAAAGAAAAAGTATGTCTACGGCTGTATTTTCTGTCCTGCCTGCTATCATTAGAGAGCAGTGTTTAAGATGTCTGGATGTGAAGGATGGGAAGTGCCGTGTAGTAATTGGAGTTACTACAAAGCACCTTGAAAAAGTGGCATTTTGGCCAGGAAACCTAAGAGAGTACCAAGCTAGCAAGAAATCTCTGGGCTGGCAGCAGCACACTAACGGCAGCCGTCACAGTGACATTTTACAGCCCACCGTCGGCCCTGTGTGAGCAGGTCTTTAGCTGAGAATAAAAGTGAAATAGATTTCATGGAGCAGATGCTTGTGGATTTGCTTTCAGTTTTTTTTTCCAAAGCTGAAATGTATTGTTGAGGCAGCTGATAACAGCAAAGCCCAGTAAGCGAGGTTTTGGTGATTTGCACATTTGAAAAAAAGTTTATTCATCTATTAAAAATTGACTATATTTTGTTGAAAAGTAGATCATAAGTAGATATGTGGACATGTTTTACACACATGCACTTGGTGTGCTGGTAAGTTACAGTCTGCGTGGTCATACATTTAGGGCAGCATGTGGATGTGAGCATAATAAGAAATTTACCTCCATTAACCATCAGACCCATGTGGGTATTCAGGAAAGTGGAAGGTGGAAAGTATCATTTGGACTTTAAAAAGAGAGAGCACTGGATGTTGTGTATGTGTCTAAATGTGCATGTGTGTGTGTGTGTGTGTGTGTACTCACGTGGGATCCTCTGTAGCAGTATGGTGTTCCTCCAGTTCATGGGCTTGTTTTAACCAGGGCACCTTGGCCTCCACTGGCAGGGATTCTGACAGAGAGACAGATGTTAGTGTCATCCCAGTCTGACACCAGTGATCAGGGCCTGAATTCATCAAGCACCTCAGAGTAGGAAATTGATCCCAACTGGACCAAAGTGATACATATTGCTCCTAGTTTTAGGCTTAAAAAAGTTCAAGCATTTTATCAACATTCTTGAGGTGAGTGACAGGGCAAAAATGGTATGGACATACTGCATATAATATAGAACATCTGATGTAAAAGAAAGATACTAATTGAAACATCTTGTGAGTGGTTTTGTGCATGATGTTATTGCTCCATCTACTCTTAAGACTGTTAGCTTGCACAATATCATTACTCCAAACAAAGATGAGATAACACAGAATTAACATTTACAGTTAGGTCTGGATGCATGATCCTTGAGTTTTTGGCCAAATTGCCTGGGTATGCATGATGCACGGAAATGGCAACACTGGCAGTATTTGACAACTGTGCTGCTATAAATACAGGTACCATCCAAGAATGCCAACTCAACCACAATAAGGGACTGTATGAACATATTAAGGTAGGGAGGATTTTTGGCTGAATACCCACAGTCAGCATGTTTCCTTTCACTTTACAATTTGGCAGCATGTGTTGCTGAACTTGCGTTATATTATAGATACACTTTATGTGTATGTTCAATGAGTATTTTACATTTGTCAAACTTGACCTATTGGTCCTATTTGCTATTAGTTGATAGTGTAAAGAGACAGGACTCTGTATATGGCCAAATGCATGTTTATGAATGAAGGCACACAATTTCGAACTCTCACAAGAGAGATTTGTAAATCTGGAGAAAGAACACTTTCTCCCAAAAAACTCAGACCAACCCCCCCACCCCCACTAATATTTTTTGTGCAGTCCCTAGTATTGTGTTTCCCGTTCAAATGAAACACAAGGTTTGTGTGTGTGTGTGAGAGAGAGAGAGCACACACACATTTATTCCATTATTATGGAAAAAGCTCTTAACTGGCATTTAGAGACATACAGTACACATGCATGCAAAACTATGAGCTTCTTTTGGAGAGAATGAAAAGCTTTTAAAGAATCCAGCAGTTTAATGAGCAGGGATGCATGTTATGGTGGAAGATGGATCATAAATTAATCAGAATTTCCACATGATGGAAGCTGATGCAAATGAAGCCTATTGTTTTTAGCAGCACACACACACACACACACACACACACACACACACACACACACACACACACACAACCACAGAGCTCAAAGAGCCCTGAGTTACAACTGCAGTGCTGTCCAAATGTACAGTACATATGTTTATGCAATGCTGCGTTGTATTTTTCACAGTGCAGATAATATAAGATATTATATTAATAGCCAAGTTATTTTTTTTATTGGTGTACTGGAAAAATGCAAAAGCCACACACATATACAATAATGGGATTGATGAGGGTGTATGAGTATGGTGAAATATAAGGTGAAAGAATATAAGATTAATTTTGTTGATAGTTTGAGAGTGCATTTATTCCTTGTGTGCATGTCTTAGCTTTCTGGTACTAAGAAATTCCTTCCTTTATCAAACATGAGAATGGGTATACAATAAAATATACAAAAAATAAAGAAATCAGACATTTGTGAGCTGTCCATTACGGTCTTTTGTCAATTAGTATCCATACCTCTGGGCTTGTGGCAGGCGATAGGGACCAGACAGTCTTCTTTAACGTGAGGTTTGAGTGACGTTTCACAGCCTCCAATGTGCTGCCCACGATGGTCGATGCACAGAACCACCCGGTAACGCAGGCCACGTCCACACGTCACTGTGCACTGCAGTGGGATGACAACACACACATTACGTCACATAGTATACACTTCACAAGTGACATCAATCAATTCACGTTATTAACACTTCAACTAACAGTTATTTTCATTATCGATTAATCTAGTGGTTCCCAACCTTTTTGGCTTGTAACCTTTATGTCTACTTGTGATCCCACCAGTTCAACCATCATTTTAATTCTTTAGAAATGGGAAGAAAGGCTGTAAAAATAAACATAACTTTGTGTAGCACAAATATATCTTTTTTGCTTTCCTCCCATGTCACCTCCTCAGATTGATTTTGTGCTGACCACCAGGTTGGGAACCACTGTGTTAATCTATCAATGATTTTTTTGAGTAAGTAGTTAAACGTTCAGTTAACAAAGAAGCCAAAACCAGACAATGATCAGTCGATTATCAAAATTGTTGCAGATTAATTTTATGGCTATCGACTAATTGATTAAGCTTCTAATCATTTCAGCTCTACAAGTGATCAATCAAGGATTTTACAGATGATAGAGGAACAAAAAGAGATAAAAGTAAAACTGATGGGTGAATTTTATACCTGCAAATAAAGCCTTTTGATGCTTGGAAGACTGAGTTCAGATGAGTTTCTCCCTTACTAGTGTAGATGGCTGGTGTAAACAGACACTTACTGACCTGAGACCACTCCATGGCCACCCACTGGGGGCAGACGAAGGCATTGCAAATCTGTCGGGTGATAGGCCGAGGGGAGTGGGTGCACTTCCACTCCTCCACCTGGGAGAGCTGTCCCTGGCTGTCCTCTTCCACACACAGCACGCTGCGATCCTGCCAGCCGCCGCCTTCACCACAGGACACCGAGCACTGGGTCCAGGGACCCTGCTCCCAGCTGCACACACACGGGACAGGGGTCAAGCTCTCTTAATGCTTTATCAGATCATTTAAAGGTATAATATGTAACATTTCCTCATTAAAATGTCTAAAAACGACTAGAACTATGTTATATATTTCGCTGAGTTGTGTACTTACATTATCCCAAATGTTTCCAACTATGTTCAAACCCAGAGAAATCCCTAATTTTATTCAAGGTAATGGTGCATTTACTTTTGTCGCCTGTCAATGGCGTCATATCCCCTTTACCCTTTACCCCTCTAGTTGCAATAACTTCCAGGGAAACACCAGATGATATGTCAGAGACAGAGGCATTACCATTTTGCAACACAGTAATCCAGTAGAGAGGTAATTTATTGATATGACATTTCAGTATCGATCTAGCTTACTATGATGTGCTACTATGACAAGTGGCTCATGCCAGCCACCAAGCTAATGTGTACAGTAACATTATAACATTACAACATTTAACACACTCATAAAGTTATTTTTAGTATGATCGTTTTGACCACGTATAACAGCGCTGGGCTACCCCACGACTGAATTCACCACATAACGTTAGCTACAGTATCTGTATGAGTGGCGGACTCACCTTATGGTAAGTTAGCAAGATGAGTCAACTACGTACAGCTACTGTAGCTAGCGTGATGTGAGGAGCCCAGCGCTGTTATTCATGGTCAAAACAATTATACTAAAAATAACTTTAGGAGCGTTTTGAACGTCACATAATGTTAGCTACAGTAGCTGTATGGGTAATGGACTCATCTAATGGTAAGTTAGCAAGTTAACGTTACGTTAGCTAGCGTTACTTGTGGCTATTTCATTATAATGAAATGACATAACATGAATACAACTTTAATACATTTCCTCGTCTGTGAACATGATTTCTGCCACGTCACGTCAGATAGATTTTCATCGGCAATGGTGGCTGTTTAACAATGAAAACTCCCATGATCCAACACTACTTCATGACATCATCAAACTACTAGTGACAAAAATTACACACTGTGCGTTTAATGATGCATCTAACATTGTGTGATAACAGTACAGGTTGCATCGTCATGATGTGTCCTGACCTAAATTTAAAGTCTCAAGATCTTTTGTCCTAAAGCAAAACACAATTAAAACAGGAGCTTGCAGATTTGTCTGCTTCCCAGGCTACATGAGGTATGCACAGTGTTTTGAAAACAACTGGAAATTTATTATTTTAGTTTGTCCGCTGACTCGGCCCGCTTACCAATAAGGTCAGCAGTTGGAGCTGCAGCAGTGACTGTGACACACAGCTCATGGAGACAATTTAGGTACTTTAAAACCCTTAGTGCCTAATTGCCGCAATTTGCGTGAAAATCACACTCCTGCTCTGAGTCTCAACTCATATCTGAAGACACAGACATGACACATATTTTTAGATTTGTTATGAGATATAATTATCAGATGACAATCCATAAATGATCCACTTAGAAATCATATCAAAGTATTCCATAGTTGTCTTGCCAAGTTTGTCAAATAGAAGTAAGACAAAGAATAATAATGAGTGACAAAATCCAGAAATATTAAACGCTTTTCATGTTGCACTATCAATATATGTTCATTACTAAGAGTCAGAATGTCCCATCAACATGATTCTTATATCCCAGGAATGCTGACACTCTCCTCTATCTATTCATATAGAGATAATTGAAAACCTGTGGACAGGTAGGGGCAGGGGTTGGGGTCTTGATTTTGTGTGTGCCCACAGTGCCAGACTCTGGAAAATAGAGCCTTTAAATCTTGATCAGGACCATTTCTATGATGATCTGCTTTAAATTGCATGATGAACTTCTCTGACACTTTTCCACAGCTAATGTCTGGTCCACTTTACACTTCAGCTTTAGAATCGGCTGTCAATGATTACACCCAGACCCCCATGATACTCCCTCACACATGTAGGAGGGCGAGGACAATTATGAGGCAGTTTTATAACAATTAAGGCTGTTCTTCACAGTAAGACTTTGTCATATTATGATGTAATCAGATAATAGTGGTAATTAACAGCAATTTCACTGCCAGTGGGACATCAGCCACAACAGACCATAATTTATCTTGGTTTCTCCTGCTCGTGCTGTACAGTAAAAGAGAACAGCTGCACCAAATAAATGACAAAGCAAACAAGTAAAACAACAGAATGTTTACACACATTAAAAACATTACATTTACCCACAGAAGGGATGGCAAAGAAACAGGCGCTATGAATCATTGTACTAAACTCTTGTATGATAATATGGGTGCAGCCCTGTCTCCTACAAAATCCTCCTTCTATACTACTAATGTGCTTTGCCAGATATGTTTAGGGTAAAGTGCAATTGATGGAATATGTTCACTGGTAACGTTTTTTCCAATCCAATGTTTCTTCTAATCTGGTCACAGGGTGGTGGTTCATCTGCTGAAGAGGAAAAGTTTCTCTGTGCTCACATTAAATCTCAGTTTAACACCTGGACCTTCCAGCAGGGTTTGTGATATCACATTTGGTTTGGAAGCCAATCATGGTCCGATATGCAATTTACGCAAGTATGATAAACATACACATTTCCTTGCTATGTGGATTAAAAAATTACTTTTCCTACAAAAAATACTTACTAATGCAAATTAGCTGTATGTGAACATATATGTTTTTAAGAAGACAGGATTTCTTCAAGACTAAAATGCTAAGTCCAGCTGCCTGTAATCTCTATAAACAGATATCTGCATATGAATGCAGAATCTTTAGGCAAGGGAGAAGACTGAATGGTATTGGAAGCGTACTGATTTCCGCTTGTAGTCTGAGTAGTATTGACCAATCACGTTTGAGCAGGCTTTGGTTGCATGCAGGTAAACAGTCCTCGTGGAAAGCAAAAGAGGTGTAACACATTGGCTGAAATGCAATCTCATAACCCAAAACATCCACATCCTCAAAAACAGGAACATTAAATCGTCAGCAGGACAGCACTCCAATTAAATAATTTTAAAATGCATATACTGTACATACATATACAGTACATAGCAGCGATAGTATAAACATACATGCATGGTTACATTTCAACAGAGTTATTCAACATGTCAGTGAAGAAGATCAAAGTCAAGAGGACCTTCTGAGGAAGAGCTTCCTGGTGTGCAGCAGTGTGCTACTGTGCTACACAGCCAAGCATGTCTAAAGGAAATGATGGCTTATTATCGTTCTCTCGCTGTGACAGAGTGTGAGGCAGTCACCACCGATCACACCCAATGGGACCACTGTGCCAGGAGCTGAGCTCACGGAGCTGCAAACACCACATCGATGGAGCACACAGCCAACTACTTTTGGGAAGAATTATATTTTAAAAAATAATGTGCAAAACTGGAGAGCTTGCTCTTCCCAATTAGAGCTTTATTTTGGGAGACATCTGCTATGAAATAGCACAGTAAAATGGTGGTGGGTTGGTGGTAGGTATTATACTGAAGCCCTCCCTTCAGCCAAGTCAAGACTTTTTTGGAAGAGCAGGAAAGGCCTTTTCATATAACTTTTTCATGTAAATAAATTCCTCCAAGACTCTTGTATGGAGACGATTCTCCATAACTATTATTTACATCCTTTCTGCTGTTACTTCTTCTACTTCTTGTTACTTCAGGGTGCATCTATGGATGTTTTCCAACCAGTAATCATATCATGGATTTCTAAACACTCACTTCCTGTGTTACATCTCACCCAACAACCTGTCCAAACTGGAAATATGTCAAATGATAGAAGAAAGACAGCACTGAACTGTTTCTTGAACTTTTAAGATGAAGGATTGTAATGGTTACTCACTGAGGCAGTGGTTGGAAGTGATCATATGGCATCACTTCTTTGAATCCATCACTGGAGAAGACAAAATATTACAAAACACTGTAAGTTTATGAAACTATGATATCCAGATAGAAGCCCTAGAGGTCACAAGAATCTTGGGAAAGCATTTATGATAAGTGTACGCCCACACAGAGTGCTTATTAACAGCAGTTTGGCCTTCAAGGTTATAATAAAGTGGTAAATGAGCGTCAAAAGAAAATGCTTTGCACTGCTGATTTAGCATTTCTGCTCTTTAGCCTATTGATTAAATACTCCATCGATCCAGCCCTTCATAAAAGAAGCACTGAGATGTGCTAAGAGGATAATCAGCTATTTCATACTTGTGAAAATTGTAATGATTTGGCTTGGAATGAGAATCTGAGCTCTACCTGATAAGATAAGTCCACCCAGCAATGCCAAACAAAGCATGTGGGGGTAACAGGGTTGGACCTGGTTTGAGCCTGATTCTATGCATATTGTTATGAGCAGCAGAAAGCTCTCACATTTAAGTCCTGTCAAAGAGTCCTTGTGCAAAACACTGACTGTTTTTTGGGATTTTGATACCAGTCAAAAGATTAATGGCTACTGATTGGGACCCAGTTTCAGAATAGTTCAACATTTAGGGATCAATCTATTTAATCAATTCATTCATTTATTAATTTTCTTCTAGAGAGTGAGACGAGAATATTGTTCCACTCTTGTGTTTGAGTGTTCAGTCAGGACGTGGTTAGCGTAACTTAACTTAGCATAAAGAATGGAAGCAGGGGGAAACAAAGTGTCCAAAGTGAAAAAATCCACCTACCAACAGCTCTACAGCTCACTAATAACACAGTGTAGCTTGTTTGTTTATTCCATGGGCTAACCACATCCTGACAACATCTCTGTACTAAAGACACAAACATGAGAGTGGTATCAACATTCTTATCTCATTCTCTAAAAGAAAATGAATAAACACATGAATAAAAATACTTCCCCAAATGTTGAACTAATCATTTAAGACATAATGTACTGTATGATACTTCCCTGTAATTTGAACAGTCCATTCTACATCTCTTTGCAGGTTTTAGCTCATTACTTGTACAACTACTCCCTGTAATGTGAAATGTTTGCTAGTACTGCCAGCCTCACTGAGAATCAACAGTCCAGTCTAAATCCCTTTACAGTTTTTAGCTCATTACTTATACAGCTACAGCCATGCTTTGGCTAATGTTGTGTCTTATATATATGCTTAATGATTCACTATCTGTGCTGTTTACTCAAAACTGCTGTTATATCTGTTTAAATGTTCTCAAGTTAACACTTTTTAACTCATCTAACTTACAGCTAATCTAATACATAGCTTTGTCAGTTTTTATGCCTGTGCATTTTGCTCTTAGTATTTGCTATCAGCAGATGAAAACTAGACTTTTCTATAAGCATTGTCTCTGTCAAGTAACCAGAATGAAAGAAGCACTTAGTGGAGGACAGCACCTCACCAAAGTCTAATAATGTCCGCAGTTAGCCATTACTTTCATAATCAACATTGTACAGCATGGTGGACATGGAAAACATTATGGTAGCCATAGCTTGGCCTGGTCATGGCACTAGGGGAAAGACCACTGTGTCACCAAAGTCTGTAGGTTTCTTTCATGATTTGTGTTTAAATTGGTGAGGAGATGTGCTCATACTGTATAAATCATTGTATGAAGTGACTGATGTTAGAACTGGATAAAACGTTATGGTTTTTCCAAAATACTGACTCCAGTGGGTGTATCCCACCTCTTGCCCAGTGAATGGTACAATAGGCTCCAGCCCCCCAACATCCTAATTTAGAGAATGGATGGATGGGTTGAGGAGTAATGGTATCAAAATGTTCCTGAAATGTTGGTTTTTGTGACATCATCGATGTAAAATACAACTTGTAATGATCCCTACTTCTCTGGGCAGGGGTCCATGTTGCACTCCTTGAGTTTTGGTGTGGGTTTGGTGTTTTCAGGATAGCTGTTACAATGGTGCTCAGGCAGGGTCTGGTTGGATCGGATGTCCGTGCACTCTGCAGAGTTCAGCTGATAGCCTGAGGGAAGAAAGCAGACCCTGGCTGTTTAACTGCTCGTTAATGGAAAAAGTTGCAGATAGCAACAGATGAAGCTGGATATACCACAGCTGAGGATCAATAAAAAAACTCATTAAAATGATGTGAAATCATTATTCAAACACAAAGACACCTGTTTACAGTTACTGTAGACTGACTGATGGTCAGCTCACCTCCTCCACAGGTGACCGAACAGGGGAAGAAGTCGGTCTCTCTCCACTGGTACCTGATTGGCTGGTAGAAGAGAAATTGGACAACTGTGTCCTTGGATCCTCCATACTTCATCTGTACATGTAGGGTGAATGAATAGTAGAGAAGAACAGCATTATGTTAAGTAGGGTAGGGTAGAGGAGATTAGAGTACAGAATAGGGGAGGAAAGCAGAGGGAAGTAGGACAAAGCTGAATTCAGAAAAGTAGAGGATCCACTAAGGAGAATCAAGGAGAAGAATCATGTTAATAGGACACTCCACTGACACATCACAGTGTAAATTTACGAGTGACGTGGCGTACTACTACACCAGTGAGAACAGGTGAATAGTGTGATTCTGAAGGAGTTTTTGACAAGTCTGAGAAAATTACTGAAGTGACATCACAAAGGTAATCTCAGCTTGAGATATATTATTTATGACATTTATAACAGAAAACCTGGGTTACGGAGTAAGTGTGCATAGAATATGTTCAGTTCATCTGGGAGAGATGTAGGCATTATCTCAGCACTGCTGGTTTTTGTTTTGTTGTCTGTGATAGATCTTAGTCCAGACCACATGTTTCTGGTGTTGGAGCCCTGGTAGTTAGACTACATTTTGTCCCTGTAATGTTTCTTTGCACTGCTAATAGCTCTCTGGAGTGCGTACCTTGACTTTCTGTGTTCGTCCAAATCGCACAAGTTGTAAGCATCAGTATGTGCTTTAAGTTTGCCATGGACTTCCCCATTGACCCAGGGCTTCTGGTTTGGGAATATCCGTACAGTAGTCCTCGGTACAATGTCATTGATGCATCTGTCGATGTAGCCAATGACCGCGTACATGTTAATGTTGTTGTCCTGAAACACATACAACGCCATAGAGCTGAAGCAGAGAGGGCAGAGTCTGTGACTTCCTTGAGCTTCTACCAATAGGCAGGCAGAAGCAGAACTGAAACGTGATCTGATTTGCCAAAGGGGGGACGAGGGAGGGCCTTATATCCTTCCTGAAAAGAAGTGTAAACATAGCCGAGTTTTACCACCGCGTAGAATAGCTGATGTGTTGGTGGTATCTCGGCAGGACTTTCCTCAGGTTGGCGTTGTTGAAATCCAAAGTGAGATTTGGGTTTGAGAATAAAGCTTTTATTGCAGTGGCAGTCACTCGCTTGTAGTAGTTTTTTCACCCACAATCTTTCTGGACTCTACATATAAAAAATCGAAATGTTGCCTCTATCATGAGAGTGTGTGAGGCTGGCCCTCACCACATCAGTCCTGAATATTAAAAAGAAAAAAGCTTTCAATTGCAAAATAATCTTAAGTCAGGGTCCACTATTTAGCTTTTTCCAAAGCTTTCAACTGCATCCCATGGTCTTCATCAGCAGTTGGAGATTGATGGGGACAGCGAGATGCAGTTGAAAGAGCGAAAGTTTATTTCTCAAAACTAATATTTCCAAAGTCAGCACTGAACCTTCAAGCTCAACCAGTTTAACAAATCTGAAATATAACTAGGAGCCAAGTCCTGATGTCGTTCAAAGATGATTAGCAAAAGCCTTAAAATACACTGTAAAATGCACAGGTATTCACTGTAAAGATGCTCAAATTAAGATAATGTGATCTCTCCTCCTGGTTCTGATTAGAAACCTTGTTGTAGAATTTATTCACCAACTTTCTGAAGGTGGGAAAGAGGTAATGAATGTTTTCAGGTAAGAACGTAGTGGCTATATTTTGGCAATATTTTGTAAATGGTGAAAACATTGCAACTTTGCAACAGAAGCAATCTGAGAATCAAAGTTAAGGTCAGAGTCAAAGATCATGCTGACATTTCACCACATTTTTCAGCAAGTGAAAGAGTTACAGCTTCTTAATTTAAAGGGCAAGGAGCTGCCTTAGATAGTAAAATGTGTGTTTCCAACAGCACCTCCTTTTCTTTTGATGATGTAATTGACATGTAAGTCATTACAACGTTGCAGCTTTGACCTTGTGGACAAAAACTACTGAATTAGTCTTATACACTGATCTTTCAAGCACAGAATCTAATGTGTCATATTGTAACTTAAAGCATACCCATTGTGGTTTAGTGACAATAACTCATCAACGGGGAAAAGCAAAGAAAATGAAAGAGTGGAAGTGTAGAGTGAATAAGCCTTTGACTGAGTCAAATTAAAAAGAATAGCAAACATCCAGCCCAACAGTACAGCACCTAGAGTTTAATCTGAAAAATTCTGCCCTCCAAGCATGCATGGCATAACCAGAAACTACTGTTACAACATCTACCCACATCAGTAAGTCCATAACCATGGTGGCAGCTGTGACATAATTTTCAACTGTGTTTGAATTGCATCCAGAAGGAAAGTGTTATTGAAATGTTTCTCTTGTATCCACTTGAGATTTGTAATCGCCACTACAGAAGTGTGAAGCTGTAGAAGACTCAGTGGTGTTCTGGTTCCAACATAAACTGGACAAATCCTTTTCATCCACACATGAGATAAATCTGTAGGCAATCAAGGATTTGGATCAGACTCTTCACACTGTATCTATTACATCAAATCAGTAGTATCAACACAAATACTGACTTGCTGACAGTGTATAATATGAAGGCCACTTTTGGTTTAAGAGCTAAACATGTCTGATGGGAATATGATGAAGTAACTGCTCTTGGTGCATTAGGCTGCCATCCAAAGCCTGCATAATACTACATAATGACACTGACCATGAAAAGACCAAAACCACCAACCTAATAGACTTTCTCTCAATACTTTGTATCTTCCCTACCCTGTCTGTGTCATTCAGCTCCAAGCCCATTGGTTTCTATTGAAGACGTAAAATGGTCACCTATATATAGCTTCATTTTTAAAAGAACAGTTAATAATCAATAAGTACTCTTATTCGCTTTCTTTCTGAGATTGAGATGAGAACATGAATATTGATCTTATGTCTGTGCTCACTAATTAACATATATCTCTTTTGTTTAATTTGGACCTATACACAAATGTAAAAATGACATTTTGTAGTATAAGAGGCAGTTACGAGATGTAACATACAAATTCTGGTTTTGGTCTCTGTACATGCATGATGGTACTAAACCTGGCAACCTCACCTTAGATTTAGCAGGCCTCTCCAACAGTAATAATAGTAGTGCCCATGGTAACAACCTCACAATCTCATTACAAAAATCCCAGCATTGCTAAATATTATGCAACAGACTTATTTATTTATGTTGTATCTCTTGTATCTGTAATAAAATATGTACAGTGCTGTGTTCTCAATAAACACACAGCTCAGTCTTTCTCCTCACTTTTTAACACTGCTAGTGACAATTTACCCATCCTTTCTAATACAAATGACCAGTTGTTAGCTTTTAATCAGCTTTGCTTATCTACCCTGGACAAGGTTGCTCTTTTTAAAACTAAACTTCAGTCTAACGTCAAAATAGCCCAGTGGATGAATGAAGAAATACGTAGCCTTAAAAGAACCTGTAGAAAAGTTGAACGCAGGTGGAAGTCAAGTAAATTGCTGGTTCATTACTCACTGCTCAAAGAACTACTAATTTCATATAACTGTACGGTAAAAGAAGCCAGGGACCAGTATTTCTCACAGCTAATCTCTGCCAACCAGCACAACCCCAGAATCTTGTTTAATACCATTAACCAGCTTGTAAACTCACCTCCCCCTACTGCAGACGTTTCCTCTCCAGCCGACTGCAACAAAATTCTCAACTTCTTCATATTAGGTTAAATATCACTCATCCAACCTCTGCAGTCGACCTCCCTTGCCCTTCCTTGGATGTGTTGGATTGTTTTAGGCAAATAACACTGCAGGATCTTAGAAAAACTGTCACTTCTGAAACCCTCATCGAGTCCCCTTGACATTATCCCCACAAAACTGCTTAAAGAAACAAAAGAGACAATCAGCCCCGCACTGCTGACCATCATCAATACCTCTCTGACCACTGGAGTTGTACCAGATCTTTTTAAAACTGTTTGTGTTCAACCACTGCTGACCCGGTTTAGACCCCACAGTGCTGGACCAACTAATCCAGGCACTTAATAACAGCAAAGTTTTTGAGAAGTTTCAATTCGGTTTCCGCAAGCTACATAGCACAGAAACTGCCCTCCTTAGAGTCACAAATGATGTACTGATGGCCACAGACTCTGGTGCATGTTCCGTGTTACTATTACTTGACCTCAGTGCAGCATTTGACACCATCGACCGTTCCGTTCTTATCGACACACTAAAACAGTGGAACTGCTCTGGACTGGTTTTCCTCATACCTAGCCAACCGGACATTTTTCGATTCTGTTGGTGAATTTTCTTCACGAACTGCGCCGTCTATACATGGAATACCACAAGGATCAATCTTGGGACCTGTTCTGTTTACCCTGTACATGCTACCCTTGGGACAAATAATCCGTCATCATAACATCTCCTTCCATAGCTACGCGGATGATACACAGCTGTACCTATTATTTAAACTCTCTGACACCAGCAAATTAGCTCAGTCGTGTTTTTATCAACTGAGGAATATCTCGAAAGTTAGATCAGTTCTGTCCTTCAGTAACACAGAGAAAATTATACATGCTCTTATATCTTCCCTCCTCGATTATTGTAATGCCTTGTTTACTTGTCTAAACAACTGAGCTAAACAAAGTGGTTCTCACACATCACACCAATTTTGGCACTGCATTGGCTTCCAGTCTCTGTTAGAGTCCATTTTAAAGTGCTTTTAATCACATACAAGGCTCTAAATGACCTGGCGCTGGAGTATATAACCAAGCTCCTCACACCGTACTGTCCGAACAGGCCCCTCAGGTCTGCCAGTCTGTGTCTTCTAACTATTCCAGAGTCTAGGTTAAAAACAAAGGGTGATCGAGCATTTGCAGTACTGGCTCCTTGGCTCTGGAACAGTCTTCCACTGAGCATTAAATCAGCTGACTCTGTTGCTGCTTTTAAATCTCGTCTTAAAACGTACTTTTACAGAATGGCTTTTCCTAACAGCTGACTGAGTGGACTTCTGTGGTCAAGAGCTGTTGGTTTTTATTTCTCTTAATGAGTTTTTAACTTTTATGTGTGTGTGTGTATGTAAATGCATACATGTATATCTACGTATATATGTGTATATGTATATGTATGTATATGCATATGTTTCATTATTTACCTCTTGCAGTTGTTCCTAATGTTGCTTATGTTTTGAATTTCATTATCTTGGAAAGCACTTTGTGCGTTTTTGCTTGAAAAGTGCTCTATAAATAAACTATTATTATTACATCTGAAGCCAAACGTCCTAAGGCTGTTTTGCTATAAACCTAGGCCTGTCCTCTTTCCTTTATTTCACCTTGATAATGTAATCAGCGCTGAGTGGGCCATGTGTCCTGAGTGTCTGCCTGTCCGTCCCTCTTTGGAAGTCCAAGGATGTGTTTCCTATCACGTAGGAGCCTACAGACACCAGACTGGTCTCCTCCTTCCTCCCCTGAGGAGAGATGGCTTCGATAACTGAGGGAGAAACAGAGGAAGAGGGGCATTTATTAATGTACAGTAACTTTTAATATTAACTTCATACAAGTTAATACAATACAAGCTCACTCGCATACTATTAACTTAATAATCACATATTACCTTTATCAAGATGTAAGAAAATGCATAAAACATGATGAGCAAACCTGAGGAGGCTGGGTGTAAAATAAAAAAAAAAAGAAAAAGAAAGAAAAGAAAAAAGAAACTCTGTTATCTAATACAGAAATAAAGAATAACTTCTAACTTGAGATCTGGTGTGCAGTGGGATTTAAACTTATACAACAGTAAATGCAGAAAACACTATTTCTAGGGGAGAGATACCATCAGACAAGGTAGGGCAAACCAGATAATACAGTTCTGTAAGAGCACAACAGAAGTCAAAAATCAATAAATCAAGACAAGGATGAAGACAGAACCAGATGTCCTTCTCCTCAGCTATGTCCTCCAGCTCTTCCTGGGGGATCCCAGGATTTTCCCAGGCTAGATGGGATGTCTGAGCTCCTTTCCATATCTCTAAGGGTGAGCCCAGCCACCCTGGGAATGAAATTAATTTTGTCCACTTGTATCTGTGACCTCATTCTATTGGTCACTACCCAAAGCTCATGATGATAGGTGAGGGTTGAAATGAAGATGGACTAGTGTATAGAGAGCTTTGCCTTCAAGCTCAGCTCCCTCTTCATCACCATAGTCCGATACAATGCTTGCATTACTGCTGACACCACCACACTGCCTGTCAATCTTGCGTTCGATCTTACCCTCACTCTTGAACCTGAGCTCAACTTGGGGAAGCAAGTGAAGGGGCTGTACAGATGAACAGACTAGTCAGGAGCATTTCTGAATCCAGAACAGCAGTCCATCTTTCAGTGCCCCCCTCAATCAGCATGAAGGAACACGTGAAGGAATAGCTCCTTGCAACTCTAACCCTAACCCCCCCTCCTTGCAGGGATGAACTACTGGAATTCCTTAGGTGCACCTGCTACTGCACAGTGAGTGGTTAGAAGGCATTAGCTAAATTCCACAGGCTAGTCTTGCCTGTTGGCATACTTTGCCATGATGCTAGCTGCTTAAAACACTAAAGACATGAACACTACTGGCAGGTAGATGGACTGGTAATCTTTTCCAGTTTACCCGTTTTTAAAGAGTGCCTCTATGTTTGCAAGTAAACTCCAGTTTTTATTTACTCAAAATAACTTCTGTGGCCCCAATAACTTTTAGAAAGCACTTCTTCATCCACTCCCATGATGATGAGTTTCATAGCTTCTTGTTTTGTTGAAAACCCACTACCTGCCTTTGGCTTTGGGCTACAGATCATTCTGGTCTGTACCACCAGACTGATATTGATTCCACTCACTGGTGCATGAGTCTGAATTCAGAGGAGGACAAAGATAACAGAAAAGGCCACTACATAATTTATGTATACATCCTGTGTCCTTCCAGTCATCAAGACTCAGTGCTCCGAAAGCAAACGGTGGCCTTGCTCCAAGGTACTGTAATGTTACTGTAATCTGTAATCCATGATGACAATGAGACCACGATACAGTGAAATTACAGAATGGTGAGGAAACATCAGATGATGTCTTTGTTAAGCATCTGCGGCAAGATAACTAGGTGTGGGAAAACAAATATTGGATAGATAGTTGTCCTTCCTGCAAGGGCTAATCCTTTTCAGATGGTGCAAGACAAAGCATCAGCCATTGCTCATGTTGCATTTCTACTTCTACTTGTCTCTATTTAGACTTCTTCCACTTTATAATTAGAAATCTAAAATGTCCTTGAATAAGCATTTCTTTTCCATAAAAAAGAAAAAAGTAACAGCATGTCAACAAATTCTCTTATTTTTTTCCCCAAAGCTTTCACAACTTAAAACAATTAATCGTATAGCCTTGCCATATCATGAAAGAAGTTTTTTTAGTTTCAGAGGAGTTCATGAACTTGGGAGCCGGGTTAGCCGAGCTGTAAATGTGTGTTTGATTTCCTCTCTTTTACTGTGGTTTCTCTCCCTTCAGCATCCCTCACTAGCCTAGTGTTCCCCATTCGCCACACTGATCTCCTGGTAGTTGATGAATGATCTGCTAAAGTAATTCTTAGGCCACTCCTCGATTCTGAAACATCTGACAAAGCACACATCCCTTAAATCCTGCATCTCTTCGGGGTATTACGCTGTCAGAATTGAGTATATTAGCAGCGTAAGGCTTGTGCACATGTGCTCGGTTTATCACCGTGGGCTCTTGCACTCCTTTCAACTGACAATAAAATAGGTCAGGAAAACCCAAATGACACAAACAAATACTCAAAAATGCTCTGAGGATGTAAATCACAGAGTTGAGGCTATGTAGAGCATTTATATTCACATCACAGCCAGAATATGGAGGGTTTTAAGGAAAGGTTTTATATTCTTCCTTGCTCAATCTTCCAATCCATATTCTAAAGGAATTTATCGTGTAATTTATTATTCCTCAATACACTAAGGTCACTTTCACACCTGTAGTTTGTTTGATTTGGTACAGACCAAAGAAAAAAAAATCAAATTAGTTTTGGTTCATTTCATGTTCATACTGACAACCAAACCAAGTGAAGTAAACATAGACTGACAGACAACTCAATCATTTGACATTGGAGAGGAACTCATCCTTCATGCCTTTCACTTCACAAGAGCTCACAAAGAAGTAGATAACTATGAACATCATTAGTTAAGACTGCAATTGGACCTTTTGTGACACAAATAGTGAAACAAGATGAGGCATCCTTACATAATATTATTAACAGTTGAGCAATGAAGAGCTTGGGTCATGTTAGTTTAATAGTTGTTAAGCTGTTGAATCCAAAGCTTAAAATCACATATCTACTATCACGCAGTCCTGCAGCTGGTCCACTTAGTTTGTACCACAAACAAACTGCACCAGGGTTCACTTGGAGATAATATTTGGCGCTTTTGGCCAAGGCAACATTTTTTTCCCCATACACATACATATGGATCACAAGCTAGTTGGAGCTTAGTGTTTTGCTTAATGACACTCTGACACTTTGACAGAGTAGCTAGGAATTGAACCACCAACTAGTGGTGTTCACAGGTCTATTTGGTTCTGAGGAACCAAGACCTGACCCGGGTCCCGAATTGGGCCGGGTCCAAATTATACTCTATTATAGTCTAATCGGGTCAGGTAGGGTCTTGTTTTACTGCCACAGATCTCTAACCTGACCCGCCAGATGTTTGTTACACAGACCCATCTGAGAAGTCGTCCTTGGAAACTGTTTGGAAAAGGGCAGGCACTTTCAAAAAATACTTGGCAGGTGATTGGATGAACCATCTGTTTATCACAAGCTAACTTCAGCCAATCAGATCAATGAACCATATGACGTAGTAGGAGAGCTGAAGCCAGTCGGGAGAAGAGTGAAAACATCTTTTCCTTCTTTCAATGAAGAAATACTCTCCAGTTCTGATAGAACTGATGCTATAGCAGCATCTACGCTAACCTCTTTAGGAGCTGCCATTGTTGTTTTCTAACAAACAGTCACAGTCATCACACCTAAACCACACCCACAGCTGCCAGTAGTTATTCATAGGACGCTGATTGGTCTGAACCACTGTGGTTCGACCACAAGCTCATAACTTGAAGTCTGGCATGATGGATTCTCATTGTGATCTCATGATCTCGTGAATCCAGCTGCCTCGCAAGGTAAACAGATGTCAGATTGACAATATTTCAAATACCCTAGTGGATCTGAATGGATACAACCGTACTCAGTATCAGTTCTGATCACTAGTATTATATGTCTGTAGCATATGTACGGTCAAGAGAGAGAGAAAGAGAGAGAGAGTGACAGTGTGGCTGTGCTCAGAGCAGGCAGGTGCTGTTGATCTGAGCAGAGTAAAGTAAAACTATGAATATAGCAGTGAATGTACAGTTTGAGCAACAGTTAGTCAGTAAATAAATGCTACAGCTCCTCAAGACCCAAGCCATCTAGTCAGCTGAGTAAAGTGAAGAAGGTTAACCAGGGGGTTAGCAACAGCTTTGGCCCTAGAGCAGAAAACAAAGTCTCCTCTGTGCTTTCTGACCACAGTCTGGAGGCTGAAGCAGGAACAGTAAACACATGGTACGTCATAATCACCACAGGGGAAAACATTCTAGGAAATCAGTAACCTTTATTAAAAATGTCGATTATTTTTCAAAAATGTTATTCACTCAGATTATTAAATTTGTTAGAAAATGTTGTCCAGTTGGCTACACAATATTTTATTGTCAGTACAGGAAGTGAAAACTGGACTTTAAATTAGTCTTTGAAGCATATAAATGAATCAGTTTCTATGACTTTATTCGACTTTATTCGAACACCCAGATTCATTAGAATGCATTGATCATCCTCTACATTCAATCCAAAGACCAACACACGAAAATAAATATACACAAATAATTTAATTAAACTGAACTCAATTAAATATCTCTTCAGAAGTAACATAAATCAATTCCACATTCCTTGAAATGCTCTTTTTTTGGTTGCTTTTTAATGGTATTATCTCATATGGTTGAGGTTTTCTCATTAATAAATCTAACCATGAATATACAGTATATAAGTGTGTGAATACTGCATCAGTCTCAGAATCAGATACTAAGCTGATGGAAAACAAACTCAGTGCAGAATGACTGTTTGTGCATATAAAAGTAAGTAAGCAGGGGGCATTAAACATACAACAGAATAACATTCTCTGTGCTCACCTATGATAGCAGGTCCTTTGGCATTGAATCTGAGAAAGCGGCTTCCCAACGGTACCTCCAGCACTGTCTTCAGAGCTGCAGGCACACACAAAGTTGGAAAAGTTTCAATTCATCATGCAGTACAGTGTAATAAACAGAGAGTGGCAAAGAGAAGGAAAAAGCTGTATAACAGAGTGGAGAATTGACGATCAACAGTATGAGAGATTTTGGAGTGACATGTTAGACAGCATTGTGAATTGGTCTGGCGATGTCAGGCTAGAGGCATCCAATAGCACCCCGAAATCCCCAAATTTACTCCCATCTCATCAAACCAACCAACTCAATACAGTTCACATATCTGTGTCTATATCTGTGTCTATGCCAACACACTTTGTTATCCATCAGGGCAGTAGTCTCAGCCAAGGGGAAGTCACTGATTCACAATTGCATGATAGATTTATTTACCTGTTGTTGTTGCTGCTGCTGTAACAAATTATGGTGATCGCTTCTTATTTGCAGGGCATTAATCTATAACCCTGACAAGCCTACATAAGCCACCATCAACAAAACACAGTTTCTCAAAATAATTATATGTCCAGCCAAAGTCGGAAATCGCACTGCTATATTTGCATTTTGGATTTGCTCCTATTTACTGCTTGTAGCTGGCAGATTGATGTCCCTCGCAATGCTATTATTTGCTCTTATCATCCCTGACAACTGAGCAAACATGAAGTGAGTAATGCAGTCCCGCCAGGTTATTGTGACCTTGAATCTCGTCAGCGCAACAAATTGTTCAAAATTAGATGGTGAGAAAAGGAAAAATGTCAAAGACGAGTCACTTTGAGAGGAAAGAGAGAGAAAAGAACTGAAGATATTCAGGGACCAAAATTGTACCATTTAATGCATCATGCATACTGTCGGCCTTGGAGAGTTAACTGTTAAAAGAAGAAAGTATAACACACACCATGTTGCCAGTTTTGACTGTGTTAATGTGAAAACAGAGGAGTCAAAACATCAAAGATTACAGTGTGAGTTTTTTCGACAGCTTGAGTGTGTGTGTCTGTGCTCATGTAAGTCTGTATTTGTGAGGACCATGTTTCAACAATGACATTATAAGACAAAGAAAAACCTCCCAAGAGAAGTGAGTGTCCATCCTTCGCACCAAGAGGGAAACTGTGCCAATTTTAGACACCAAATTCTGTTTCATCATCATGGAGTTTACTTGAACATTGAACACTTGAACAACTTTTTATAAGGCGTTTAATGACAGCACAGGGAACTGGTGAACGTTTTAGAAACTTACCCAAGGTGTGTGGGATTTAACAGCAGCATTTTAGAACTATTAAAAGCACTACCAGACTAATTATAACTATTTTTAACATTTGTTAACAATGGCCACTATTCTTTAAGACCCAGTAATGAACAAAACCACTGATCACTGGGGTAACACCATGTCAGTGTCACTGTTGCCAGATTGGGTGGTTTTCCATTCAGTAAGGTTTTGGGAGGTTTGTGATAATTTGGGCAGTTCCCCCAGTGACAATTAGTCTGTGTGATTAGCTCAGACCTTACAGAACTTTGTAATTGTAGGAGAGAAATGTAGCCTAAGTACTTTGGTTAATTAGCATATTAGAATTTCTGACACCAGAGCAGAAAACTGAGCTTAATAACATTATTCTGCTAACTAAACCCAGACAAGCTCATTCCTGTTGTCTTCTGCCTAGCGCCTCAGCCGCTGGACTTGACAGGTGTTTTCACTGGACTCAGTGGCCCATGGTCCTGAATGCACTCGTTCATATATAAATACATTGAATGGACAAAAAACCATCTTATCCTAAATGGAAATAAAAAAATTAGGTTACTTTTATGATGAATGGACAGGTTTAATGCTCTGATTTGGCTACTTGGTGTCAAATCTGGCAACACTGGTCAATGCCTATCCATCCATAGTATAAACCTAATCTAGGAACCTAGCTAGCTGTGCTGAATGGATAATCATGACACCAAACCACCAGAGAAGTAACATGGAAATATTTTGGATCCGACTCCACAGATAGGACATTTATGATTAAAAGTAAGGTTGTTTGCTGGCTGAGCATGCAACTGCCTTGCAGTAATGTTAGAACAACAACACATTTGAAGTAACCTCTTAGCTTGTCAGTCAAGTGAGGCAGTGGAGGAACCACGAATGAATGGAACAAAAATTCTACAACGTAGTTTAAGCTAGATTTATGGTCAACAGAGTCCCATTAACCTCCCTTAGGTTTTAATTTATAGTTAAACTTTGAATTTCATTTGCTGATATCACCACCACAACACTTGACAGGTGTACTGTACCATACATGATCATGCCGTATCGGGCTTTAATTATATTCCCCACAGTAACTGAGTTTATATTATTTCATTTACTTTGTGATGTAGAGCAAAAGTCCTCCTCGTTTAATTCCTGAATATGAGACTATTCTGTGCGGTCGTTGTTGTATTTCTGTTGTGTCATTCATTGCGACAGCGAGCAGTGATCAGTGAACAGAGGGGTTTGCAGTGGTGATGACTTTGCTAGATATGTGTTACTGAAAGGGAAAAGATAACTGTGCCTTTTTTTCAACTAGCTTAATGTTTCCTTCACTTGCAACAATCCCCACCGGCATCAGAAACTAGTAGGAAAAAACACAAGCAGCCCAAGCTGACCTATCACACTTCTTGCAGTCCCCATGTGGTATCTCTGTTCCCCACCTCAATGTCCTCTTAATATGATACATTAAGGAGACCTTTCAAAGGGTTTTATGTTCTCAGCAATGTTTTTTCTCTACATCAGATGTTTAATGTATGTTTCCCTGAGTCAATATGTTAAAATCACCCTGCTACAGCTTATAGATTACTGATGTTGTACTATGAAACCAGTGTCCTCAAATTTGCGGGCAAGACAGTTTTCTTGACTTTAGACATTGATATCTCCACACTGGCTGAATGGATTTTTACCATTCAAACTGCATTTGAAACGTCCATCTCCCTTTGCTCTTTTGCAATTCGAACTGTAAAAGATAGCCCTTACTTATAGCCCTTTGACATAGGACCCTGGGATAGAGATGAGCCCGTATCTCTGTAGTCACCGTAGCCCCAACAAATGGATACATTTTTGAGGAGGGCATGTCAACTACAGTGTAGTCTAATCTGTATCTTCGGCAGCTATGTGCTTAGGCTCCATAGCTATGCTATAACCCCTTGACACTCAACCATAAATCATGCTTTAGGTTAAGGTTAAATGGGATATGTTATGTTAGTAATTGGAACAAATTTCATGTTAGTGCCTATTTGTTCAAACTTGAAAATGTGACTAGAAAAGCCAACAAGCCCTTGTTTTCATCTTGTTATGCTGCTTTCAGCTGCTATTACTATTATGTATTTTGTCTCATACTTTGTTCTTCCATTGCATGAGAGAGAGAGAAAGAGCACAGCTCGTGTATGACTCACATTGAAGTCCCTTACATAAAAGAACATTTCTCCTTCACTGTAGTCCCTGCTTGTGGTAAAGGCCTCTCACTGTTTTGAGAGCAGTGACTGAAGGAGACCACCACACTACAGTCATTGCCATCCCTAAATCTGCCTGCTTTACAACTGCACAGCAGCACCGATCAACTCTAAATAACATCCACATGTGTGCTGTTAAACGTCAGTGAGCCTTGCTAACTAGTCAATCATGAGACTCTTAAGGTCATGCTCACAGCGTACACAAACAGCACAGAGCTAAACTATTGGAAGTATTTACTGCTGTAGAAGGATTTCTGTTATTCAGCCTGCAAAAATACTTCCTTACTTTTCACACTAGAAGTGTTTCTCCCTCTGTGGTTAAGCAAGGAGGTGTAATGATTGCGAGACCTTTAGAAACAAATGGAGTGTTAATTCTATTTTCCACATTTTATGAGAGTTCCTTTTCCTTCTGGCAACAAATGAGCACTGAGCTCAAATAATTAAGCTGCTCTGGCTGCCAGCCATAGGGCTTTGCCCCCTAATACAATTATGCTTGGAAACTGCATCTGCAATGTCCTAAATTTATGGAAGCAATGAAATAAATTCAGCTGCCAGCCATTTGCATTTTTTCTGTACCATAAAATGGGGATTAAGCCCAGTATTTAAAAAAAAGTGACCTTCAAAATAAATAAGGTAAATGAAACACAGATAACAAGTTATGAGCTCATTTTACATGAGTCTGCTGAACCCAAAAACAGAAGCTTAAGGGAATACTGTAGCCAATTCATATTCCAATTGCAATGACTGATAATTAATAGAGTCATGAATAATGGATGTGGAGGAACAAAGGTGATACTCTGTGTGTCTGTAATGGTAAATAAACTCACTAACCAAGGTAAGCCTAAATGGTCGTGATTGATTTACTGTATCAGCTCTCCTTGTTTGAAACAAAGATGAGGACAAGGTAGAGAGGACATGAGTCTGACAGGTAGAGTCTCTCTGGCCAGAGAAAGTTTTGACACTCGTTTAAAGATAGGCACAGGTTCCCCACTGGCCTCTGATAAAATGAGTGTCACACTTCACAGTTCCAACCAGTCTCAGAACCACACAGTATGTATTCAAAGTAAAGCAAACCCTAGTAGTAGTTATGGTATAAACAAAAGTCTGCTAAAACCTAAAAAGGTAGGTGTCATGGAATCAAGGCAAAAGAAAGATACTGACACATAGTTTTTAGTTAAGAAAAGAAGCTCATAACATACGAACATAATGTGAACGTTTTTTTATTTTTAGCCATTCTAGCACGGCTCCTGGGATGGCAATGTCGGTTGATCCACCACTTTGCTCCAGACTGAAACATCTCAGCAGCTATTGGATGAATTTTGACATTCATAGTCTCCACAGGATGAATGCTAATAACTTTGGTGATTGCCTGGTTTTTCCTCTATTACCACGAGGTTGAAACTTTTGGTTTAGATGTATTGGATGAATTGTGACAGAATGAGCTGTAATAACTTTGGTGTCATCATCAGGTCAAATGTTTAATTTGTCCAGTACTTTGCTTCATTACCACATACCTGCTATACTAATGACATTACCATCAGCCCCAACTGTACTTTGCATTTAGTGCTAATTAGTAAATGTTAACCTAGATGCTAACATGCAACAACTAAGATGGCAAACATTGTAAATATTATACCTGCTAAACATCGTGTCATCATCGACAGCGTGTTGTCATTGTGATCATTTTGGCATGCTGATGTTAGCATTTTGCTAACCGAGTTGCTAGCATGGCAGTAGACTCTTAGACTTGCTTAAAGGAATTCTCTCAACCCACCATGAAAGTCTGAGGTTGGAGTCAGCCTTCCTGAAGCTGGCTGAAAGTGGCATTTTGCTCAAATGTTTCTAATTTAGAACTTGGGTCATCTGGCTCTCTAACCACTATCCCTCCTTTTACTGTCTTTACACTGAATTTGATCTTTTATACATCCCTTTTACATTACATGTAAAAGTGACAGCTTACATTGGTGTATATAAATACTTCATGAACAATGCTCCTACTAGGGCCTACAGCCACTTCTGATGGTGATTATTGGTAAAGCCAAAAATCGTAAATCTACAGATACTCTAGAATTGTGAATTTGCAACTAAACGGGTGTTAATATTGTTGGTGCTAGTCACTTCCCTGCTGTTTCTTTACTTTCACTACTTTAACACCTTTTTCCTGGTTGAAATGCTCAGCCTCTGACAGCTGGAAAGTGTTTTGTCACAGACATTTAATTCAAAAGTTGGAATATTACTCCTTCCTGCATTGCTTTTGGCTTGTGATTGACAGGTCCACCAGTTAGCTTGTTACAGTTGAGAGAATGGTGACTTAACAACCTCTCTGTAGAGTCGGTGCAAGAAGAAAACTGCCCATTTGGCTGGAAGTTTTAACCACAAAAATCCCAAGCAACTTAATCTAAGTGATGAAGAAAAAGGATAGCTGCAAGCAGCTGGCACTCAATACAAAACCAATAACGTTTAGTGCAGGATGCTGTAGTTATATGTTGACCTTTGTGGAGCTTAGCAACAAGTATGTTTTTCCAAATTTATTATGACTTGGCAGTGTTACTATATTCGTTACCCATACATATTTTACAGGTACAGCTGTAGCTTTGAGCAGACATATATCATACAGTTTACTGGCATTGTTAAAAAAAACCTAATCTATGCCTCACATCCACCCACACACAGTGAAATACAGACCTTGTTTTGTCATTCATGTGTTTGTTGTGTTAAATTGATTTGGTGCATGTGACACCTTCATGTGGAAATTATATATCTGCAAAGATACTGGAAAACCTCTCTGCCAACCATATCGCCAGACAGGACTGTGGGATAATTCAGGCATCCAACGCACCCTTTTTGTCATGCTGGTTTACTTAAACCATCAGTGCTCTGCTCACTCTTTTGCTGCCATTCCTACTGCCACACCACTCATCTGAAAGCTATGCTGCTGCTGCCACTGCTGCTGCTGTTCATATTGTAGTACTGGTAAAACTGTTTTGTTATTGGTCTACAGGGTTTAATTACCACTAAGCATTATGGCTGTAACAGTGACTAACTGGCCATAACATATGTTAAATGCCTTCGGTTGCCAATCAGCAAGAAAGGATGCAGGCTTTACCTGAACCACAGTGAACTCGACTAGCTTTCCAACATTGCTCCACACTTGAGGTTAACAGCAACTAAACCAAAACACTACAGGGGTGAGGGTTATCATTCACTGAACATCATTCTCTCAGTGACAAGTTGCTCTTTGCATTCCTCTGCAGCACACCACTCTCGTGCATCCATATCTCTGCTCTCCCCTGCCCTGGCTCATATTACGTAAGACCTGCTCTCTTGAGCTTGGCAAAGACAAACTGTGACCATGACAACATAGCATTTCAAAAACCTCCACCTTTAGGCTCTCAGTCTATGTTCCCCTAGCGTAAGTTATTAGCATTACTCTCATTGATGTTTCCTTACGGGGAGTGACAAGGTCAGAGCCTGGACTCTGTACATATTCCACTTTCAAGTGCAAGACTTTGACACCACAGAGTGAGGTTCACATCCTGAGTCCTGAGGTTTGGTTAGGTTTAGGCAACAAAAGCACTTTGGTTATGGTTCAGGAAAGTGGTTTCGGTTAAATGTTAGCACAAGTCAACACATCCCGTCTTGTAATTCATTCTAATATTTAACCAAGACCACTACCTTTCCTGAACCTTAACCAAGAGCTTCGAGTGGTGTAAACAGAACCTAAAAAATCATACTTCAGTTGTCAAAAGATATTGTAGAAAAACTAATGAAATATGTTGTCATTGAATGTGCAGATACATTCATTGTACACATCTCATCATTATGATGATAAAGAACCTATTCAGGTGGCATTATGTTTCTCTCAAAATGTATTTGCTGTTGCAAATTATTAAGATATAGATGACAGGGTGAATAACTCCTTGGGATACTGGGCTGCCTCTGCTGATCTACACATAGATGGGTGTTATGGTCAGGTTGCAGAGACTCACAGATGATCCAACACACACTTCCCAGATATCAATAACATCAAAAGCATCAAACCAGCTCACTGGTTGATCCCTCTGTTACCTTCACCACTGTACTCCACATGGTTTTAAATGGATTTGCGGCTGCATGTATTCGATACCTTGAGGTCACTTTACTTTTTACGTGTCGTTCTTGATTTTATTGGCACTTAATAGAAATTCCCCTGCCATCCTGCCAACTCGACTGCCGTGAGAAAGTCAGCATAAAAGTGTGGGAAAAATATATTATGCTATAGATGATGCCTCCTGTAACTTTAAGCCTTCACCCCATGAGCTTCTGTACTCTTGCAGAACTGCAGCCAGTATAACGGCCGAGCTATCTGATTATCGTCAAGTGGCCCAGCTCCTCTAAAGGACCTGGCAGGAAGTAACATGTCATCACTGCCTCACTGACTTCTTGGAGCGCTCCTCATTTTTTTTTTATTAAAGCCAGAGTAGGTTGCTTGGATTGAATTCCTCATCCTGGATCTACAGGCTCTCTAAAGGTCCAGGCACGGTGCTGTTAAAATGCCTACACCTGCCCACTGCTACAAAGATGCAGTATGTCTTCATTGTCTCACTCCTGAGGACTTTGTTCGAACTTTGGAGCAAGAGAGGAGGATTCTTGGATGAGGAAAGATAACTGCAACTGGCAGTTGCTGACATGCCAGATGCAGCGGACCAGAGCTCTCCAACAACAATACAGAGACTCTTTCCACTGCAAAGAGTCCCAATCTATCCACATTACTCGAGTGATACAAAGGCAGTCTTGTACTGGCTATTAGGGGACATAGAGACAGAGCGCAATGCGTCATACTCTGAAAACCACGCCCACCGGAGGAGTAAACAATTGGCCCCACAATATGCAACCAAGGGCTGAAATGCAACAAAATGCCTGTAGCTAGCTAAAAACATTAGATTTCAGGATGTCAGAGGATTATTTTAGCACCCTATGTCTAGCAGAGAGGACAAACTCAATATTGTTGGTCTATCTCAGTGTCCCTTCTCAAGCTAAGTTACTGTAGTTAGCTAAGGCACTTGCAAACATAATACTGCATAGCTTTCTGATTTAGCCACATTCCACTACACAAGTTGCATACTGTCAAAATGCTTTAGCTTAACTTACAGCGATATAGTTAGCCTAAAACTGACATTTGGATATTTGACTGACCAGTGACAAAATGTTTGCTGCACACATAGGCATACTGAGTGTCAGGATCCAACAGTTTTCTGTATCTACTTTTGTCTTCTTGAAGGTTCAGTTTTTGGGTTCGGCAGCTTATAAATACGTAGTTCTGGGTTCTTTACCCTGTTGGTAGTGCATCCCACCACACAGCAGCTTTTAGCCATGTTTCTGTTGTTTGCTAGCAGCCTGAAGTGACAAGGAGGCACCTTCATTCATCTTTGGTTAGACTGGGTATTTAACCTCAATACTTTTTTGGTACAGGGCAAAATGAGTCCGTAGCACTCAGTATCGAAAACTGTTACTGAAAGCTTGCATTGAACTTTTCATATTTGTTGCCTTGTTTACTTATTAGATACATGTTGATTTAAATCCTAATTTTGCCAATTTGCCAAAACTATTTTATTTAAGCAACACTCTTGTATGTCTGCTTGTGTTTAGGCACCATTTAACATCTGAGAAGTTTGATGTTTGTGAAATACATAAACAAATAAAAGGTTTGACAAAATAATCTTAATTCAAGTTCCACCAGCTTTTCCCAGAGCTTTTAAGCACACCTCACAGCCTTCATCAGCAAATGAAGGCCTGAAACTAGAAAGGAAAGAACTAGTAAGTGGAGCTAGTAAGTTAGGATTTTTTTTTTTTTTAACTACTGTTCCAAAGTTCAAGAACAAACATTTGGTATCAGAACTAAAACTCAGGTATTGTACTACTATGGTTTATGTGTCTTGAAAATTGCAATTTTAGGAATTATATTTAGATGAAGTACTGCTTCTTTAAAAAATTAAATTTAAAAATGAATTATTTTTAATTGATTGATTTGATGTTCTGTAGTTTTGGTCCTATTGACTATGCAATTATTCTATATAAAAGGATTGTGATTCAGGCAGCTAAAATTGATAAATGTGAGATTCCAAACATTTAAAACCATAGAAAATGTGGTCTTAAGTATTTGCATTGTGTAGATTTGATGGACAAAATAACAGAAACACCTTTCATGAGGGTTGTTGATTCAATCCTGTGGTCATTTCTGAGGCTGAGATTTTGGTGTTGTTTGATTGGATTGCAATAATATAAGGGGTTCCTTTTATTTTTCCACCAGCCTTTATCACCTTCATGTCGATCAAGGCAATGAAAGCAGAGCAACTTTAACTACTCCCAAGGTGCATGGAGAAGAGAAATACCCTTCATCTGGGTCAGGATGACCAAGTGTCTCACAATACAGTTGTTCTTTATACTACAAGTGAACAGTTCATTTGCAAAAACAGTTAAACACCATTACTAAAATGAATAAACCGACATCAATTTGATTGATATTCCCTTGAGTGCACAATAAAAAAAAACAGAGATATCTGTTTTTGCAAATGAACCCTTCAGTGTTGTTGGAGTTTTGATCCCTTAAGATCAAGACAGTGGAGCAAACATTCCACATTTTGTGCCAAACTTTCATCCAAGTGCAATTCCCCACATTTTCCAGACTTGCTAATCATGGCAGGTTAAGATGTGTCTACATGTTTTACATTTCTTTAATGAAGCCATCTCACTTTTATTCCATATTACATGTCTTATGCATATATATAGAATTCCACCCGAACAGTAGTGACACCCCCCTGCTGTTCTCTAAATATCCCCCACATATTAAAACCCAGAGAAATATTTACATGGTCACTGGCTGCGATTTCTAATACCAGTCTCTTTCAGGGAATCCAGCCATATTCATTTCCACTTGTTGAGGCGTGCCAAAGCAACTTAATTTGAAACATTTGATACAATACCCCAGTTCGAGAGCCTATAACTCTGGTATGCATAATATATTTGCTGCCAATATGTACTTCATTAACCTGTTAAAACTTGGAAAAATGCTGAGCAGTCCTGGGAATATTTAAACAAATTTCCACCCCAGTGGAAATTGCATTTTCACATTTCCAATATTGTAAAGTTGTTATTTGCGCTGCCAGAGCCTCCACAACAGGCAGGCAAAGTTGAAAAGAGAGAGAATGTTTAGAAAATAAATCTTTCATTCAATATAGACAGACATATGCATCTTTGTATTTACTTTTTACATGAAGAGTTTCATTCAAAGCAAAATGTTAAGAAGAGAACATTAAGTATTTATGTATTTATTGCTTGGTTTGTTTATGCTGAGCCAGTTTTGTAAATCAAAGATGGAAACTGATTTAAACTAATTTCCAAACACATTTTCTGCTTGGCTCTTCCTATATTATGTATATATTATGCAGTGTTTTTGGATTTAACCAACTCCAAGCACGGAAAGAAAATCTCATGAAAAGGACTGGCCAAAACACAGTTGTGTTGTGTCACAGCAGTGAATTTAATCTCTGTGTCATTGATGCGTGAATGGTGTACATCCATCTGCTTGTGGGTGGGTTGTTGTAGCCAGATGGCATTATAATAGTCCAGCCTTGATAAATAAATGCTGGAGGGAGAGGAGAGAGGAGCGGGGAATGAGAATGGGGCAGGCCAAAGCTGATATGGCTCCTGAAAGCCTGTGGCCAACTCAGCAAGGACTGACATGCAGCCAAGACAGGTGAGAGTCAGACAGATTTCCAGCTTTGTTATGTACCTCCCATAGAGGCTGACTGGGAGGAAGGCTGGGCAGAGATACAGTACATGTTTTGTCTACAGTTATGAAACCAGCAGAGAGATATTAGACCTGAGCTGAGGGTGTATTCCCTAAAATGGAACTTTGTAATATTTGGAGTGGGGAAATAGGTGTAAGGGTATTTCAGATTTCAAGGCCACTGCGTTAAGTATAAGGATTAGCTTGGAGACACAGATGCAGATTGCATCATTGCGAGGCCGGCAGTCAGATACCTACATTGTTCTGGTGTAAGGTGGGCTAGGGCCTGTCCTCGTACCAGCCGGCATGTGGAGCCGTCACCACCACAGACTCCGCAGTTATCCTCCCTGGCACCGCTGGCCAGCTGGCGATCACAGCCCACCTCCTGCACACACATCACAGATACACACTCAGAAAGAGATATGGGGCTGACTAACAGAAAGACAAGAGAGCTGGATATACCTTACACAAAGTAAGGCTGGATCATGTGTTGCACTGATGCAGTCAGGCCTCACAGCGTTAGAAGGTCATTAAATGATTACTTCATTAGTCAATTGACAAAAAGCAACAAATCATTTCAAGTAATTTATCAAATTAAAATGCCAAAATAATAGTAGAATCCAGTTACTCCAATGTTAGGACTTGCAGCCCTTCTCTTATCTCATATCATTGTGAACCAAATAGTAATAGGAATATTAGCCACACAAGCGTGGCTCTAGGGAAGGCTATGTCAGTCAGTCGATTGGTCAGTCAGGTGGCCACATGGTCCATGGTCCTATGGTCCACATAGGATTTATCCTAATGACGCCACCATTGTTAACATTTTTGGTTCACAGTGAAATGTCTCAACAACTATTTGATGCCATAAAATTTGATACAAACATTCATGTTCCTCTCATGATAAATTGTAACATCTTTAGTGAACCCTTAACTTTTCATCTAGTGCCATCATCAGGAAAAAATAAAATACTGTCCAATACTTTATGACTAAATAGCTGAAAAACTAATGGTACTCCCATCAGCCTCAGCTTTGTGTTTAGTGCTAATTAGCTAATGTTAGCAAATGTTAGCACACTGACATGCTAAGCTAAGATGGCAAATATTGTAAAGGAAAACTGATTTATTACAACATTGCTAAAAATTGGTCTAACTGGGCAAAAACAGCAGTGTTCAGACAATCATACAAAATGTATGGCAAGTACAGTAGGTCAAAGTTGAACCAAGCAGTCAGTGTGTATACTGTGGTGGATGTTTTCAACATAAAGTTTAGGTTGGAGTTTTAGTGGCCTTTGTTTTCTCTTCCAAATATGTTTGTCTAACCTGCTGGCTTATTTACAACCTGTCTGATTGTCTGTCTGCTTGTGTCTCTTCCCCCATATTTTTAGTGATGTTGCCATGTTCTCAGTTATCAGCAATTACTTTAGTTAGTACATTGTTATCACAATTGATGGAACTCATGGCTGGAGCTAGAAAAGTAAAACTCAGACTGTAATAAACCATAGTTTTCCTTTAAAGATACCTGCTAAACACCAGCATGTTAATACTGTCATTGTGAGGATGTTAGCATTATAATCACTACCATATTAATCACATTTACTTCACCACAATTGCTTAAAATAGGATAAAAAACAAAGCCTGAAGTCAAACTTTTATCCATCTAATAATTAGTTTTTCTTTACACAATGAGCATTACAGCCTCTTGTAGAGTCTCGTTTAAACTTGTGATGGGCACTTTCTGATATTTTATAGACTAAATGACTAACCAGTTAATTAAAAGAAATGATCCTAATTAATCATTAATCAAAAATGAAAATAACCAGTTGTTGCAGCTGAAACAGTCACTTGTCGTAGAGCCTTTAAAATACGACTTTGTCTGCATGAACTATGTGGAGGACTGGTGACCTATTCAAGCTGTTGTTCTCCTTGTAATCTTCCTCCTATAGTATGCTCTATGTTAAGATTCAACTTGAACAACATGAATAAAAAATATGAACTACAAAATAAAAGAAGCATGTATAATCAGTTTCATCTCAGTGTTTCATTTCAGGTCACAGGATGCTTGAACACAGTCTCGAGCAATACAAATCCATTACAAATTAAGTAGGATCCCAGTATCACTGTGCAGGCATTGTTTCCAAAATCTCCATGAGATGCAATTGTTATAAATGTGGCAGGACATTTAAATTAGACTTCCTGGGTTTCCAAAACACCTGCAAACACCAGAATTAAACTATGTATAATTAAACAAGTAGAAGAAAGGGTTTTGAACTGATTCATGGCAAGCTATGAATGTTTCTCTTTTCTCACTACAGCCTGCACAAACCAATGACAATGTCATCCATCTATTAGCTATACCCGCTTATCCTTTTGAGGGTCGTGGGGGGGCTGGAGCCGAACCCAACTGAAAGATAATACAGACAGACCCAACTGGTCAGAGTACCATACGACAGTGAAGTGTAGTTTTGGAAAGCTATGACCTCCAGTAAGATTGTTCTCACTAGAAAACTGATAGCATTGGTAATTTGGTCAAACAAATGAAGAGAAGCCTGCAAGCTAGTTAAGGCAGTTAACTCGACCACCACTACACTCACATGGTCTCTGACTGCAAGATCATCATCCCCCACTCCCTGCTGAGCTTGGTGGTTCCTTTTGGAGAATTACTTAGTCAGAGCCTAGATGCCAAATATGAACGCTGTACATATTCTACATTTCCATAATAATGAATTCCACATGAGTTGGCTGACTGAACTTCTATTTACATTGTCCTGACATGCATCTTCCTGTGGTTGTGCAGATAGTAACTCTTCTCTCAAAAGTAAAGGCAGTAGTTAATATAGTGCTGCAAAACCTCTTAGGGAGGAAGTGGGTGGTTTGGTCGACAAGGCATGTGAATTTGATAAGGGAGACTGAGTCAAAATGGACAGAGACAGTCAACATTGGTTTCTTTTAACCATGACCACAATCTTTCCATAATTTTAACCAGTTAGTTTTAATTGCCTAAATTTAACTTTATTGAATTGAACTGAATTTTTAAACCTTAGAGGTGGCCTATGAAAAAACACAAAGGTAGTTTTTTAAGGACTTGTTGCCACAAGTTGGCGATCAGCATAAGGAATAATGTAACCATAACACCAGATAAGAACATCGATATTTCTGGGATGACGATGATTATGGAAAAGACTGAATTACATTCAGTGACAACACTGTTTCAATGCCTATGTTCCAATTTATGCGAATAGCAATAAAAGTGAAAATCAGTATCCTCCCTTGGTTGTTTGGAAGGTGAGTTTCAGTTATCGGGGTATCACACAGCTCAGCCTCCCTGGGAAAGTTTAGTCCAGGGTGCTTGTGAGGAAGCCCAGACCAATTATCAAACATCAGATTCAGGAGGAGCAACAACCGTGTCCCCTGGGAGTCCTGTGGGGGGTACTTTGAGAGTATGGGGTTGCTAAGAGACATCCAGTCCTTATATAACCAAAGTGAGAGCTGTGTCTGTATTCTCTGCACAAAGTTAAACATGTTTTTAGTGGGTGTTGGCCTCTGCCAGGGTTGTCCCTTGTCAGCGATTCTGTTTGTGATCTTCATGACAGGATCTCAAGGCGCAGCCGGAGGGAGGAGAGTGTCCGGTTTAGGGACCTCAGAATTGCATCTCTTCTCTTTGCAGATGACGTGGTTCTGTTGGCTTCATCAGACTGTGACCTTCAGCACGCACTGGGGCAGGTTGCAATCGAGTGTGAAGCAGTCGGAATGAGAGTCACCACCTCCAAGTCTGAGTCCATGGTTCTCTGCCGGAAAACAGTGGATTGCTCCCTTCGGGTTGGGAGTGAATTACTGCCCCAAGCGAAGGAGTTCAAGAGTGAAATGGAGTGTGAGATGAACATGCAGATTTGTGCAGCATCAGCAGTAATGCCGGCATTGTACCGGACCGTTGTGGTGAAAAGGGAGCTAAGCCAGAAGGCAGATCTTGTGATTTACCAGTTCGATCTATGTTCCAACCCTCACCTATGGTCATGAGCTTTGGGTAGTGAAAGAAAGAATGAGATCACAGATACAAGCGGCCAAAATGAGTTTTCTCCAAAGGGTGTCTGGGCTCAGTCTTAGAGATAGGGTAAGGAGCTTAGACATCTGGAGGGAGCTCGGAGTAGAGCCGCTGCATCTTCACGTTGAAAGGAGCCAGTTGAGGTGGTTCGGGCATCTGATCAGGATGCCTCCTGGGTGCCTTCCTTTGCAGGTTTTCCAGGTATCTCCAGCTGGTAGGAGACCCGGGGGTAGACCCAGAACATGCTGGAGAGAATTTATATGTCAGCTGGCTTGGGAATGTCTCGGGATCCCCCAGGAGAAGCTGGAAACGTTGCTGGGGAGAGGGACATCTGGACTACTTTGCTTAGCCTGCTGCCACCACGACCCGGCCACAGATAAGCCTTTCCAGCATGAAGTCTATCCCACAATTCACTGCAATACAATGTTGTATTGGTAGAACACTGTAGGTGCACTATGGCAAAGACCCTAAATTGTATGCTTCTCCTTTTTATATTGAATCCTTTGAATATGTTGTCAGTATTTGTTGTGTCAGTAGTTGTACTTTGTCGTAAAATAAAAATAAATAATAATTTTGACTTTTCCACCCAAAACTATTACACCATATATCAGTTACATACTACTCAGTATGTACTATGAATTTTTGTTGTAAAGATTTATGTGACTGAACAGTAAATTCTATGGTCCATTTTTCACATGAGTTTCATTTACCACTGCTCTCGTGCACACACATAATGTAATGTAGATATGCTGAGGCTTGTCATGCTGAGTTACTGTGACAGGTTGACAAAACAAAGTGACACATACACATATACATGGCAGACAGCATTACACACCATTGCTCTCTTCCCCTTTACTCCCAGGAATTGTATTTATTTTCTCTTCTCTTTGTATACAGCTGGATTCCATGCTGCAGTGTGGTGTATTATTAATCCATATACATGCACTAGAGGAGGGATTGGCCTCATTCCGTCACTGACAAACTTTCTACCACAGTACCACAGCAACCCAGCACCCCTTCCTGCGCTGCTGCCTTCATCACCAGGTGATGCCATTTCTTCCCTGCCATGCACAGTGCCCTCTCTGCATGCCAGGGCTGGCAGCAGCTGCTGTTTGAGTGCACAGCCATCATCCATCTCCCATTACTGCAGTGAAGTACCTGTGTGTGTCAGGCCTGATTGTTGTGAGGGTTTCAGTTTAATGATGCAGCAGGAGCAGCCTGAGTAAACTGAGTATCTCCAGAAAGTGCTTTTTAACTCAGGCAGATTTTGGCTCTTCATTCAAACTTTCAAGCTAAATTCAACTTGAGGGGCCGAGTGTGGAACCGAAGTGGAGGAGAGTGTCCTGGAGGAAATGAGCTCCATTTGTGAGTTTGTTTGTTTTTTCTACCTGGGTCCTTGCCAAACAGCAAACAGCTTCCCAATACTGAAGGGGCCCTGTCCAAACTAATGTTGATAAATTTGAAAATAGGTCTTTTCAGTGCCTGCTGTTTCCGCCTTGAACCCACACAGAGTTGATATATCCTATATACAGTATGCTGTATGACTGGATACTTTCATGCCATACATCATAATAGGGGGTGGTAACCCCTGTCTCTGTTCAAAGAGAGTCGCTGGTGTCAGATGTGAATGTATCTGTTCCTGTTTCCAACTCAATCAGCTGACTAAGGTAATTCACTCTTTCAGTTAAATCAATCAGATTTTGCCACGACCTCTGTGAGCCAAATCATCTGGTTGCTGTCAAAGTTTAAAACTGTTCCCTTCTCTGTCGCTTATTTCAGTGTCAGATCAATGCAACCCTCCTCCACCCCATTCATTCACCCAGTTGGTCCTTCCAGTGAGCTCATCAGAAGTCCCACTCCAGATCTCATCCATCCAGATCTTCAGCCATTGCTGTTCACCCCTTCATCGGGGGGATATTGCTGTACAGCTCACGGCATCAGTACCCCGTCAAAATATGACGTCACAATGGGTTCTAATCCCCAAAGACTTTTGATTTTTCTTCAACTTTCCTATTTGTGCACTATGTGCTGCTGTGTACAGAAATTCCTGCCCTGCCTGAGAAACTCAGTTTAGAGAAACAAAATACACATTTCCAGCAGACACAATGCAAGAGGCTGAAACAGAAAAACTTGGAGAGCAGTAATCGCAGATGACGAGGGTGAAGAAGGTTGTGGCCTTCAGTTAGAAAGCTCTGAAAATAGACAAAGGACCTTTCAGAGATGCTGAAGTTATTTGTTTTCTGTTGAACTGAGGCAGATTTTAACCATCTAAGGACATTTATATTTTTGTTACTCATTACACATATAGGTGCCCCTTCATACCAAGAACACACTGTATTGGCTGTTTCTGTGGAGTAGTAAGAACTCCATTTGAAAATCACAATTTGCTCCTTCAAGGTGCACCTTCTTCATCATTTCTAACTAAATATTAGGAAGTATTCCACCTTTGGCACCCCATGGCATTTACTGGAAACGCAGTAACATCAGTGACAATAACTTATGCTGTTCGCCTTTCAAAATAGGTCTGGGAAATAGGAAACTCTCAGTTGGTATTGTACTTTTTAGTGTGCAGCTGAGAGAATCCAAGGAGGAAATCAGGCTGTTAGTGAGCTCAGGTGTAACTCTGAGGATTAGAAGCATGTAATACTGTGTAGCATCTCTAGTGTGTGCCACCATGCTACAACTTGTCAGATTACTGCATCTAAGAAAAGTCAGGGTTGGGAAAACTTAAATCACTTTTTATTCTCACTTCAAGCGAGCATACTTTTACACTATTCTGATTAAGGGGAAGAAATTTCCAATTGATCTGTAAAACAGCATTAAAAAATCCCTAGGAATATAGCCTGATAATCAGAGTGAATTGCCATTTCATTTCACTTTGTTCATTCAGCCTGACGTGTTCATGTTAGTTAATTTCTTGTTGTAAAGGGGGTTATTTTGTTCTGATTTGCCCTAATCAGTTGCGAGGGATGTATCCATTCCACCACTCTTATTTTTCAGTTGACAGAATCTGCATTATGAGTTGCTGGAAGCAGTTAGCTCTAAAATGCCAATCTTAGAGTTGTTATTTCTGTAAGTCACTTTAGAGAAACCAGCTGGATTGATCTTACCCATGCTGATTGCCTTTGGTGCCATTTTTCTGTCGCTATTTTTCATGGATGTACAGTAGCTAGGTAGCTTGCTAGCTATATAGGACGATGATGATCCCATTCTTAATCCCGCTTAAAAAGCTCAGTTTGGTTAATTGTTTCTTCAACTGGTGGAAATAGTCGTCAATGGGCATAACACTAATTGAATCACTGAACAAATGTGGGCAGTAATTCAGAGGTCTGGAACCACTACAGTGCTCTGGAATAATGTTCTTGCAATACTATTTCCAAATCTGCAAGTAAATGGAGCAAAGTCTTCAAAGCCTTTTGCACTATTAGACATATAGTATATGCTATGCTTTTTTTATGCTATTTAAGCGGCCCCATGTGCTTAAATAGAGTATTGCTCCATTGCTTTGCTTGCTTCCAGGTTCCTTCTTTGCTGCCTTCACATCCTGCTCTCTCTTATTGAACTGAACTCTACAGTGCAGTGCATGTTTGAGATGCCTCAATGATGCCACCTATTCTCTTGTAGTATCTGCATCTGATCACCTGTCATAGCTGTTTACTCATACATTAGTGGATCATCTCAGCAGAGAACAGTCAAGTCAAACACTCTCCAGCCTTAGGGTAGACAAAAGACTTCACCCTAGTCACAGGGACAGAGTGAAGCAAGGACACAGTGATACATCAGCGGCCTAGACATTAATATATGAGTTCAGTTTTGGCATTTTCTAAAGGAACACTGCCATATAGAAAGACAGACAAATACCAGTGTTTGCCCTCAAATCTACAGTAAGATGATGAGGGCAATATCATTTCTTTTTGGTCCAGGATATCAAGTATAACCATTTTAGAATTTTTATAGAAACCCATAGCTGATGTTTAGGTATGTAATAACACTGTAATACTAGCTCACACAATGAATGGTGATCGGCCAAGAGTAAACATACTAGCAGATAAGCTAGCTAGTGCAATTTTTGTAACTTTCCGAAACTCACCAAGCACGGCTACATCACACAGTATGCAAGATTTGAAATTCTTTCTCAAGCTCTATATTTTGTCTTAATTTATTTGAAACAACTATAAAACAATTGCCTTTAGATGTAAGTGGATGACACTCGTACAAATAGTACCCCATAGTTGTCCCGTCATCAGTTTTTTCAATGGTTTTCTTAGTGCCTCCTGATGCTCTAAATGTTATAACAAAAGGTATTCCAGCCTGAAAAAGATAATATTATACGCACACGAAAAATGCATAAACTGCACAAATTTCAAGTGTATTACATAAACAACACAGTTGCATTAGGGCTAATTTTGTCAATGGTGTATGACCAGGGTTTGGCACTGTGACTGTAGAACCACAAAATATGTCTCAATTCGGATACTTTCATTAGTACACTTACATGTAGTACACTGTGTACACTATGTACTTGAATGAATGAATTTCTATAGGGTAGTATTGTCTTAAATCGAACATGGCCGTTGTGCACTTACTGGAAATGATGATCGCAACATTTGACCGCTTCTTCCTCTACATCTTTTTAATGGCGAATTGCAACCAGGCGGTAGCTTGTTTGTTCACTTGACTTCAATTAAATTTGATTAAAAATGAACGTGCTTTTACTTTTAGTGCAGTGTTCATCGTAACAATCGCAACCACTGCCGCCATTTTCATAGGTTGGTGGTCCTCCCCTTCCGCTACGTAGCCAAGATGCCGACCATTGAGGGTGAGAAGTGTGCAGCGTTCCACACTCAACTTTCTGACCGTTATGAGTACACCATCTGGGTACTCATAGTACACTGCATTTTGCTATATTTGTCAGTGTGAACGCGCTTATGCACTCAAAATAGCAAGTCTAAGTACAGAAGAATGCAAATTGAAGCACAGCAATGGTAGAGGTAGTGGTGGGTAACACCTAAAACTTAGTTTATCTGTCTTTTTATTAGCAGACAGAGTGTGCCCTCATGTTTAGCATACACAAATTTTGTATTATTTTTGTACACATTTTTGTATTACCATAAACAGTCTTAAACTAATGGTACATTGTATAGTATGAATAACTAATGCAGAAAACACTGCCAAGTCGAAGCAGAGGTTCATTTCAATACATTAAAACCATTTTAATCAGGGGAGGTTAGGTTAAAAATACAATGATGCATTAACATGTAGGCAGCATTTTAATGTTGTAGTTGATCAAGGTGGAGCTAAATTTGACTACTTTATATGCCTTTTGGTTATTTAATGTATAACAATTCATCAGTTTTGTACTTGTTAGCAACCTGGTCCACATAATTTTTGCCATTGTAATGCTAGCTGGTTTGATCAGCGTACCCATTGTGCTGTGTGGATTTTGGTCTTGCGCAATAAGATGAGAGTACTCAAACGACGCAACAGTTGCCTGCTTTTGGTCGTTTCCAACCCCAGCAAAACTTTCCCTAATGTTCCTTAACATAACTAGTAACTAGCAGCAGAATAATTTAACTTACCAGACGTCCTGTTCATTGCCATGTTGATGGATGTTGTTGTGTTTGTTTGTGTTTCTCGAGCCGTTATCCAAACGTGAAAGAAGATAGTTTGTTTGCAGATTTTCTAGTTGCAGTCAGGTTGAAGGTCTGATGTGCACTAAAAGATTCTGTATGCTAATTTTTTCTGTGACATTATAACTATAACATTCTATGACATCAGTAGGTTCCATGCTAGCCAGGTCTTTGATGCCCAGCATTCTAGTGTGTGTGTGTGTGTGTGTGTGTGTGTGTGTGTGTGTGTACAATCAACTGCTAATACTGATTTTCAAAACTAATATTTTACCATGTCAGAAAACAATACAGCAAATCAAATCTCTAAAGCTGCTATTATCAATATTTTTATTTAACAATCAAATGACTGCTTGTATGTGTAAGGGGTTGCTTGTAATGTTGAACCCAAAGATAATTATCTCCTGACTCTGCAGTTCCTCTCAGCTCTATGGAGTGTTTCAGGGTCTTTTAGTTCATTGTTTTGGTTTTACGGCCCATAAAAAGCTTGGATAAACCAACTGTACGCTGCCTGCTAACTGCAGACAGACAAACTTAGCAAATTGCTGATTAACGTGCCCTACTTTCGTTCATACACTTCCATGTAGTACACAGTGTACCCTATGTACTTACCTGCGTAGTGCATGACCGCATCTTCTTCTTCATCTTTTTAATGGTGAATTGCAGCTGGGCGGCGCATTATCACCAACATTTGACCGCGATTGTCACCCGCCAAAATATCTGCTGGCTGGTTTGCTCACTTGACTTTAATTAAATTTTATTAAAAATGAATATAAATGAATGTGCTTTTACTTTTAGAGCTGTGTTCACCGTAACAATCTAATCGCGGCCGCCATTTTCATAGGTTGGTGGTCCCTCCTCATCTGCTACGTAGCCAAGATGGCGACCATTGAGGGTGAGAAGTGTGCAGTGTTCCACACTAAACTTTTTGACCGTTATGAGTACATCATCGAGGTACTCATAGTACACTTCATTTTGCCATACTTGAACGCACATATGCACTCAAAATAGTGTAGGTACAGAAGAATGCAAATTGAGACACAGCAATGATCTAAACACTGATGTGTAATGTTGTAATAAGACACTACATGTAAACACTGGATATTTTTACTCATGTCTCCTGGAGTGTTGTACTACTACCGGAGCATTACCCTTCAGCTACTTGACATTATTTATGTATTTTTTAACACAGTAATTTACAGCAAGCAGAGAAAAGCTTTGCAGTCTGAGAACTACACTTCCTGTGAGTGGAAATACCTACGCCATTGAGCCTGATACTTCAGGATGACAACTATAGATGGGGAAAGGTGTAAGCCTCTTACGAGTCCTGTATTAGGATATCTTTCGAGGATATTGAGCAGTTTCAGATTGTAAATGCATCTGGGGCTGTATGATCTAGACAGCTGGATTTGCATAAGCAGAGCATGTTGTTAATAGATCTGGTGAAGATGCTACCACATCATCTTGGCTGTTGTTGAGGAAGCAGAGAAGATTTAACCCCTTTCTCTCCCGGCACTTCCCTCTGTTGTTTCCTCCTCTACTCCCTTTCTTCTGTCAGAATGTTCCACTTTTCTCCTTTACTCTTGCTCTTTTGCCAGAGCTCCTTTCTCATTCTCTTTAGGTATTATCCTTGACTTTTTTTCATTTCAACATGCCTATTCACTGCAGCTGAGTTTCCATCAATATTTTTTGGTGTGTTGAGTCAAAAAGATGATTTTCATATACCCATTTCAGAACAATTTCCTCAATAGTTCTTAACCCTTTAATGCTTTGGTCAACCGTTTGGTGGAGCAAATTTTGAGTTGTGATATTATATTATAGTGGCTACAGAACAGGTATTGTGCAGATATTGCTATTGTTTGTTAGAGGGCAAGAATAGTCTATGTATGTTATATTGTTTTCCAGTTCAATATTTTATGATAAAATATGCAGTGATAGCTGGTGATAGAAATGCATTCGTCAGTTAACAACATCAGTGTTAACAACACTTTACCAGTGGCTTTGTGTGTTTTTAAATATCAGTTAAAATAAATGTTTGTCGACCACAACCTCCCACAAGTGTTCAACCGACTGTCTCCCCTGTGTACAGGTCAGGATGGTATGGCTGTTAGCTGGAGTGCTCAAAAATTGCCAAGTGTGATTAGTTATTTTCATCTTCATACAGCATGAAATGTGGTCAAACTGACAGCAACAACAAAATGAAAAACAACAAGCTGTCCAAAACTCATCAATTCTTGTTTTTCACTTCAACGAAGCTGATGGAAGCACATCCAGATTCACTTGACAGTTGGACAAGAACACTGTCATAATAGGTTTCTACTTCACTACCGCTTTCTGCTACATCACCTATGTGCCAAAGAGTATATATGAATAATTGTTTCGGAAATGGGTCTGTCAAGTGTGATACATTTGTTCCTCCTCCTGTCATACAGTCACAAACAGCCTTTAATCAAGCCGCCAGCCAGGGAGTGGAAGGGATCCACAGTAAATCCAACTCTGTGCATCCCAAAACAAAGCTCAACTAAATATAGAGCCTCTGACATGATTATGACACTGCAGGGACCAAAGTTTCCATGATCCAGCTCATCGTTTTAGTTCGTAATGGCCCATTACTGTGGGACCACATTATTGGCTGCAAAGCAAAGCAGCCATGTGGATACTCTAAACAGTGATGTATCTCACAGTGCAGAATATGGCTGAGTACTAGGGGTAATAGGAGACTGTCCTCCAAAGAAAAATGGGAGCATCAGTCTTTTCAGCAAATGGCCAAAAACGACATGTGTTTACGTTTAAGTGACAAAGCCCTATAGTGGCTGTAGTAATTATGACTCTTGTCCGTTGGGAGCAGGGAAGAAGTCAGCTGACGTTAGTACAGAGCCACAAAGTCCAGAGGGAGAAGGTCAGGATGGATGGATGGGTCAACAAATCGTGGGACTACACCGGACACAGCTGTTCGTTTCCCGTTTCCAACTGACAGTCAACATTGGTTTCTTTTACCAATGACCATGATCAAATTCCCTAACCTTAACCACCAAACACCAGCAATGTTGGCAGAACGTGACACCGGTTTCGTCACGTTCTGTCACCACATGGATTTTGCAATACCCTCATTACCATCATAAATGTTTTAGCATATTAAAATAAGATGTTTAGTTTTCTTCAAAAGTTCAGTCTTGGTCTGAATACTCGTCTTTATTTTGTTGCAAAAAAAAACATAAAGCATATTTGCTATATGCTGCTGCTATTCCTGTGAACAGAAATTGAATGTCAGATGCGAGCCAGACAGCGCGGCTCCGACAAAGAAGCAAAGGTCACAAGACAATCAGCAATCAGGTTTCAATCAGCAAGACGAAACATCAAGAAGAAATGCCCTGTCAGGGGAGGAATATGTCAGTGCCTCCTATGTGAAGCCAGTCCTCCACCTACTCAATTCAGATATCTTGAAGCCAGAAGTGGACAAAACAGTGAGGAGTGAGGATATTAAGAAGAGTCTTTGATTACTTAAATGAAAAATACAGTGATCCTGCACCTGACAAGCTGCTGACCAAGGTAACATTTCTGCACCCTAGGTTCAGGGCCACCTACATGACCGATGAGAAGGCCTTGGAGGAGAAGATGGCCACTGCTGCCTCCTCTGCAGAGGGCCAAACAGAGAGGGAAGCTGGCACTCCCGAACAGAAGAAGAAGAAGCAGTACCAGTGCATCACCAAAACAAACACTGAAGCCAGAAGATGTTGACAGGCTGGTGTTCCTTGCAAAGAACCTGACATGATAGTTTCGTTTGAGTTCTGGTTTCTTGTGGAGATATAAGAACCATTGTTACACCGTTTTTGGTTTTATTGCACTGCTATTTTATGTTTTGTTGTATACTATTAATTTCAAAAGCTTTATGGGCACTGAATTATTCAAGAAAATGTGTTAATTGGACTGCTGAATTCAGTTCAATTTTACTTTGAGCAAAAGGTTCTCACAAAGACACTTAACAAATGTCAACGTAACCAAGAGCACACCAAAGGCAAAGGAAAAACAAGACAAGAACTACATAAGTACAGTACATTTACCATTTACCATGGTCAGTCATGGTGGTGTGAGGTCAGTTTGTTAGCCTTGTTCACCAAATTTTCTTCTCTGACATGGTGCCATTTAAATCTTTTTTTACTTGGCTTTTTTTTTAAATAAAAAACGTTTTTGTAGAAGACCGTGTCAATACTCATGTTACGGTATTGACAAAATTATTGGTGGTGGTACCAGAACTCAGTTTTGAATGATACCCAGCCGGAGTTTTAAAATACAGTTCTAGGTAATTTCATGTTCACACTGACTTATATCTGTGGCTCAGCAATGTCCTATTGTATAAACAGCAAGTGTTTGAGGGATCTCTCACTGACTTTTCTGCCATTAAAGGCAGTGGACAGCAGTTAATTACAGAAAGTGTGCATCTACTTTCTGTAATTCTGCATTGTTGCTGTCTTGCTGTACTTGAGAGAATAATAAAACCTACAATTTAGGGTTCAGTATTATTAAATATGAGGATGATGGAAAAGTCCAGAGACATCCAAAAATACAATTAAAACTAAAGGAACTGCAAAGAACAAATTTTATAGTCACAAGCACACACTATCCAAATACTAAAGCTACATACCTAATATGAGCTGAGCTTTATGGGCCATATGTCCCAGTTTTTGTTTTGATGTAATTTCCTGCCATTGCACCATTTTTCACTCACATGGGTAATGAGACAAATGGTGGAGGTGTCTAATCATATCAGTGGTGGATTTATAATACAATCCCTTACCTGACACACTCCACTGATGCACATGTCAAAGGCATCCGCCCTGCACCGTGTCCCGTCCAGCACCTTGGGGGCCAGTTCAACAGTGAGACTTCTCCCCTTAGCCTGGCACTGCAGTGCACAGGGTGCTGAGGGGTCATACGGTGCTGAGATCCACTCATAGGTGACACCCTGGTACTTGATGTCGTTGTGGGCTGAACACTGCTGGGCCCGGAAATCGCCTGACTCTGCTGGGCAGTCCTGAGGACAGGACAGACACCACGATAATTCATTATCATTCAATTCACTGTCACTTTACTAAATTGGCATTCAAAGGATGTAATTAAACTGTATGTTAAAAACTTGAAAATAATTATTAAATGTGACAGTTAATAGAGTTTTATTACAGAATAGAATTTCTATTTATTTTCTATTTATTCTGTTGAGTTTTTGAGCACCAAGAAGAAGATTGCTAACTACCAAACATGAATTTAAACAATGCAGGTTTCATAGCATTCAAAACAGCAAGGGAACGCATTCAACATGTCTGTTAGACACCAAGGATACACACAGTACATTTTGGAGAGAAAAACTGAATGTAAACCTATCTTTGTTTGGTTACAAGAAAACTCCACAGGGCACCTGTAAAGCTGCTCAGATCAAAATGTTTATAGTAACAATGGATCACACTATGTGTAATGTGAGTTGTCACTTGTAGTGATGAAGCCAGAGAGAATTATCACCAACTCTGCAGTTTCCCTCAGCTCAATGGCGTGTCTTAGCGCTCTCATCCACCTGGTTCCCAGCAGGCAGCTGTTTTCAGTGCAAAAGCTCTGATAAACCCACTGTACTCTACCTGCCCAGCCCCAAACATCAGATAGACAAAGTTAGCAACTAGCTGGTGAACATAGTGGCTAAAGAGCCAAAATATTTCCCTCAGGAGACCAAACAGAGCTAAAAGGAGAGTGAATATTGGACTGACGTTTATCATGTGAACACAAACATGATTCTACGTGCTAATGTTGCTCTGTGTCTGCTGAATGTCTAAAACAGGCAACTGTTTGCTAACTCATTTGCCATGCAAATTTTTCTGTTTTTTAATTTGGTTGTTATCTATGTAGATTGGCTGAGTGGAGAGCGGCCCTCTGTCTGGTGACCTGTGTCGGGGGGGCCCCCTTGGAGCTTCATGGCTGGCATTTCCCTGTACTACATGGTTGTGACACTGATTAAGCCCGGACGGCCGAAAACGTTTTGTCATCTTCTGTCATCAATATAACACACCACTCTGAGTGTGGTGGTAAGATTATTTTGACATTTCTGTACCTTTATTTGCTGACATATACGCTGATTCCAATATATCTGTGACAAGCTATTATATTATACTATAACTCTATATAAGCCTGGCTGATTTATCAGCAGTTCTACTAGAAATCTGAATAAAGAGTTTCCAGGTTGTCCAGGATATGCGGGAACCCTGAATATGAGTGCTCAGGCCAAAGTGTGCAGTAAAAAATGCAATTTCCATGACAATTCAAAGCACATATTAAGGTAGTTAATAAAATATTGTATTCCATGTGTGTTTGTGTGGTTCAGATGTAGGAAAAATCCAGCCTGTCTGACCATGGCAGAGGAGATAATGCTGCAGAAAAGATGTCAACAGCTTAACACCCGGATGCTTCTCAGGACTGAAAGCAGTCTCAGATCAATAAGAGACGCTTGTTCCTCTGGGTGACAACTGGCAGACTTTTGGCAGCCAATAACTCTGTCCTCTTCTCCCTGACTGAGAACTGGACACATCTAGTCTGACACATCAACTTCACTCAGTCATACTCTGCCAGTCTACATATCCTTCAGACGCCGATATGGAGCCCAGGCAACACAGCCTTCAGTTCAGATGGAGTTAGCCTCCAGCTGAAAATGAAATCCTTTCTCTCCAAGCTAACATGTAGAAATCTAAATTGAATGTAGCAACTAATAACTAATGGGTAGTAAAGATCAGACTCACCATGTTGCTGCAGGTTCTGTAGCGGATGTTTTTGCCATCACAGCTTCTGCAAAGCAAGGTAAAAAAGCTCAGCACTATTGCAAACCAACAGGTGACTCTGTCATACTTGACCTGTGCAAACACACAAAACTACCTGCAAAAAGTAATGAATCAAAAGCTTTCAAAACAGTTAATGCCACCAATGAAAAACACTTTTCAGACTTTTTTACACCTGACAGAGACTATTTTTATGAATAGATAAGAATCCTTTCTAGTTGTAGTATAAAATTTTGTTAAAGCACTAACAACAATGCAACAATTTGGCATTTCCTGTTAACTATTAGCTCACCCCAAAACGGGACATGGCAACCCTAATATGCCGAAGGTCATGGTGTTGGAAGTTGTTGAAAAGGACATCAGAGGAGGCGATCACCTAAAAAGACTGCTCCAATGTGAGACCTTTTGGATTGTACAACTGAAAGCATCGAAATACTTCGGCCTCAATGATGAGATAGACTTCTCTCCTTTTTTGTGAAATATTATATATATTAATGAAAATATTGTATTTTAATATATTTTGAAATTATGGTTATGGTGATTTTGTAGTCAATATGTGTTTGCAGTCATGACCAGAAAAATGTGGACCAGGTTATGGATTGAGGAATTTATCATGTGTACATAAGGAAAGCATCAGTTCTACGGTGACTTGGTAGCCACATTATATCTATCTTCTTTTGAACATTTCGGTTTACCCCTTCTCTCATCTCCTCTCTTTCCTTCACTTCCTTCCCTCCCCTTCTCTTCCCTCTTCTTCCCTCCTTCCTTCAGTGATGACATACCACTTCCTCGTTTTTGACCTATAGGTTTGCACATTGATAGAGAACCATCCTCCCACTCAGCTCATTAGTGTAACACAATATGTGTGTGTAAGCTCCTGCTCATAATGACCCTGATGAAGACCTATGTCGGTCGCAGTTGATTTTAAATACATATTGGCATGTAAAATAAAAGCATTTTAATTTTGCACAAACCCTACAGTGTGCCTTGGATCGTTTTTGAAGGACACTTGCATTTTACATTTTTGATTGAGATCATATTCCACCCACGCAATGAACCATTCACAAAATGGAATAAATACAGTACACTTGAAGTATCCAAAGACCTGTACGTGACCACCACAAAGACCCAGCAGCACTTCTACTCCACTGTCTTCATATTAGCTCATTTTTAATTACACAGTGTCTAGTAGTGTGCTCTTTGTCATGCTGCTCTCCATCTTTTAAGCCTGTTTTTAATATTTTTCCTACTTTTTCACCTTGAACTTTGTTGAGCTTTACTCTGGATAGGACCTGCAGGCAGATTCCTAAAATGCAAAGTAAGCGTGGTGGATGACTACACACATACACAAACACATACCAACCCAGTAAAACACCCATGCATGTGTGCGTACACACACACACACACACACACACACACACACACACACACACACACACACACACACAGAGAGACACCTGTAAGGCTGCAGCACACTCCACCTGCAGCACACATAACCTAGCCAGCAGCCATCTCAGCACTTCACTGAGCTCCAGCTGGCAGAGCCCAAAATGTCAAGCAAAACTGAGCCCACAGATATGCACGTGCACACACACACACACACACACACACACACACAAACACAACTTCAGAATGAACCTGAGCCCTGTGTGAAATGTGCCATAGCAGAACGTTCCTTTCCCCGTGACAGCATGGACACGCTGTTAAATCCGTTCCACCTTGTTAGCATTTCTCCTGCTGGCTTACAATAACATTAGACTTAACTGGTAGCAGCTCATTTATCCCAGTGTAAAGCAGGCCTGGTCTAATCTGCCATTTAGGAAAGATAGAGAGCTGAGAGCCACACTGCAGCCATTCAGCCAGCTCCAAGCTAAACCAGACACAGACAACAGCAAGCTATGGCTCCACATTAATGAACCAATTAATAGAAATGTATTCAAGTACTCAACCATGGTAGGACAAACTGTTTGGTGTGCACCATTCTGTGCATGTGTGTGCACTGTAGGTGGGTGGACTGTGTTTCAGAACCTGGGAATGTCTACAGCTATGGCCATTAGTCTTCTACTAAACTCACACTAACACTGACATGACAACAGCACACATCTGTTGATGATGTTGTTGATGGCTTTTTCAGGACAGGACATGACTACTGTGCCACGCAGCATACTGTGAAAAGGGAAAAAAATTGACAGCTACAACACAGTGATGTCCATTCTACTTTCTATTCCAGTGTTTCTCAGCCTTTTTCGTATGATGCACCACCAACATCTGTCAGATGAGCTCAAGTACGGGACACCACCCATCATGTTCCAAATGTGTTCTTTTGAATTGATTTTAAACTGTGTGTTATTTAACAGTTAATTACATACAAATACGATTATATAGTGATTCTGGAATTGTCTATTTTTAGGACTGGTCTAGTTTTTTTCTTTTCTCTTTTTTTTTTTGTTTGATCAAGTTTGCATTTGTAGTCTAACTTTGGAGTGACAGAAGCTGGACGTTTCAACCATTTATTCATCATTTTTAGCAATCTATTTAGACTTTTCTTCCCAGACAGCACCAAACCTTGGACCTACGTCGTTGGCACAACAGAAGAACGTAGTTACTACACTGCCTAACATCCCAAATGTAGGACTGAGGTCATCTATTTTTATGATTTGAACAGCGGCAGGTTCCATACATCAGTAATGCACTGGCTCTACGTTAGCCCTGTTCGGGACTGTCTCCTCCACTGCGCAGGAGAAGGTCCCATAGAAAAGCTCTGGGAAGCAGCTGAGCACTACACCTTAACAGAGGTGGGGTGATTAACCAGATATACATTTGCAAAACCAACCAGTTAGTCCTCATCCTTAAAGTCTTTTCCCTTGTGAAACTGTTTGAAAACCCTTCCGATAAATTGTGTCACACCTCAAGATGAGGCTATTATGTACTTAGAAATGAATTTGGTCTTACTGGAACCAAGAATTGTTGATGTGCAAGAACAATATTTTTACCATGTACTTTTGTATGGTGGATTGATTTCATCATCATGTCTGTTTGGTAAGCAACCTTGACATGGGGTAAATGTTCATTTTATGATATTATGATTAATATTATTATTTACTTTTCTTCCACAGTCAGCCAGCAGTGATGCAGGGCTTCAGTGAGGACAATGCTATCATAACCTAGATGGCATAGGCAGGTACGTATGTTGTTGTAAGTATGTCCCCCAACTAATCTGATGTCCTGTCCAGAAACACTGCTGTCAGTTGGAAAACAGGAGTGCATGTAACAATAATTTAAATGTTTGATGGTCTTCTAGTTCTATAAGCCAATGTTGATTGTCAATGATAATTGTGCAGTGTTGTTTAACGCTCTCACACAAAAGGCCTAGGGTTATTATGCTAATGAGTCTTATTATAAAATAGTGCTGTTTATGGGGAAATTGGCTCATACTTTTAAAAAGTAACTGATATTGTTCTGGTACCATGTTATTTATATTTCACTATTGAAGAAGCTAAGGGAAAAAGTCCTCCAACCTAAACGACAGAAAAGGTTGTTTGTCAATGACTCCCAAAATTACATATGTAGACATATCGGACCTTCATTGTCATGGTAACAATAATAAACATGTGGTTAACATTGTGAAACGGTTGCAGTTTGGTTAGGTTTAGGAAAACACCATGGTTTGGGTTAAAATAACTATGTTAGTTATGTAAGTTAACTTATGTATGTTAAGTTATGTATAGTAAATGTAAGTTAAAATGAGTCAACGTTGACTTTTGGTTTCACACAGGACACAAACAGCGGCCTCCTGGGTGAAAGTCCTGTGTTGTTTATAGGTCGCTGCCTAAGAATAAATGTAAATATGGGTTGTAATAGGTCGTATTTTTGGGGAGGACAGTCTCAGAAAAAGGCACCCCATTGACAATGGCCATCTACAGTTTTGAGAAGGATGTGTTACTATGAATTTTATTTTATTTATAATTTTACTGGAAATGGATAAATGTGAATGGCTGTTTTCCCTCAGAATAATGAAATATGACAATGAAGAAAGGATAACATTGTTATTTCTGTACTTGTCAGAAATACTCCAGGCAAGGAGAATGATTTTGACGTGGCAGAAGTATGTTGAAGGAGGAAGTCCCCTCTCAGACAGGTAAAGGAAGCACAAGCCAAACAGGGTACTGCACTGCTAATGGACTATTTTTGTGCTTCTTAGTAACACTGCTGACTTTGAAGAGGACTTGACAGATGTCTCTTGGAGGGAGAACTGACATTTTTCCAATTAATGTTGGCTTAGGCTGTGGAATTATTTTTACTATTATAATAAAATGCACCTTGGACTGTAAGAAAGGATGATTTTCCCATCAGTAAAATATGCTAAAAAAAAAAAGTTGCAGAAACAGCAGCAGAATTGTTAGTCCAGAGCAGAGAATAGGGTAATATTTTTTATTTTTATATCATAAGTCATCAAGATGTTCAAAATATTCCATTGGGTCAGGGACATTGTATCTGTGTATCAGCCGTTTACCATGAAATGCAATGATTCTATTTTGGACTATTCTAAAAACATAATGATCTTTGACAGTTAACTTCATGGCAGTGTGGATCAACAGGTGAAATTATTTTTTAAAGGTATTTTTAGGCGTTTTGCCTTTATTTGATAGAAGAGGTTTGTCTGAGCTTTTTCCACTGTTGCAGGCAGCAGCAGGCAGTTCAGGAGAGAGTGGTGAGAGTGGACCAAACAGTAATGTTGTGAGCTGTAAAAACAAAAAAACCCAAAACAATGAGCTACCTGAAAGATGCTAAAACACTCTGTAAATATAAATAATGCAGCTTTAAAATATGTGTACCATTCTAAAGTCACTATTATGCATGGTTAACAGCGTGATGTCCTGATATGTGTATCTATCATTATATCTTTCTTTTTTTATTTCAAAATACTTCTATAACTGGACACACTTCATCATCCTCTTGCCTCTACTCTGTCCTGAATTTGTTAAGCAAATCTGTAATGACATAAAGACCAAAACAAATGACAATCCTGTAGAGCACATGCTATAAAATTGTAGTTTTTTTTACAAAAAGAAGAATATGAAGGATATTCAACTTTCGTGGCAGATTGATTTTAAAATCATTTGGGATATGTGAGTTATACCTTTGATAATGCATAACAGAGCTTTCTGTCATCTTTCACCAAAAACTGTACAGCTGGCATAATGAAAAGTGATGATTACCACTTGTGTCGGGTGGCTTTTTGAGTCTGGTTGAAAACTGAGGAAAAGATAATATTACAGCCTGTCAGGAGACAGATGCAGAGATGAAAAAATTGAAGTCACAATAACATATTGACAGAAACACTTGGACTAAGTGTTTTTTTTACACTTTCATTCACAGTCAACACTGGCTGTAATTCAATTCACAATTCAGGCACTGATGAACAAGGCCTTTCAACCAATCAGTGTGATTGCCCCAGTCTTCAAAGCAGAAGAAGACTGGGGAGAAGAAGCAAAGATGGCTCAGTCTCATGGGTGGCACAACATTATAGACTATGGCACCTTTCTGGGCTGAACTAGAACTTGAACTTGAAAACTTAGGAGCTTTCAGTTGAAAAAATGAAAAACAGAAAGAACATTAATGCTTAAATTTTAGCCAGCATGGATGAGAAATCCATGCTGAAGGTGCTATTGATGAAATCATAACAGCTACTGAGTTCACATGTTCACAGATCTCCACTGATGATGGTTAAAAACTCAGAACAAAGCTAGTAAGTTGGTCTTTAGTTAAGATTGTTTTGTCAAACAATTATTTCAAGGTCAAGAATGAACTGTCTTGCTTAACTAGGAAGTATATAGACCTTTTCACAGCAGACATTTTGACTTGTCACAGTAGGAAAAGCACAGGTGCTACTAATAACATTAACAATGCTCCGTTCTGTTAAAGTGTCCCAATAATGATTCAACATGGCGTCTGGCGACAATTTACCTGTAAAATCTACGGCCATTAGATTAGATTAGATTCAACTTTACTGTCATTGCACATGTCACAGGTACAAGGCAACGAAATGGACATGGTCAATCATTTTAGCCACAGACAGATATTTCCTCTGCCTGTTGAGTGTTGCTGTATAAGGACAGAAAGAGCCAGTGGGAGTTAATGGACCTTTAAAGGGGAGAAAGACACAGTCTGGCACCATAGGAGGCAAAGCAATGGGCAAGGACAACCTCCACTCCAAAAGAAACACTGGACCCAGACAGAGAGCCAGTGTGTGTGTGTGTGTGTGTGTGTGTGTGTGTGTGAGAGTGAGTGTGTGTAAGGAGTGAATGAAGTTAAGCTGAAGCTGAAGTAAGCTGGATGTTCTCACTGTCTTCTGCTGCCCACAGAGACGGACACACACATAAAGTATATATGTACTGTATACACACACACGTCACACACACTATTCTGGTTAAAGCGAGGTTTATGCTTGATGCAATGTCCCTCGCAAGGGTCCATGCTCCGAAAATGACATCATCACATAACCTGCGTCAAGTGCGAAGGCTCCGCAAGTTGTCACTTGTCGCTTGGTCGCGCACCTCCGTATTTATGTAACTAGGCGTTTTGGAGAATACTGCAACGGATAGCACATAAACGCCTCTGTGCAAGCTCGTAGCTCACATGAGAATAAACAAGGCTCCAGTCCTCACAGTTTCCAGCTCATGTACATTCCCTGTTGAACACGCACACGAATAATATGCACATACACACACAAACAGACAGACATATGTAGCTTTGCACACACAGAGACACATGGATAATACTAGCACACACACATACACACAGTACACTCACTTCTCCAGGCCCCACTAATTATGTCCAGAAGTCAAACTGGCCCTCACCCGTGAAGTAAGTAGCACACACACACACACACACAGTGGTCTAGCAGGTCAGCTGGCTTGTTTCTGTAATGACTGTAGTGTGAATCTCTGAGTGCGGAGGAAGTCTGAACAAATCAGGAGCCCAATCGCTTCCAGAAACTGGGAGCTGTGATCAGAGTTTACAGAGATCCAGGCCACGCTCAGCCTGTCTCAACCAACCACTGCCAGTCTTCAGATGTCTGAGGACACAGATCCTCACCAGACTTCAAACAGTCCAGAGGGACGCACAGGTCGGACTGATAAACTCAGAACTGACATATTATCATAGAGGGCTTTGCAGGGGGCCTTTACTAAGAATAATCTAGGACAGAAAAACAGATGTAGATGTCATTTAGTGAGAGCTTTTACCCGATCGATCGTATCATGCTATGATCAGATGTTTAGAGTGAGATTTATGAGTATCAAGTTTTAAAACCCTAAGCCCCAAAACCTTAAACCTAAGTTAATTATTCTGTGATCCCGGGATAACAAAGTTGTTTTCTTGTAATAACGAGACAGATATCTTATATCCAAAAAACAAAAGGTTATTTTCACAAAATAATGATTAGCGGAGGTGGTAAGTGCTGCCTAATAGGGATGTAAACAAAGACAAATTTATTATTTGGATATGAACAGATAATGCACAGGTGTATTTTTATCTCATGATCCTGGCTGTTGGTTATTCCATATTGTGTTTTTGGCCGAGGTCTTCTCGCTGGTTTCAGGTATGCGGGACTCAGTTTGAAAAAGGTGAAGCTATGTATTTCTGTGTGCCAATCAGGATTAATCTACATTTGAGTCAGAATTTTTGACTCAAATGTTCTGAGAAAACCAGCGTTACACTCTTGAACTTAATTATTTATTTTGTCATGAATATTTAAAGGGGGTTCAGTTTACTCGTCACAAGGAGTACAACTCTGCTTGTGAAAACAGTTGTATAATGCCTTGTAGTGTCTCCCTCCACACTCTGGAGGAAACTGTCCAGAGTTCATTAATTCATTATAATAACCCTGATGATGTAATTAAGGTTATCTAATTTTAGGCTTAATAGTTTTAACAGAAAGCCTTTTATGTGATAGAGAAATACTTAACATTTGAAACAATTTTTCAGTGGCTTTAAATTAAAATGAAACTAAAAAGTATAACATATATTATTGTCAGCCTATTGTTTAACCTAACCCATAAACATGTGTCTCTCAGCACTGATAACTCTACACCCCATATGAGAAAACCTTACCTCCACAGGAAACACTCAATGGAGCAACACTGGCCCAAATATGACAAAACACAACCATAAAACCACCTCCAGACAAACCCACAGGGTGTATTTTCTCTTCTTTTATCTCTTTCAGTATTGCTCATTTCAACTCATAACCACAAGGTGCCAATTAACAAGCTTTAGCTCTGCTGTGTGTATTTACTGTATGTGCAGTTTATACAGTGCATTCAGAAAGTATTCAGACCCCTTCACTTCTTTCACATTCTGTTATGTTGCAACCTTATGCTGAAATTGTTTAAATACATTTTTTCCCTCATCAGTGCACACTCAATAGCCCAGAACCCTATGGTCAGTCTGGCTGAGCTCCAGAGATGCTGCGTAGAGTTGGGAGAAACTTCCAGGAGGAGACTATCACTGCAACACTCCAGCTATTTGGGCTTTATGGCAGAGTGGCCAGATGGAAGGCTCTCCTCAGAGAAAGACACATGAAAGCCCGCTTGGAACTGTTCTACCACTACCCTTTCTGTAATTCCTCTTAATGTCTCTGACAATTTCTTCATAGCCTACTCTCTCCCCCTCTGTCAAACTCTCAAACCTCTCTCTCTACACATACTGACCCTCCGCTACAACCTTCGCTCCCTCCTCTTTTTCCTCATCTGTCCTATCAGCTCTCCCCTCTGACTCACGCCTCCTGATTCTGCCATGGACACTCTCCTCTCCACTTTGTCCTCTTCTCTGAACTCTCTCTGTCCTCTCGGCAGGCTCACCGGACCCCTCCAGCTCCATGCTTGTCTGACTCAGTACATGCTGACAGAACCACCCTACAGGCAGCTGAAAGAAAAAAGTGGAAATCCAAGCGATCTGAGAACCTCCTATCAATCTCTTATCTCCAGAGAGATGGACAGCAGAGGCATGGGGTGCTGAGGTGGATCCAGCCTCCATTTCAACTCTTGGTTTTCATCTTTCTCTTTCTCTCTGGATTACTGTCTCTGTGTGGATTACAATGATTACAACTCTATGATTCACAGGCCATTATGGGAAATAATATGCAATAATGGGATATTACGTGCAATGTCATGGACATAATCATGAACATTCTGAACCTGTACTTCAGATTTGATATTGTACATACACAGCTATATACCACTTCTCATAAATATCTATGATCCTTACCATTAACCTGTTATATTTTATGATACTTACTGTTAACCTGTTTATATTTTTTGGCATTGTATATATTTTGGATTGCACTTGACTTGATATTTTATATTTGCACTCTTCCTACTTTGTACTGCAACTGCTGCACATGTCATTGTTACAAGATTACTTTATTTTGCCCCTAGGGACATTTGTCTTGGACATAAAGGCTGCCACATAAAAATACATATAATTATAGTGCTGTAACAGTCATAAAGTGCATAGCACAAACAAGTGCAGACACAAGTGCATTCAAATACATACAACACAGACCCTCATTTCACACCCTCCTTATGACCTTCGTATTCTGTATACAGGACATGGGAGGGATGAGTGATAATTTAACTAGGGAGGGATGCTTCCTCACCCCCATCACTTTCATTGCTGTTTGGACCAGACTGTTTATTTGGGATTTTAACTTAACTGATATGTTACCAAACCAAGCTGAGATCCCGTAACGTAATATACTCTATATCACAGCATGATAAAATAACACCATTACCCTCTGTCCAACCCCAAACACCCTGAGTCTGCACAAGAAGTAGAGTTGGATCCTGATGCAGACAGAATTCACATGGACATTCAAAGACAGATTACAGACAGTTTGTACACACAAGTATTTGTACTGGGTGTGCATATACCTGGGTAATACATGTGTAACATTTCAGTTTTTTCTTTTTAATAAATATGCAATAAATTCTAAAATCCTGTTTCCGCTTTGTCATTATGGGGTATTTAGTGTAGACTGATGAGGGGAAAAATTATTTTAATGGTTTTAGCATAAGGCTGCAACATAAAATGTGAAAATGTTAAGGGGTCTGAATACTTTCTGAATGCACTGTATGTGTGCAGTAGAAAAGTAAATCTTTCACTGAGGTGGACTACAGAACTTTAAAACAAAAAAACCTTTGCACTAAACATCAGTATGATGACATTAAAAAAAAGAAAAGTTGTTACTTAGGACTTTGATGCCAAAAGTAGGAGAAATTTCAGCACTAGCATGGGTAAGAAAGTGAGGCTGAGCTGCAGTCAGATATAATGGAGACAAATGTGTTGCCAGAAGCCTATAGAATGATGCCATGGGGCACAGTCTGAAATAGATTGGCTGTGATGACTTCCTGAACAAGCAACGCTGCACAACAAATAGCTGAGCAGAGACAGGCTGACAGTGAGAGCACAGAGCCTGATTGTGGCTTTTAAAAACAGCAGAGATTTGAATCCCACACACTTGATGCATTTATCAGTGTGAGGAAGACAGTGTTCCCAGATCTCAGCAATTACTTTATGGAGCACAATGTTATGGTAACTGATAGAAATGATGGGCAAAACTAGGAGAATAAGCCAACCCAAGTTGTAATAAACTCAAATGATCCTGTACAGTGATGTGTGTTCTTATGTATGTTTTTATTTTGTTTAGTCATTTAGTGATTTATATCTTTCCACAGCAGGTGTGTGGACTTTTTAGCCACATCAGTGGCATGGCTCTATGGATGACAATGTCAGTCTGTTGATCAGTCCATCACTTTGGTCCAGACTGAAACATCTTAGCAACTATTGGATGGATTGCTATGGAATTCTGTAAAGACATTCTTGGGCCTCAAAGGATAAATCCTAATGACTCGTGATCCCTCGACCTTTCCTCTAGCACCATCAATGCCTGGCCCCAGGTTGTTTATCTGTCAATTAAATTAGGCTAATTTTAATAAAAAGGGTTGCACAATATAGCTAGCATAAAAAGGAGTTAAAACTAGATTTTTCAACACAGGGCCTGAAAAAAGTATTAATATTAATTAATTAATTAATAATTGCAATAATCAAAGACGAAAAACTGGAGGCTCTTGTATGTCCAAACAACAAGGTCACACAGGACTTTCACCCAGAAGACCGCTGTTCGTATCCTGTGTGAAATCAAAAGTCAACACTGACTTACGACATTATAATAATTTGAGTTATTATAAATGTCAGTGTGATTTTGAATGAGGATTTATAAGTATATATTCTTTTATTTTATTTGTATCTGCTGTAATGTCTGAGTATTCTTTAGTTTATTTAAAGGGAAACTCCGGTAACAGAAAATCTCGCTCAAGGAAAAGTCTCGCTCTGAAATCTCGCGAGATTTAGTTGTTGCAGGAAGACAAACGGATCTTACTCTTTAACAAACGGTCTGTCTCTGGAGGGATCCTTTCCATAATGTTGTCAGACACAGTCAGAAAACAGTCTGAGCCTGTCAGTGGCAAAAACAAGCACTTTTAGTGGATGGACTTTTCACAGGCACAATTGGAGCCATTACAGCCTGTTTGCGTATGCCGGAGGAGGCGATCTACTGCACCAATTCCAAAACTTTTGGTAAGTATTAGTCATTTCAACCCCAAAATTTGTAAAAATAGGGCCCAGGTTTAAAAATACTGGACTTTCACTTTTACAACTGAGTTGAATGTGATGGATGTTTACAATCAACTATTGGCCGAATAATTTTACCATTCGCCTTTGTTTACTCTTCCAAATAAGTTTGACCAACCTGGAGATTTGTTTACAACCTGTCTGATCATGACTGCTTGTGTTTCTTGACCCACCAGACTTCATTTTAGTGATGTCACCATGTTCCCGATCTCAGCAAGTCATTTTGTGAGTACTATTATTACTGATAGGAATGAAGAAGAAAATAAGAACCAATCTTTGGTAAACCGGAATTATACATTAGATTTTCAAAGATCTGTCTGTTTTGGGGCAGGTGAACAATTTACGCTGTGCCTTCAAAGGCGTAGTCTCCTGGTGAAGTGATTGAACTGGAAACATCTGCTATCATAACAATTCAGCAGGATATCCCTCCCTTGAATATGATGTGGTATGAACAGCGTAATGTGGGAGTTGAGCAGATTTGCAGCTCTGACCAGTTGACAGTTTTAGTCATTAAACAGCCTCATCAACCCCACCAACGAGCAGCAGCTCTGTAAAGGGATCACATACTGGATGCTGGAATTTTTTTTTCCTTTTTTAATGATCAGATTTCTGCCACAAGGTATTTCCATATGTCAAAGATGCTGTCAAATTGTCTCTTGTTAGATGTTAAATAAAGCTTACCCTCCGTTGAGACAGCGTCGTAGAGAGTAGGAGGCTCCTCCCCCGCAGGTTCGAGAGCAGTCGCTCCAGGGGCCCCAGGCGTCCCACCCGATGTCCCTGTCTTCATCTGAGCGGGTCATCCTGGACGCCTAGAGAAGGACAAACACCAACACAAAGGTCACTTACTTCAATCAGGCTAGCTATTGACGTGCTTTCACATTAGCATGTTCTGAGCTGTTTATATTGACTCTGACATGCCTCACATCATTTCAAGAGAAATCTCTGCTCAGCTTTCTTAAGAGTGAAAATACGAAGAACCCCACAGTGCAAGGGTATATGGTTCTAAGAAGACACCCTTGTCAGCCATTTCTCATATGTTTTAAGGACCTGTGTAAACACTTGCACAGCTACCAAGGTAGAATAAATTCTAGAAATATGCACAGTAACCCTGTCTCGTAAAATTGCATTCATGTATAACTAATTTAGCAAACGATTCCCTGCCCATGCAAAATGTTCATACTGAGCATATCTGCAAAATGTTCACTGTCAAAGTATTTAATTTGTTTTCCTGCAGGATGTTCTGTTCCTGACAATTAAAGCATTAATGTTTTTAGCCACAGTCGCAGTGTGTTAGTCTTGATATTTAAAGGAAGGCTTGCAGAGAGCTTTGGTGATCCCCTGCATCTAGCACCATTATCAGGTCAAATTTTCACTTTGTCCAATATTTTGGTTCATGAAGTAATATAATAACTTTTAAAATACTAATAAACTATTTATTTAAAATAATAAAGAGTAATTGATTATATTATATGAAACAGTTTTGCACAGACAAGACCATTATACTGAGCTCAAGATATGAAAGGGATGAGAATCTGGATTGTTTTGACCGTCCTCACTGGTAAAATCTCCAAGCTGGTGTAATGGCAGGTTGCAAAAAAGATCACACTCTTATTTTATTCAATATGTTTTTACTTGTGTGTATTAATCTACTTCACATCAAATGTGAATTTCCATCACGTGGTGATGGACAATAATATTTTTTTCTGATTCTGATGTGACTCTTCACTAGTCCTGGTTTAATAATGTAACTACCACGTTAATGTAAACAAACCAAATGTGATCATTTATTTAAAACAGTGTACACTATGGCACATGTGTGTACTATGGGTAGAGACTTTGTCAACTGCTTGTGTTATGTTTAATACAGTAACAATTTAACAGAACAGTAATCAGAGTCAAAAGTCAGAAACTTGGTGTAAAAAAGAACCATCTCATGATCATCCTGTAGTGAACAGCACTCCATATGATTTGAATGACGTCACATCACTTTGTCACTCTGAAAATGTTTCTTCAAGCTTTGCTTTGGACTTCCTCTCTATAAGATCTTGGTTTGATTGCTGTCAGAAAAACAACAAACCCAACTAAAGGAGAAACTGCTGCAGGGTTTGAAGTAAGTGCTCTGAACCAAGTAGGTGTGAAAAATACTTAAAAATAAAGCTAAAAGAGCTAAAAGGCCCAGTGGAACGTATTGAGTTGTGCCATGCTGGCAGAGATCATTTCTGTTCAGTGACAGCAAATACTGTATATCCACACTGAGCTAACGCAGCAGAAGATCAGCTCAGTCCAGTTTGGATTGGTGTCACTGAAAAGTTATAAAATCCAGGTAAGACAACTGTCAACTGACTCAACTCAGGAACAGAGACAGATGACTGACATGTGTACATCCCAGTGGGTAATAACATTTCCAGCAAACAAAATCAATAATAAGCTAAATGTCTATCAGATCGCATGAAATCAGGATGAGGTAGAATTCTCATCTTTCCTATAATTCAGCAGAAAAGTCCATGAAAATCATCAAGTTAAACTCCATCCCACATTGGACGAGGCTCCTTGTTTTTTCACTAACATGGTGCTATGGATGGTATGGATAGTAGATGAGTCCTACTGTCTTTGATGATCCTCTGATTTTTCATTTAGTGGCACCACCATCAGGTCAAGGTTTTTACTTATCCAGTGAAATATCTCAATATCTACTGCATGAATCAAAGAACAATGCTGGGCTGTGAAGTGATTTTGCAGATCACATGATGACATGACAAAATGAATGGTAAAAGTGTGAATACATTTTTCTGAGTATCACAGACACCTTGAAATGACTTTTTGTATTATCAGAATTGAAGCTACAGGAAGGCACTGGTATTCTGTTGTGAGACCTGTTTCTTTATATGTGTTTACATTTTGGCGAATTAGCTATTAACAGTTCCTGTTTGCAGTGTGTGCCTACCCATGGATGTACAGATGACTATCACTGGATTACTAAAGACTAAAGTGGTTTTATGGATGTTTATTTGCAATGGATACGGGAGAGATAAGGGAGATGTATTTTTTGTGTGCTGTGGAGCACTAGGATATAGGCTAGCAGGTTCCATTCAAAATGTGTTTTTACTTATTTATTTGCTATGATGTTTGACTGCACTTTTTATGATTTATTTATTGTGTATTTTACTTAATGAATGGACTGTCATTGCATGTAATTTCTATCTGGCATGTATTGAGACCCCTTTCCTACCTTTGACTCAGAACCACACCTTATTGATGATTCTTTACGTCTGTTTAAGCCCCTTTCTGCAGGAAACGACGGAACTGGGGAGCAGCACTACGCCCAAGTTCAGGTGAGGACCAGGTGTGCATGTGGTCACTGATGGCTGGTGTATGTATCTCCCTCAGCGTTGCTATGGGCGCGGACACCGCAACAGGGGTGGAATGGATAACCACAGATGAAACTGAGTATCTGAACTGCCCCTTTTTATTCACACTTTCAGAGCTCTCTTACGTGATTGAACTTTTGGATTCTCCCTTTGTTAGCTGGACTTTTAGATTTCTTTTTAGTAAATGGACTTTTGTCTATTTTAACTACCTGTTTTAATGTCGGCCTATTTTATTCGCCATTTAACCTTGAGGAATAGTGGTCATTAAATTTATATTTAATAATTTAAGCCATTGTTGATAAAAGGTGTTGCTCAATCTACCTTAAGCTACTGTGTTCTTTGGAAAACCCAATGCTGCTCTTCCCCCCAAATTTAAAAGAACCGGAGTACACTAAAAGCTGTCGCACTACAAAGTCGCTAGCGTTGCTGTAGACTCTCAGTCCACCTTCATTTGTGAAAATGACCTTTGACCAATCACTTCATTGTGACATGTTTATATCTTTTTGTTTGTGGCCTGCACGTCAGTTATCATTGCTGTGGATGTACGATATATATTCTTCTGGCAAATTTTTATCTTTGGAGAAGGTTGTTAGGTCAAATGATCATTCTGAGACTGATTAGTTTAGTTTGTTGTATAACAGAATATTTTGAGCTGTGACATCTTGTTATAAGATTAGTTGAACATACCTAAGGGAAATAGGCAATGGCAATGGTTTGCAAAAATAATCACAAAAAGAGGATTCATCACCAAAAAAGCTGTTGTGCTGGTGTGCCACCACACAGATGAGTCTAACGTGATTCTACAATGACTGAACTGCAGATTCTATGATTTTTTTAAAGTTGTTTTTATGTGAGTATTATGTAATTCTTTGATTTATTTAAGCAATGTTTCATGTTTATGTTAAATGTAAAATGTTTATTTCTTAGGTTTTACACATTGCTCTTGTCCATAAAAAGAGATGTGTAACTAAAAAAAATATTTTATTTCAGTATGTGGAGGAACATTTCAAACCAGACTATGTTTTGAGGATGGTGGAAGATGTCATGGAGAGTCTTGGGCAAATGTCTGCGCTGACCAATACAGACACTAACATACATGACATCCGTTGCCACTGTTGCAGATTATGGCATGTAGGAAAAAAAGGTCTTAGCAAATTAGAAATAGACCTCTCCATGCAGATGCCCAGACAATGGCCAGAACACTGGCGCACACATTAGAAAGCAAACCCTTTTCTTCCTTCCCCGTCGTGTGTTCTATGGCGGTTGGCATCCTTGCATCGCGTCTACTTCCTGTTGTCCGCGCTAAAAAGCGGACAACAGTTCCCGCCAAAGCAGGATTCATGTGTGCATGAATTGGTTACTCAGCCTGGGCAGGAAGGCCCGCCCAAAGCCAGTTGACTGACAGCTTGGCCCTTCAAGAAATAGCAAAAGCAATAAGGGAAAAGCAAGGAAAAAGGATTATTTGTCTTTATATATCCACGTTTATTTATTCTTTTATTTCTCTTTATATTTCCACATTTATTATCTTAGTCTTTCCCAGATTTATTCTTTTTTATGGCACTCCTATGACTCCATAGAGAAAAAGTCATGCAGATTCTTGAAAGTGTGCTATTACTGTAAATGGACGTTTGTTTGAGGCTCATAATTTAAAAACGGTGTGGTCAGTTGAAAAAAGTGCCCAAAGGAACTATGAAATGCAAACAAACAACAACAATAACAATAATAATAATAATAATGATAATATTTTTTCCATGTTTTTTTTCTGGGTGGGGCCATTAAAGGTTTAAGCACCATTGTTGTCAATATAATGTGTGTGTAAAAATCAACTTATGCAAAACAAAAGATATTTTGTTCTAATAGCAAGTTCAGAATATACCTTCATGCAAGTCAAAAGACTAAAACCTGAAATGTGACCTGATATTTCTTTGTCTGTAAGCTTCAAAGCTTAAAATGAGTCTTAATGATTGAATGATTAAACCTAATATGAAATATAGCTTTTTGCAGTGTGGAGTCATTTCTGGTACTTTTGTTGATCTACATAATGTGTGTCACACAGTGTTGTCCCATTGGGAGTGTTCTCCAGGGAGTACAAGAGTCCAGCAGTTAGCTGTTGCAGTCCGCAGGTCTCACGCTGCTGAATAATGGGCTGCTGAAACACTAAAGACAAACACCACTTCACCCTCTGTGGCCACTGAACAACAGCATTACCTCACAGTCCTGTGATCCACTCGTCTGCTTTAGGCAATTAGCCCACCAAGCTGCGACAGCTTTCATGCACCTCACCCCCAACCTTTCTCCTATCTTATCTGCTGTGTTAAAAGCTCAGATGAAAGAGAGGGAATGATGGAGAGAGAGACTTTGATAGAGAGTGGGAGAGATGGAAAGAGAGAGGGTTTTCCTGGCTGCGTGTCACCAAAAATAGGAAAATTGGCTTCTCTTGGGTCAGTGATGTCACTGCAGACCCTGTGGTGCCAAAGAGAGAAGGAATCTCATACTGGAGCTGTGTGTGTGTAAGAGGAAAACTGAAACACAATGAAGTATTTAGCCTTCTAAAGTGCTTTTAAATTGTGCCCTTCAACCCGTGCGTCACCGGACCAATAGTCAAAACACGTATTTATACAATTCAGAAAACTGTTTTTCCTGGAGAAGTGGTAGCGCAGGCCCTTCACCCAAACCTTTTCTTGCCGTGTCAATGAAACTCAGAGCACAGGAACAAACTCTAATTCCTCTGACAATGTTATTTATGCCTGGTCAACCAGAATTAACATTTCTGACATGCCTCCGCAGGTTTCATTTCACCCTGCCTGCCAGGCCTGGATCACTGGCTGACCTTGGAGCTGGCAGAGCGAAACACTTTGCAGTCTTAAACCTTGTTACGTCGTACCCACATAGATGGGATCGATCCGTGTGTCTTGGACTGTTGCACTGGGGTGGAAGTCAGTATTCTCTCGCTTTTCCCTGCCTGCTGCATCCAAAGAGACAGACTGATCCGCTAGAGAGGAATTAGACACGTTAGCACTCCGCTAATAGGATAAAACCACCTTTTGTTGTCGGGCTCAGCCGGCTAACAGCCATCACAGACCTCCGACAGTAATAACATCGGCATGAGGAGAATCTGTCCAGCCAAGGCTTTTTTGGCCTGGACAGCCTGCCTGGCCTATTGTGTGAGCTCTGCATAGTTCAGTGTCAGCAATCTGTGGCCACTGACAACCCAGATGACCTGGACATGTACAGTATATTTCTCAGTTTACCATGATGAGGACTCAACATGGTACTAAGATAGCCCCTGAGTGCAAGTTCCATTGGTACTACTTTCTAATAAGGCACCCTTTATAAAGGGTTTATAAAGGTTAATAACTGCAAACTTTATGGCTTATTTGAAAGTGAGAAACCCTTTGTTATAGGGGTTACCAACCTGGCAATTGGGACCCCCGAATGGGGTAGGAAGATGAATTTAAGGGGTTGGAAAATTATTTATTAGACATGAAATGGAAAAAATAAAACATAATTCTTGATACAGTGAGAGCTGGTTATCCTGGTGTTTCCTTGAGTGGAGATATATCAAACTGAATGTGAATTTGGACAATATTGTAGTAAGTATGCAACTGTTTTCCTTCCTGCCACAAGTCAGTTGAATTAATCCATTATCCATTTATTGATTAATTCAGTCATCCCTTATTTTATTCACTGATTTATTTATTAATTCCTTTATTCTTTCTTTTCCTCCAGTAATCCCAAATTTCATCATACATTTTCCTCTTTGTTTGAGAATCATGAAACATGTTAGTGCAAATCCTATTAGGTTGCAGCACACTTGATCTCCTGCAGAGTTTCAGAGCTGGTAAACAGACTTGCATCACTTTGTTTGGTTGTAGGAGCTCATACTGAGTGAAAATAGCCAGCAGCATTAATCTCAGTTTGTGTACTGATATGGGAGTGTGTCTGATGGGATTAGAAAAAAACTGCCTGCCTCCTTATATGTAAGAGAGTGTTGAAGGCAGGATACAATCTACTACTTACGGGGTCTGTTTAATGTTCTCTCAGCTGGCTTACTTTACTGTAGGTGTGTGCATTCTGTGCCTATGGAGTTAATCTAATATTGTTAGTTCAAACTATCCTAAAAAAAAAATGTACAAGGAAGGATTATTTACCCAATGCCTATAGCTAATCCAACCATTTCTGCTAGAAGGTTTATATGAAACTAATCCACGTTTGCAAGTTCACTGGCAACATTTAGTTCCAGTTAAGAAATCAGAAAGAGGGGCATATGGTGCAAAGCAAAATGAGAAAGTGGAGGCTAGGGTTGTTGATGGGCACAAAAAGGATTTGCCTCTAAAACTTTTTGAATCCCATCCCATGCTTGTAGTCTGGATAGATTACACAATTAAATATGTAATCTATCACAGTGCACAATGAAGTTGCCAGTATATGCTTCATCAGAAGTGCTTGTCGAATGGAATATGGATCGAAAAGCTTTGGAAACCTCCTTGCCCCACACTTTTCCAACATCAGATTTTGGGGGAATGTGTCTGACAATTTCTGTAACTTTCTTTCTGTAACAGCACCATTCACAACCACTTCACCCTGCCAGGTGTGAGGAGATGAGAAAAGAGCCGGGGCTTGAACCACTCTCTCTCTTTTCCGTCACTTTTCATGTCAACAACCCAGTGCAACACTATGAATATCTTCCAGAAGAGACCTGCGCAGTTATCACCATATTTACACAATATCATGTCTCCCCCCTCTTTATGACAACCAGCTTTTCACCCCACCTTTGAGTGTGGACATTCAGAACAATTAACACATTTGATTTCTGAAAATGACTCTGTATCTGGTGTGATAACACAGTAGAGTCTTTTCATATCAATCTGCACTTAAATGACATTATCATGCAATGACAATGCAACATTAAGAAAGTGTTGATGTTCAAGACCTCCAAACTAAACAACAAAATCCATCATTTGTCATTGCCTTCGAATATGACACATGAGCGTTTTCTGATCTGATGCTGCTAACAGCAAGACATTGTTTGTCAATGGCATTCACAACTGTCAATGCTATGGTAGGTTTTGTCAGGTTTCGATATGAAAGCTACTTGGTTAAGGGAATGGTGGTTGGTAGGGAACGATTGTGGTCATGGTTAATAAAAACCAAGTTGAATATTGGTAGGAAACCAGAGGCGTTTCTAGGAGTTGACAAACGCAGCTGATGCAAACACAGCAGTGTCTCATGTCAAAGTCACACACTTTGTTAATCTATCCAACCAGGCAGACCTCCTCCCTGAGAGGTTTTGCAGCGCTACAACAATGTCATGCTAGTAGACATTCTTGTCAGGTACATTTATACATAGTTCATTTTAGGCATTTCAACAAAAAAACAACGCTGACCTTTTTCTCCTAAGAATAGTCTCAGTTTAAAAGTTTAAAGTGGTTCAAGACACGTCTAAAAATCTAAAACAAAACAGCATGGTTAGCAAAGTGGTTAGCTCTGATGTAAAGTATATGTAATTTGTTGTAAATGTCTTCTAAGCATGACCACCATCTGTCAATAGCTTTAACCATGTGGTTTTAGTTGCTTAATCTTAACAGTACCTTAATCACGCTTTAAGGCCTGAGTATGCTTCAAACGAAGTGCTTGTTAACACCGTGTCTACACAGGAGGCCTAGCGTGAGCAGCAGCACCAGCTTCAGACCTCTGTCTGTGTCTACATAGGATGCATTAAGGGACAGGATTGAGTGTTGGTCACCCATGCTTTGGCAGCTTTAATGTACATATAGTGCAAAATGAAACACGAGCAATTTATGCTGTGTAGACAGCTGGGTTAGTTAAAATAGGAGCTTATGCGTTCCATTAGATGCATGTAAATACAGCTGAAACGCATCCTGTGTGGACAAGCTGTAACAGTGTCTGAGTGTTTGACAGCAATGGAAAGGGCCTTCCAGCTTTTCCCAAAACTGACAATCACGCACTTCATGCAGTGATTGTCCAGGTGTGCAAAGGTGTGAAAGTTATTCTCTCTTTCTTTTTTTCCATTCTCCACACAACTAACACAACTGTCACTTTTAATGTGTACAACCAAGTGTAACACCATAGACGTTTTCAAGGAGAGGCTGTTTTGTAAGATTTTTAAGATTTATTACGTCCCACCCCTCTCTATGATGGCAGGCTTTTCCCTGTGCCTTCGAGTCTGGTCATTTGGAATAGGTATAAACTATATAGTGTTTATGTCATATTTGTTGGTTTGAAGCATACTGAAGCCTTTAGTTACCACATGCAGACATTGTAGGAAAAACTGAGAAATGCCGATATGTTCAATGTGAATCTTACGTAAACTGTGAGGATAAAAATGTGTAAAAATGTGTGTGGCTGAAACAAAACCAAACCTGCGATCATGCATCTCTAGCAACACAAATATAATGATTGTAATTGGGTGTAAATATTGTAATTTTATATGATCATGTCACATGTATGATAATGTCACTATTTATTATGTGCTCAATTTAACTAATGTATTTTTGCTAATGATGATATTTTATGACCTTTTTAAGCAGAAAACCCTAACCAGGGACAGGGGTCACAAATTAGCCTTGGCTAGAAATCCTATATGCAATACATCGGTAACATGTTCTTTGTAACTTGTTGCAATGTTTTCTTGCATTGTCCCTGAGAAATAAACTAATAAATAAATAATTAAAGAATAAATCAGGCAGCATTATGTTTTCTTAAAATATATTTGCTGAAGCAAAATAGCATTATATGACTGTAATTCATAGAAAAAAATATCATCTCTCATCTCACAGAACACATCCCTCTTTTCTCTTCATTCCTGTCTCAAAAGATATGCTGCATCTGAACTAATCCTGCTACAAATTTACAACAATTCATTCAAAGCTTTCAGCAGGCCCACAGTTTGAACTCTGGCCTGTCTGTTCTGTCTGTGGATATACTGCTGGTCTAGCCAGGTTATCTTGGGATTGGCAAGGGCATCAATTCCTTCAAGTCAACAGACAAGTCCAAGTCAAGTTATGGGTGATGGTGATTAAGTTAAAGTCCAGGTGCGAGTCATTTTGATTTAGTCAACTCCAGTCTGAAATTATCAAATGTGTGACTCAAAGTATGGCTCAAGTGTGATTCAAGTCCATACCTCTGGAAAACGAATCTGATTACTTGATTGACAGGTCACCTGTTTTCAAGAAAGAAAAATACAGATGCAAGATGCAGAATGCTGATTTATTTTTGTTTCTTGCACTGTAGATAAAGGAGAATCTGCTGGGCTTCTTTGACCTGTTAAGTCCGTGTCATTCATAAGGCTGGAAGGTTGGACTCTGGACTCATTATAAACGATTAAGCTCATTCTTTGGCTGATTGCAGCAGAGCCCTCACACTAGGACACCTGGCCTCAAAATGCCACCGACAACTGTAAAAACCAGTTGCACCAGCCCTGATCAACAACACACTGTGCCCTTCATACACAACCCTCAGCTGTTTATCATGCTTGGGAGAGCTGTGTTTACTGAGCACAGCCAATATGGTGAGCAGTACACATGCTCCCTTACCAGACTTCACATGAGACTTGTCAGTGACATCATGTATAGCAACAGGACAAATAATAACAACCTATAAATGATTTAATGGCTCTAGAGAGACACTGTATTGAATCACAGTGATGGAAGTATCAAATGGTTACTTTAGGCTGGCCAAGAAGCGAAGAATCACCAGCTTTCTTCTTAGCTCTTATCCTGTTTTTGTTTAGCGCAATTGGTCATGAGACATTTTGCACCCACTGGCTTTTGGTGACCTGGAAATTGAAACTCAGTGTACTTTAGCTGAGGATTATGGAGTCACGCAATTGTCTAAAATGTTCTTTGTACGCATATGTTGAACATAATATTTCTTTTTTCAAAGGCTTGAAATGAGAATGTAAGACCCCACCAACAAAATGACAGCATTGGTCATTTAGTCAAACACTTAAAACGTAAGTATGCTTTCCTAACAAATGGTTAATGTGAATAAAGGTGGATGTAATGTGATGAGACCACAGCAAACCCTTTTATAGGCCCTTTACACAACTCGTAACTTAAGGTGTAATAATGAAGGAGGTGGAACTAAATCCAAGATCCAAGTACTCTCAGGGGGAAGAAATGCTACAGCTGGTTGGCAACCTCACTAACTTGAGTTACAATGGTTTGTGTTAATTGTTAGGGTGTCTCTTCTAGAGAGATGTGTCTGTCAGTTAGAATCACTCATCTCTGCTAATGTTACCTGAGATGCAAAAGACACAAGGTTCGCAGGAGCAAGCAACTGGCAAACCTGTTTTTGACCCTCGCTTGCCCAGGTGGTAGTCCTGTTGTGCCTGTGTGCCTCCTCTACCCTCACCGACAGAGTAAAACAACGCACGCTAGTAATCGCAGACTCCATTACACGCAATATTAGGTTAGCATCGCCTCTGTTTACTGTCTACTCGGGGGCCAGAATTTCTGACATAGACGCTAATCTGGGGGTGCTGGTATCACATAGGGAGAAGCAGGGGACCAAGGTACACACCACCACTAGCTTTAGCAACATTGTAATCCATGTCACTGCTTCATCATAACATAAGGATGAAGCAGTGAGAGATCACAAAAGAAAGCCTAGCCAGGACGTTGGAGCTTTCTGGAAAGAGTCGGCATCGATTCATTGTCTCTGGTCCCTTACCCATGAGGGGTAATGATGAGATGTTATTGTCGTGAGCAGGGATTTGGTTTTGACGATAACTGGCCTTCTTTCCAGGGCTTCCCCGACCTGCTGAAAGTTGACGGCCTTCACCCTGCTGCAATGGGCGCTGCTATTTTATTTAGAAATTTACGTCAAGTTTGACATTAGGGACTTGGTAGGTTTCAAGTGATTAGAGAGCCTGCTAGGTTTATAGCTGGGAAAATAGTGCAAATTTGGAGTCCACTAGTTTAGTTAATACATCCAGTATGGGTAAAGGTTCACAGTACAGACGAAACAGTGCAAATCAATTCCCCATCTCTTCCTCCTTTCATTTCCTGTCACTTCTACACTGTGCCCTATCTAAGAACAGGACAAAATCCCCCAAAAATATAGAACAAACAGACCCTTATTTCAATATGTAGCAACCTAGTATATTTGAGGCATTGTTTTTTCCTCCTAACCAAGGACACATGACACCTATATACAGGCTAAAAGCAGCTAAGCTAACAGTAATGCTGGCAATGCTATTCATGACTGCTGAATAAGTATGCATTAGTGAGACGTCTTACTGTGTGAGTTCATGACTTCACTGGCAAGAAATTCTAAGGCTGAACGACTTTCTATGCCCAACTCCTTTTCATCTCACTAATACTCAATACATATGACAACACTGACAAGCCAAGACTATATGATACTATGCGATATCTTTCCCCAAAGATGCCACATTTATCTTGGGATGACGAACACAATCATTTTTGTTTGAGGAGTTTTATGCATTTCATTTTTCTTTCAAATAATGACCATCATTAATGCATACACATATCCAGTTAACAACCTCATTATAATATGCCGCAGTCTAGTTGGTACATGCCAAAAATCATAATGTAGAAACAGAGGTCATATTTTTCAAATTGGAGATTATCTCATTTTGGAAAGAAGCTATGTGTTCTTAACCTGATGCCATAATGTCAGCGTGGCTTCTAATCCCAAAAGCTTTCACTCATTACGCTCATTGATGTGTGAGAAAAGACTTTAACATCCACTCTCTGTCTGAGAGATGAGGCTTTCACTATGCTGCAGTGGCACAGATGGACAGATGGGTTCAATTACAATGTGCTGCAGGGTCGATCTTACAGTTGGAGCGAAGTTGCAATGCCTATGGCAAATTAATTCTGCTCAGGTCTCTGCCTATGAGTTCCCCCACTGAGGAAGAACTGATACTGTTGCTGCTTTAGATATAAGACTGATAGCAGGCAAAAGTAGGATAGCACTGAAGAAAACAATGACTTTACAATCATTTTTGTTCCTCCACTTAATTTTTGTTAGAGCTATTTAATAGAGAAAAAATAGATAACAAAACCATCTTTTAATGCTCAGAGATGCCAAAGTAATGGTCTGCATCAATGTCATTCAGTAAACATAAGAGAATTGGATTGGTATACTGCATCGGCTTCTAGCAAAGGGAAACTCAGAATGATTATGGAGACTGTCCTCACCAGAAAAGTAACAGCACTGGTCGTTTGTTCGAATGCCAGAAATGACCTTGCTCAAATGTTGCTGCATCACGATTCAGCGTCATCCAGCAATCAAATGTGTGTAAGCACACATTCCAGGGTAATGTGAGCAGAGTACTTCTACAGTTTATCGTGCAATCATTGAGACAGCAATGTTTTAGCATCTAATTATCTTTGAAACTAATGGATATTACTGAATTCATGTTTCATGAAAACGCCCACACCAACACAGCCCCCTGTGTTTTTCTACAGTGCTATTTTGACACTGTATGTCACAAAACCATGTGGAGAGGGTGCTTGGTTGGGTGTACAGAGCACGACACTTTCACACAGATCCTACCAATCGTCAATACTGGTTTCTTTCAAATAGGACAAGACGCTATTGCCATCTTTTATATTGATTATAATGACTCACCAAAGTAATTGCTGGGAACATGGCAACATCACTTCAGCCATGTCAGACAGGTGATCAGACAGGTTGTAAACAACACTTTATCCAGATTATCTAAACCACTTTATTTGAAGGAAAACTGAAAGTGAACATAGCTAAAATGACACTAAGTACAGTGGGTCAGTTTGGGTAATAAGTTTTCACTGTTCACTTTGGCTTTCTATTTCAGTTAAGTTTGCCTTAACTGGTGGTTTGTTTACAACCTGTCCAATGATCTTAGTGCTTGACAGACTCCTTTCTAACAATGTCACTAGTGTCCTGTTTTATGCATACCAGTATCCCAAGGAATTTGATATTGGACGATTCTGCAGAGCACGACTTACGTCTAGTGCCGACGTTCAGTGCAAATGCAGGGGGTAGTGTGCCCTTTATGCAGCGAGGTGGAAAGTGAAGGTGTGAAGGTCAGGTTGGTGGATGGGTGTCTTTTGTGCGAGAGACCAAAGATTATGTCTCGTTCCAGATCTACAATTATTGTTTGTTCATTTTTTTAAAAGGAACCCCAATATTCTATATTCATGTTATTGTCAACAAATCCCATGAAAAGACGAAACCAACAATGTGTTGGTCCGCCTTTAAATACTTTCCGACCTCCCTACCCGTCTGTGGAACTCAGCCCCAAGCCCATTGGTTCCTACTGAAGACGTAAATGTTTAAAAAATGATTAACTGACTTTAAAAATGTCTCAGTAAGTTCCTAAAACTGCGTATTAGCTTGTCTAGGGTGGTTCTATAATTGAACATATAATATACTTAATAATCTGAAACTACATTCAGTGAAAGACATTAAAGATGCATATATTTACTTACTGGCTTTTTGTGGAGGGCTGGTAATTAAAACCTTTTTTTTCGGCATGCATTGTATTTATTGGTTTTATACTGTATTTGTTTTGCGGTGCATTATAATGGCTTTGGATGACTCCCAAGGAATAATTACATTCCTTACAATTGGAATGCTCTGTTTATTGTGTGTTTTTATGGATTATGCATTTTTTTTTCTTTGACCAATTTTCCCTTTGGGGATTAAACACATAAACCCTAGTTTTCCCCTTAAACTTTTTTGGAACTAAGAGATCTATCTATCTATCTATCTATCTATCTATCTATCTATCTATCTATCTATCTATCTATCTATCTATCTATCTATCTATCTATCTATCTATCTATCTATCTCTGCATCAATATACTGCACTGACTTCCTCTTGCAAGTTACTGAGCAGGCTGAGGTCTATCTGAACTGCTTCCAGCTGTTTTGATGAAAGCACCGGGCTCATTACCTGGATGACAGGTGCCAAAGGAGCTCAGCATTCATACATGGACACACACATGAACAGTTACACAAGTACAGACACACACACTCACGCAAACACACAGAGCTCTGTCCTAGTTCCTCAGCTGCAGCCCTGCCAAAGCAAACAGCTAAGCCAGAGACTGACAGCTCTGGTCTGCCTCATCATGCTCTTTGCAGCCAGGTAGGCATGTGCACGTACACAGCACATGCACATATATCACAAAAATGTTCGTGGATTCTTGCAAAACACCATTAAATATTCATTGGGCTGCTTCCAGTAATAAAAATTGAGAAAAAAAGCAGGTGAAATCCTCTTACCTTTCTGCAATACATAACTCATAAATCAAACAGGCAATTAAGCACTTTACACAAACACTGTAATTAATTTTCTGCTTCGTAATCAACATTTAATCCCTGGTTTCTTGCGGGGAAGCTCCTATATTGAGTCCATGCATATCCTGGGAGTCAAATTTCCAAAGTGTAATTCTTTTGGAAAGGGTGCCCTTGTCTTCACAGCGGGGGAGTCTGACCACCGACTCCTTCAGCCCGGGCTCAGGGCTGAACTGAGAGCTGAGAATCAGCACAAGGACTTGAGGTCTTTCTGGATCTTCTCTGACTTCCTGACCTGAGGGAACGGTCAGTTCGGTTTATCATTCTTCCCTAGGGACATATCAAGTATCCACATTGAGTACAACTTTGACTCTTAGATTAAACATGCATGCTCATATGAGCAGCATGAAGCGAATATCAAGGTTTCCCAATTTGTGTTGTATTCCACTTTATTTCTTTGTTTGATTAGTTCTAATTCTTGCATGTATGTACTGCTCTTATAGAGGAAAATCTATTACCGTGTGAGCAGAGGCTCATCATTCCACTCGAAGCTTGTGTACCGGGCTAAAATACACCCCTACAAAAACACATTAGCAAGCACAGTTAGTACATGCAGTGAGCTCAAGCACCAGGAAGGAAAGTCTAACGCAGGTTCGAATGCATCCACTTTTCCCCACTATTGTGAGATAGAAAGAGATGGGAGGAGAGAGGAATCAAGGAAACACTTGTTGAGAGAAATGAGATGTCCTTTCCCCTGAACTGTAATCTGAAGCAACATCTATTTCTGATGGCCGCGTTCTGTAGCAACTTTTCATGGGTTGGAGTTTGTATTTGCCCATATACACAATGTCCAAATACTAATAAGGGCGCACAGTTACCACCGTCTGTGTATTTCGTCTTTCTATATGTTTGAATATGTTTATAATGTTTGACAAACATCTGTACGTTTATTAAAAACCTGCATTCTGTGTTTATACTGTGCTCTGACTGGTCAAACCACTGTGTGTAAATGTACTTCACTGCTCAGACACTAAATACACATGAACCATTTCTAATGGCAGCAACGCATTTTTTAAATGTAACAATTATTTGCATCTGCATTTATTGATATTTTGTTTGTAAATTCATTATTCAATAATCCATGTTATGATTAGAATGTTTTAGACAAAAAGTGTAGATTTTGTAAATATATCTTACATCAAACTACTATAGTTTCTACCAGACACACAGGGAATTTCAGCCTCACATGTGACTGAATGGAAATGACGATAGACAATAAAAAAAAAATGTGTTCATTGCAGAAAGACAAAACTATATTATTCATGATACAGATTAAAAGGGAAAATAACTGATCATGAAGAGAAAAATCTTTCTAATGAATGAAGAAAGTTGTTGATGGTTGTTTTGTCAATCAGACGTACAGATTCAGACACTTCAGTTGGTTCTGTTATTTGTCTGACCACTTTGGTATAAAGCTGAAGTGATGTTGCGATGTAGAGCAGTCCAATCAGCTGCAGCATCCAATCAAAGATTTCTAGTAAAGGGGTTTGTCGGTCCGGTAAAAGACTTGTCTCGTGTATCCTCAATCTCGTCTCCTCAAAGATACCTCCTCGCTCTTCAGAGCAGAAATAAGAGCATTGGAACCTCCTTCATGATGGCGGACAACAATTTCCAACATGCCCTCTTCCTGTCAAGCTGCAAAGCTGGTCTAGCCTAAAGACAATACACTCAGAGGTACACCCGAATTTTGAAGCCTTTGAACAGCAATCAAGACAAAAAGGACAGGGATAGATTAGAACAGTTAGGAGAGAGCCCCAAGCATCAAATTCACTTTAAAAGGCAAATGAGTACGAATTGTTTTTATTAGTGATTAGGCACAAGCTAGGTTTGCTAGGATAAGATAGAGATTGGAGAATGTGAGAGGACAACTCATCAGAGATATTCAGCCCAGCGGAAGACTTGACTTGTTATTTTGTTCCAACATCCAGCAATTTGTTTAGCTTGAAGCATTGACTGTACTGTGTAAAGATGTCCTAGATGATGCAAATGAGAAAGATTAGATACACTGAGCTGAAGGCTAAGGGTGAATAATGAGGCTGGAGAGCCAGGTTCCTGGGTGGAGAGGGCGACTGGAGTGCAGTGGATCTTTAGCCATATCCACTACTAGTTTTGCTTTGGGAGTTTAAGATTTTGGGTCAGGCTGGCAGGTTTCAAAGAGAGCTTCGGAAGCTTAAAAGACTTCCAAGACAAAAGTTACACAAGAAACTGCTTCTATTTTCCAGTTGTTGTTAAGCTACCATTCATGAAACTAAACACTTCCTGCAGATGTTTCTGCCTACCGGGAAAGGAAGGTGATGTGCACTTTAAACAGCTGGAAGGCAGTTAATGTGAAACATCTGTGCAGAAAATGTTGAGTTTCAATGACGATAACTCTGAATGAAAAAAAAAAGAAAAAAACGCTAAATGTAAATATGGATGGAAATACTGGTGTGGACATGTACATTATCCAGATTTTTTCCAGACAACAAGTAAACAAAAAGTGTTGAGTTTGAATTAACAACAAACAGCATTAACAGCAAATTAAAACACGAGCAGACCAGAAAACACTGATGCTTCTTACAACAAAATGATTTTAAAAAATGTATATGAAGACAGGGAAAACTAGCAAAAATCCCCTCTCTAATTTAAGCCTTTTTACACATATAGGCCTGGTTCTCTCTGCAGTTGCAGTAAATAAAGATACTTACTTATTCTCACTATTGAGAATAGTGCTTCAGAGTCTCCTTCTTCTTGACAGACAGTGTATGCTGTCACATGCTTTTCCCTCCAACATCCAGCCTAGAGTCACACATAAATTCTCACCAAATATTACAAGGGATTATTACATCTGATCATATTGTTTGGTAAATGGAAACAGCCCTTTAACGATTTCAGACTAGTTCATTTCGTTTTTCTGCATCTCTGTATGTGTAGATGCCCTGCTGGTCCTGGTGCAGTGTTGAGAAGCTGCAGCAGCAGACTCTGCCTCTTCAAATCCCTTCCATCCACTTTCACCTGCCAATATTTAAATAATTCTTCAATTTCATTCCCCATTCCACTCTCCCCAATCCACAAATACCTCTTCTTCTCGCACACACATAAAACCTAATACAGCCCTTAAAAGTCCCTGCAGCTGTTGTCTGTATAACAAAGCTGCACCCAGCTCCCCATATATCTCTACCTACTGTAAGAGCGTATGCGTTCCACCCACACTGCTGCTGACACATCTCCTATTTCCAGAATGTTTCAGCTTCTCTTACATTGGAGAGCTTTTCATTGAACTACAATTTTTGGCACTAAAATTAGCATCACACAGGGGGTCTTTCTTCTCACCAGGCCATTTCTTTATTTCCTTTTGCAAAGCACTGTTCAGATATCAACATCCTGCAAAATAGCAATTTTGCTCTTCATTGACTTTTAATTATATTTCAGCTCCTAAGCAGCATACAATCTGTTCGTACCTGCCTGAGGAAATTAGCATGGGGCTCTTGACTTTGTATATGTGTGAGTGTGTGCGTGTGTGTGTGAGAGGGAGAGGGAGAGAAAGACAGAGAGAGGAAATAGAGCCTTGTGAAGGTGGTTAGAGAAGCCTCTCAAAGGGATGCAACAATATTTGTCCATTAAAATGAGATGTGAGAGAGCCGTGAATGGAGGGTGATTCATCACAGATGCAGCCATTCATGTTCGATATGTGCTCTCTTAAACCTGATATACAAATGGATAGTGCAAAACAGTATAGGACAATATACAGACACTGAGCATTTACACTGTGAGAAACATAATCAAGTCACCACAACAGAGTCCATTGTTGTCCTGCAGGGTAAAGCAACCAGGGAACAGTTGGTTATGTGTGGAGGGTCAACTAATCACCTGAACCTATCGGCTGGATTTATCTTGGTCATGAGCTGATCCTATCAAGAGCTGGACATGAGTGTCATTTTATTTGACAAACAACAGCTTCACCTGACAAGTGCAAAGTGGTTAAAAAATAATTATAGAGATTCAAAGTATCCCGGCTTTCTAACAGTTTGATTTGAAAGACCACAAGAATAAAATTCTCAAATATGAGGCTTGGGGAAGGGTTCCACCCATTGTTTGGTCAATGTTAAGCTCTAAATCTATTGTTTTTCCTGGTTATATTTAGTTGATGTGACCAAACATGGCTTTACAATTACACTGAACAGAGCTCAGTCAAGCTAACTTAAGTGAAATTATTTATCATGTGAATGCAGAATATGTACAAAGTAGATATTTGGTATTAGGCTCTGACCTCGTCACTCCCAACAAGGAAGAAGCACCAAGCTCAGCACAGCAAGGATTGGGGAGTGACAATAATAACTTTCCCTCTGGGGAACTTAAATGAGGAACCTACAGATGGATGCTGGGGTGGAGGTGGGGCTTATGAAACAGCAGCAGCAGAAACAGTAAGGCAAGGCAAGGCACAGCTTATTTGTGTGGCACTTTTCATACACAAAGGCATTTCAAAGTGCTGTACATAATGCATTAAAAACATAAGAAAAAGAATGAAAAACGGCATACAAATGTACAAATGCAAATTAAAAGAATAGAAACCTTTTTAAAGGAAGAATAGAGACATAAGATGGGTCATGATGAGTATTTGTCATGATCTGTCAAAGGCAGTGCAGAACATGAAAATGTTTAACCTGGATTTAAAGGTGGTCAAAGTTGGTGCAAGTCTAATATCCTCTGGAAGTTTGTTCCAGGTCTGTGGAGAACATTAACTAAATGCTGCTTCTCCATGTTTAGTTTGCACTCTGGGAACAGTTAGCAGCCTTCTACCTAATGACCTGAGAGGCAGAGAGGGTTCATATGGTAAAAGACAGTCAGAGATGTATTTTGGTCGTAAGCCATTGGCAGATTTATAGACAAGCAGCATTCTGACACACTGGAAGTCAGTGCAGTGACCTGAGGACTGGTGTGATGTGTTCACCTTTCTTTGTCAAATCTCTAGCAGCAGCATTCTGAATGAGCTGAAGATGTCTGACATTTTTTGGGGGGAGACCTGAGAAAAGACCATTACAGTAATCTAACCTGCTAGAAATGAGAGCATGGATTAGTTTCTTCAAATCCTGCCTGGACATGAATTCTGTGGTACCTGCTATGTTTTTAAGATGGTAGAATGCATACTTTGTAATTGATTTGACTTGGCTGTTAAAGTTTAACTCCAAGTCCAAGATTACACCAAGATTTCTCACTTGGTTTTTGACTTTCAGGGATAGAGAGTTGAGATGAGTGCTAACTTTCAGCCTTCCTTCTTTTGCATCAAAAACAATTATGTCAGTTTTGTCTGCAATTAGCTGGAGAAAGTTCAGGCACATCCACATGTAAATGTTAAATAGAAGGGGACCAAGGATTGAGCCTTGGGGAACCCCACACATCATGGTGGACAAAATAGTTCTGGTCCTGAAGGTATGACTTGAACCACTTTAGAGCCCAATCCAGTTTTCCAGTCTGTCCAGTACTATTGTATGGTCATCTGTGTCAAAGGCAGCACTTAGATCTAATCTTGTTCAGTTTAATCAGTTGAGCAGTCTCAGTACTGTGGTGGGGCCAAAATCCAAATTGAAACTTATCAAAGTAACCATTTGAGGTTAAACGTTATTTAGTTGCTGGTAGACAATTTTTCAATTATTTTGCTTACAAAGGGAAGATTTGATATTGGTCTGTAGTTGGTAATCCCAGATGTATCTAGACTATTTTCTCTATAGGAGAGGCTTGGTGACTGCAGTTTTCAAGGCTTTGGGAAAATTACCAGTAGCAGGAACTGCCTGGTGATGCAGTTGGATCATTGAAGGTGACAAAAAGATCATCTTATTTGTATGCATGTGCTGGCACAACAAAATACATTTATTGTTGTGCCCAAAGAAGAATCAAAGAAGAATTGCAATATAAAAAAAAGTCTTAATTAGTTTGTCTCCACTTACACACACACACAGTTCAAGGTACATGCACAAACTAAAACAATACACACACAGAAACATGCAAGTGTAATAACAAGCAGTTCCTGCTGGAAAACATCTTTCATTTTTAGTATTTACATTGGCCTGACAGTGTTTCTTTCATCCAGTCAATAGAGCTGCTGCACTATTTGTACAGACCATTCAGGCTTATAGGCAGCACTCCCTCAGAGCTGCACAAGGTGTCAGAGCTTCATAGAACTGCTGACAGAAGAAATATCGAGCTGTCAGACAAGATGTTGTACAAGGCTAGAATGCAAAAGGGAAACTGTGGGAAGCTGCTTCAGACAATGTTCAGCCTTTATGGCTACATTTCTGTTCATGGCAGTCCAGATTCTGGACACTCCTACAGTGTTTGTGATGATGATGTCTCACTTCCCTTGTGGGACAAGGGTTATTGTACATCACTACATTTCAAGTCGCCTCCCCTACAGAGTAAGAACAAAAGTCATGATAAACTGTGTGAGAATGGAACAAAAGAAAGGAGCCAAATCAGCAGCTGCAGCAGAGATATCATCTTTTCTATTTCACTCATTCTTCTTCCATGTCAAAAGCTGACACCTACATTACCCACAATGCAACTTGACTGCCGACAGTTCAGTCGGAGATTCGGGTATATTATGCTAGTGGCAGCTAATGTAGCCTTGAGCCACTAGCACGCCTCAAACAGAGATGAGGAGCGGACTGCAGAGGTCTGGTAAGTTCACTTCTTTCTAACTCCACATCCCCTGATTTTTTTTCCTGCAGAGATACTGCTCACTACTCTCATCCTCCTGCAACAACTCAACCTCTCGCGAGATTTCAGAGCGAGACTTTTCCTTGAGCGAGCCTTCTGTTTCTGGTTAAACATAAAGGATCTTACTCTTTAACAAATGGTCTGTCTCTGTAGGGATCTTTTCCATAATGTTATTACACTTAGAATAACAGTCTGAGCCTGTCAGTGGCAAAAACAAGCAATTTTAGTGGACGTACTTTGACGGGCACAGTTGCCCCCAAGGATTACATTGCAGCCCGATTCTACTGGACCAATTCCAAAACCTTTTGGTACCTATTAATTATTTATACCCCAAAATGTGTAAAAATAGGGCCCAGGTTTAAAAATACCAGAATTACCCTTTAAGTAAACATCACCCTGTAGGATAACATAGTGTACATTTCTTTGTCTGTGAATGGCTTTTTGGCAAACAAAATGAATATATATTTGTCTGCACATAGTGCAAAAACATGGAATATGTCCTTGTTGCTTTATTTGTTATTTTGTCATAAAATGTACAAGCTCAGCTTGTGTCAAACCTATAAGTTGTTCTTGACCCCCATCTGGACTAGTTCATGATTCAATACGGAAATTGTTCAGACTTGAACTTGTCTCGGACTCAGACTTCAGTGGTGTTGAGTAGAGCCCTGCTGAATCCAGGCGACTATTGTGTTAGTCAGTGATAGAGTGAAACAAAACAGACATTTGTTTATATAAAATGTCTTGTTACTGTAATATAAAGGGCTTGTTTATGCTGATTTATTACCAACATTAGAAGTCGTTTGATATAATAAATCTGTTACTTGTAGAGCACTGTAGATGTGAGATTATTCTTGTTGTGTTAGGGTTAAATTCAGCTTGAATCTTAACTCTCCAAACTCAGTTCCATCACAACAGTTTCTGTTATTTTTGGATTATTTGGAGTCTCTCTCAGATCCTACAGTTGAAAAAGATCACTGAAAAGATGCTAATGCTCTACCTGGAAGCTGAGGTCACAAACAGCCAGAGCCAATAGACATCATCTCACAGAAATCCTGTGAGGTGATGTCTGTAAACTGCACAGACTGAGTCAGGTTTACCAGCCTGGCCAGCCAGTCTGTGATGCTTTACAGCAGAGGATACCAGAGAGATGAGACAGACAAAAGTCCTAATGTGGGCGGATGTGAATGTAGGACTCTGAATTAGAGGGGACGCTCTGCTCTGATGACAAGAAGCTTTTCATTTTTACATTAAAATCTTTTCAGCTGTGCAGAATGTATACAACACATAAACACTGACTCAGACAAGCTCAGATGCATGTGCACACTAACAAGGCTCAACAGTTTAACAGGCCCTATAGGCCACCCACTCACCACCAGTCATCAGTCAGGAGGACCAAACATTTACTGAGAGTCCAGTTTCTCTGAGCGCTGCTCTGGCTATGGGGGCTCAGCCAGTCAAATCCCCGGCCGCTAATTTGTTCCACAATAATTCTCAAGGCCGGGGAGGAAACGTAAACTGTATTTGTGAGAAATAGGAGGCTCTCACTGTAAATCACTTGTCGGTGCGTGGCGGAGGAGCTGCTCTCAAGTTGCCTAAGGGCAATCATGTGACTCAGCCGCACTTGCAATAACTGTTGCGTAGCTGTTTTGATATCATCTGCAGCATGGTCATAAATCAGCTTGTCGATTATTATTTGTAAAAAAATAAAGTCTACAAGAACACAGGATGTTTTTATCATAATTCTTGGCAAAGAAAGAACAGTGCTCTGCATTCTTCTTTTTATTGACGGTGGAGGCAGAAGTTTATCATGTTATCTTAATCAGAGTGTTATGAGTTACCTCTCTCTGCTCTCTTTACCAGGAGCAGATGGTCTCTGAGGTCCCTGTGAGATATAGGAAATATGTTTTTTTTCTCTCTGTGACAGAGAAATGTATAGCTTTAATAAAACATTCTGCTAATGAGGCTATGAAGGAGTAAGTGCAAAAAAAGGCTGCACTGCAGGGCATTTGAGCAACCTGTAAAATCTAATGCAGCTTTATATTAATCATACCATTAATCATCATGGCCTTGACTAGAGTTAAATATGATTCTATTTGTGAAACATCTTATTTAATTCTTTTAAACATATTGTTATCCAGATGTACAAGAGTCTAAGAACACATCCATACAGGTAAATTTGTCAAAAAGGGTCCATCACGGCTAGTGTTTAGACATCAGTACCATGACACTTTTTGTCATATTTTGACATTTTAGTGCTTTTATTCTTTTATTGCTGTGTTTTTATGTGTTTCTCTGTTGTTTTATGTGTCTGACTACAGGCCAGAATTTATTATTTATTTATTATTATTATTATTAAAGATCAGTAATGTAACAAATGTAATGTACTCTAATGGCTATGGCTTCTTGTTTTTCCTACAGTTAGAGGCACTATTTTTATTTTTTTCTGGCAAAAGTCTTGCCATTTATTCATCTGAGTAAAGGCCTTTAAACACCTGGGACGCAAATACAATTTCTTCTCTTATCATCCTGTATAGTCTAAATATTTCTTCATTTCAATATGCAGCATAACTGAACTGGCTGGATGATTCCTGGATGTGACATGACTTATTAGATTTACATCCCACCATAACACTGAGGACCAATGGCAGTGGCTCTTTAGTCCACCTCAGTACTCAGGAACCTTTGTGAGAACCTGCAGAGCCTCTGTATGCCTGTACAGACAAATTACTTTTGGGGCTGACTGACATTTTCTGCAACAGCTGTTGATACAAACATAAAACTATTTTTTAATAATGTTTGCTAAGTTACTATTGATACAGACACTGTGATCATTGCAGTCAGTGCTGCTTTCAGGCCCATATAGTCTCTTCCTCAGTTACTTTACAGCCAGCCCTCTTCCAACTGCTGTGTACACTGTCTGGTATTAGAGCCCATTCCCCATTTCTGGCAGCGGTCCAAGCCAATGAGCAAGCAGGGCAGTCAAAGCACCAGGAGAAAATATTTGTACAATTCCACTACAATCAATCCATTGTTACTGCCCCCAATTTAATCAGTAACCACCCACTTCTAATTCCAGCTTCATTTGTTTCAGGCACTCAATACTCCTCTCAGTCTGTTTTCCATCACTAATAGCTATAGGTAGATCTTATATACAGCCACTAGAAAACCTGGCCTCAACGTATTGTTTTTTAGTGCAGTGCAATACATACTCTATGTTTTCTCCTAACTGATTAACAGTGTTGGGAAAGTTACTTTGAAAATGTAATATATTACATATTACTAGTTACTTTCATTTGAAAGTAATGTTACTTTACAGTATTACTGTCTGTGTAGAGTAATGTGTTACTGGTTACACTACTTTTCCATTACTTTCACCAAAATAACTGCAGAAGTACGACTAGGCATTATGAAATGGAAGAGGGTAATGTTGTTTCATAGCGGGAAATCAAAGCACAGCAGCTCAAGTTTATTGCAGTTATAAATCCAGCGTTGGGCGATATTGTACAGCCTAATGAAGGCTCTCCTCTGGAGCACAGAACTGACATGCAGTGGTTACCACTTTGTATTACAATCGCAACAATAGTGTGATGATACATAACAAATAGCCTAGACCTTTTTAAATAAACGAATAGCCTTGGACACAGGGATGGGCAGGCAGACAAAGGATCAAAGTCTGATCAATTATTAGTCTGACTCTCAGCCATCAAATTTTGGCAACAGGAAATTCTTGGAGGGATAATTTTTCTGAAGGGCTGCGGTGTAGAAGAATTCTTGAAAAAAAACAATAAACACTTAACATAGTAAATGTAATAATATTACCAAAATCCTATTAGTTGTTACTGCTAAAAGTAATATATTACTGTAACATGTTACTTTTGTTAATAGTTACTTTTGTAACACATTACCCCCAACACTGCTGATTGGCACTGCTGCTGTCATCTGTTGATTTCTGCCTTCCTGAGTGATGCTTGGACACTGTAAAACACTGGACATCTGCGGGAACTGTGCAGTCAGAAACTGCTAACATTGTGCCAAAACACAGCATCCACCGAGGGCAACGTGAAGTGCAAAACTAAAGAACTGGAGGACTGGTCTGCTTTTGATCTGAATAAATTCCTGGCGAGTCGCATTCATCCTTTTCAAAACCCAATTTCTGTCTGCCGCAGTTGGCCTTTACACCTTCCTCTTCAGTGAATGATTGGAGTCGTGACCGCGTAAGCAATGAGAATAAATTGCACACTTGATAGGGGAACTGAACTTTCCCATAACTCTTTTTTTCCTCTCCTTTAGAAATTGCTTTGAAATTGTTTCGATGACAACTTCACAGATTCAGATTGGCAATGATAACTTTTCAACAATGGGAGCTTCAACAAGGACTAAACCCATTTGGGGAAAATATCTCACCTTCAAGATTACATTTTCAAAACCGATTACAACAGTATGCTATTATATCTAAGTGAAATGCGATTTATGTATTACAATACTGAGAATATCAGCATATAAAAGAAAAAATAAAGCATATCTTTATCAAATCTGGATTACTGTTCTCTAATACCAACACTTGTTGATGCTGCAGCTGCCTTCACCACAACCTCATCCTTATGTGACTGAAGATTTGGTCTTGTTTTGCAAGCTCTCATCTATCTCTGCTTCTGTGCCTCTCCTTGCATGATCAAATTGTTTAAGAGCTCCCTCAAAGAATGTCAGAACTTATTCAGCAAAGGTGTTTCCATATCCCATATCCCACAATGCACATAAATATACGTTTATGGAAACATGGCTAGTGACACAGTAAAATGTTTGCTCTGCACATAACAAATTTGCTAGCATTGTGGCTCCTCCACTGCTACAGATGACTGGGACAAGAAGGCTCCATTCAAAGCTGCTGCTGGTCCCACTGCAGCCTTCCAGATCTATTAGCCAAACCACCTGTCAGCTTCCAGTCCCCCCCGCTCTGTGCTTATACATCTCAACTCCCCTAACCCAACCCAGAGACTGTGTGCCCCAAATGCCCATATACTGCCCAAAATATAACACACACACACACACACACACAGACAAAAAAATAAAATAAATCGAATCAGGTTGGTTGAGATTAAAATGATTCCTTTCAGCAGCTGAATTATCATTTTGCATTTAATTTCTGCATATATGGAACACTTTAATATAGATGGATGTTAAAAATAGCCCTCTTTCTCCTCTGACTGAGAAATTTATTAAGCCTTCTGCTGTGTCATGTAAAACCTTATGAAGCTGTCAGCCATTTTTAAGAGCTCCACTAACAAAACAAAAGGGAGAAAGTCCTGCTGTGGGCCCAGACCTTCATTGGCCAAATATAGAATTAAACGTCAAAAGACTGCAGACAAGGAGGGAAAGGGAGGAACAGGGTAAAGGAGAGTCTCAGGGAGAGAAGAAGAAAAGAGAGGAGCGGGATAAAAGGTGAGAGGAGGGAAGAGAGAGAAGTGAGTGATGGAGATCCCAGGGGAGGGACAACAATAGTATGAATGGAGGAAATGAGTCCCGCTGCCTGCTGGGCTAATGATGAGGAAGCTGAGGAACCCTGCGTAGTCCTGCTCTCTCTGATGAAGCTCAAAATAGACACACACACACGTGTCTGTTACTATATTTGTGGGGACCCTCATGACTACTCTAACCTCTAACCTCTTTTAACCATGCACCTTAATAAATCAAATAATAAAATATGATTTATATTTGAACCCCACCTTCAAAGAAAAAAAAAAAGTATATATGTTCCAATAAAAGCTGTGTAATTGTTAATGGTCCAGGTGGAAATCAATAGTGAAAATAACGGGAAGTGGAAATATCAGATATAAAAATATAAAGTTAGAAATGCACTGGGCTATACTGCATGATTTTCTTAAAAACTGGAAGTTGTGTATGAGAGGAGGCTCAGATGAATGTACAGTTGGTCTGAAGTGTCGATGATAAAAATGAGAAAGCTATTGACAAAAATGTGACAAGCTCCCTTGGCCATTTGCCTGCACTTTTGAGACAGTCCCTAACTGTAGCTGGATTATCCGTAAGAGAATATTACAGTAAATATTCTGTTTTTTCTTATCTGATCAAAGCACATTCTTCATATCTGTGCATATCTGAATTATGGTTGGTTGGTTTGGTTAGGGTTGGTTTACGCTCCTAGTGGACAAAATTACACCCAAATGTTATTCCTGAACATCAAGTCAAAACAACGCTGACATTTCATCTTTTAGGTTTATATGCTGAACTTGTTAGCAAACAGCTGCTTATTTCCACCTCCAGCTGTTACAGAGCAACATGATCATTCATGTGGAGTGGTGTTTCTGGCCACATGGCAAATGTAAGTCCAGTATTCCCTCTCTGTTAGCTCTGTTTTTGGTCTCCACCAACTCCTGAGGGAAATATCTGGCTCTTTAGCTGCTAAATGCTCCACTGTGTCTGTCTGCTGTTTGCTGCTGAGCAGGTAGAGTACAGTGGCAGTTTACAGCTATTCTCTGAAAACAGCTGCCTGCTGTGGCTGAAAACAAGTCTATGAGAGTGAACCAGAACAGTAAACTTGTGGGCCAGAGTGATAAACAATGAGCTGAAACTCTGTAAAGCCGAGGGGAGCTACAGATTCAGCTGATAATTATCTGTAGTTCATCACTATGGATGATCCTTTTCACATTGTCACTTGATGCATTGTTAATAATAATAATAATAATAATAATAATAATAATAATAAAAAAATAACATTTATTTTATGTTAATCAAAAATAAATGTAGTATTCATTAATTATACTTGTGAGATATTTTAAAACATCTGTAGTAGCAACTGAATATATGAAATGAACAAAAAAGTTTCCTCCAACTGTATAGAGATGAAATTATAGGAAATTTGCCAAAATGGAAATGAAAAGAAAACCGAATTGAAACAGGAGAAAATCTGCTGCTAGTAGACGAGGTATATCGTATTGTAAGGGGAATCTCGTACCTAATTGACAAGAGCTGTAGTAACATCTTATCATAAGTGCATTTAAAGGCATCTGCCTACAGCAAAGCAGGAGCTGCAACTGGTAAGCTAAAATGATCCTGTTTTGAATTAGCCATCTAGAACCCAGGCTGCTCTGACTTAACCAACTTAGGAGACCTTTCTCAAATGACTTTAGTATTTCTAAGTAGAAGAAAGTGATCAATAGCTTTTAGTTTGCGAGTAAGAGTATAAGTGAAGAAAGTTTTACTTTTATGTTGAACATAAGTCAAAAATGTTTCTTTTAGCAGCTGGGTAAATATGCTCCCTGGTGTCAGGTAAAGTCACTTCCTTTTGTACAGAAAGTTACAAACTACATGTTAAACATTTTGGTAAATACGCTCATTTGATTTTTTTTCCAACAGTAAGATGAAAATATCTGTATCAATCCCGTGTATGTGAGCTGGAATCAGGACATGGTTAACCTAGCTTAACACAAAGACTGGAAGAAGGGGAAACAGGCTCCTGCTTCTCACTTGTTTGATTCATACACAAACAAATGTCTGGTTTTTAGGGGTTACATGCTGGAACTACAGTACTTCTTGATGAACAGAGAAGTACAGTTTATCCATCCTCTCATCTGTGCAGTGTCTCTGGCTATAACGTGGGTTACCAGATACGTTTTTTTAGCAGAGGTTTTAGTGTAGGTGTCTGTACAGGTGCAATGGTACCAACCCCAGCAACCTCACTGTAACAACAAGACTTTAGGCAGCTGCAGGCTGTTGGTCACCAAGAAATAGGTCTAGCATGTAACTCCCCCCTAAAACCACAAATTGTCATTTTACATGTCTGTTAGAGTACAGATTAAACAAATGAGATACAACATTTTAATTGACGATCATTATTTTGGTCAGAGCCAGGCTAGTTGTTTCACCCTGCTTTCAGACTATATGCTAAGCTAGGCTAACCGTGTCTTGACTCCACGTCTGTATTTGACGCACAGACATGAGACTGATATTGATCCCCTCATCTCACTCCCTGAAAAATGCAAATAAGAATACTTCCTCAAAGCATAAAACCTGCCTCCTTTACAGCTGTGAGCAGCACTCTATAAAGCAATTACAGACCCACCAGGCTGGTAAACACAAGCATGACCTAACCCAGCTCATTCTATTTCTATCCTAACACCTAGGCTCTAACCTTAAACCAGCACCTTGTGGATGTATGTGAGGACAAATAAAACGTCCTTCCGTTTGAGGATATTCCTCATCTGTCTATTTTAGGGAGGACGTGACCTCATAAAAATAGAAAAGCACACATAAACACAGAAATGTGTCCCTGTAGGTGTTTGCAGGTGTGCTGGCTTGTACAGACATGTAGAATAAGACCACACACAGCACAACTGTGCACAAGCTATGACTGTCAACAACATTTCCCCTGTCTCTGGGGTTGGTCAGTCAGATTAGGATTTGCTCTGGAATAGGAAAGAAGGAAATTCAAGTTTGCCCTCACCACCCTCCTATCCACTTACCCAAACAGCCCCAATTAGGAGTGAAATCTCCCAGAACCCCCCATCGACCAGTACAACCTACCACCTATCAAGGGCCAACACAGGTCAGTAGGCATTCAGACTGCAGCAATGGAATGGAAAAAGATTCATATTCAAGAATCATATTCAAAACAAAGCTTTAGACACTGCACGACTATGGTGTCTGGTAGTCTTTAGGACACAGAACTACCATCTCTACAGCTGGCTTAGGATCCAAGAATTGTGTTTTCTATGTATTTATAGAAATTATGATTGTTGTATTACAGTAGCAATACCTAATGTCTACCTAAGTCCTTATACTTAAATGAAAAATTATTTTTACTGTATACTGTATATAAAGATGGATGACTGACTGGGTGTCTCCACTTCCTCCTACTGTACAAAAATGAAGCCAAAATATCCTGGATACGGGAGCTGCCATCTTGCGCTGGTGATGTCATTTGGAGCCAGAATCTGTGCAGTTCCCACCTATACACCCGCCTGAACCAATCGTGAACACACTCACAGTTGTCAATCTTGACGTCTTACCCCCCTTTTTTAGCATAAAATAACTAAAACCAAACTTATCAGAAAAATGAACATTTGAACAAACATCAGTGTGATAAGAACTACCTAAAATGACAGAAACCATCTTTGGGAACATTTTATTTAACGTGTGCTTTTCAGTTTGGCCCATGTCTCATCCACTAACATGGAGGGGGCGGGGTTTATGACCTATACTGCAGCCAGCCACCAGGGGGCGATAACAACATCACACTATTTCTGCCTTTGCTGTTGAGAGAGAACAGTCATCAAGTCCATGTTTTTTTGGCAAAGACAGATACCACCTAGAAATGTGAAATCCAAAAGTCCTCCTAACTAAATGACAAAATACATTGTTGTAATTGTGTAAAACGACCCACATAACCACAGAAACATACAGGCAACATCATTTGCTGAAATCATAGTTATGAAAAGACTAACATACATCTGTGATATAGATTTGGTTAAGTTTAGGCACAAAAACGGTTAGGGAAAAGATAGTGGTCATGGTTAAATGAAACCTACATTGTGTCATGATCCCTAGGACTGTGTGTTTTTTGTCTTGTTATTTCCTATTTTATTTTGAAATCACTGTTCTTGTTTTCTTGTGTGCCTTATATTTCCTGTCTTTGTTCTTTTCCCTCCAGTTTTGATTGTTTTCACCTGTGTCTTGTTACCCACCTGTGTCTGCTTCCCTCGTTGTCTCCTCCTATATGTCTCCTATATATACCGGCCCTCTCGCTTTGTTCTCTGTCGGTTTATTGTGTTGATGTTGTTGGATGTCTCTCCATGTCTTGTTCTTGGTGTTTCCCTGCGTGTGATTTCCTGAGTTCCTGATGTCTGTGCTGCCCGTTTTGTAAGTGTTTTTGGTCATTTTAATAAAACCCTTTTTCAACTGCTGGACCTGCCTCTTTGTCTGTGTTTGGGTCCTTTTCCCCGCTGCCTAGTTGGCTTCTCGTGACACATTGACTATTGGTAAGAAACTAGAAATAAACTATGGTCTCAAGTCACACACTTTTTCAACCAATCCATCCACCCATTTCTCACTGAAGTTCTGTGGCTGTATGTCGGCATCATGCTTTTTATTAGGACAGTCTCCAATGTTGGTCCTGCGTCTCCATTCTGGTTGTACAACTATTAATTGGTGATTTGAATATTGGCAAGTACATTTCTTTGTGTTTACTAAACACTGAAGGACAACAATTAACTGTCCAACATAATCACATTTTTGAATATTCTTTGTATTTCATTGTGCTCTACTTAACAGGGACATAATGGAAGTGGGTCTGTAAACTTTGGATGTTTACAACACAGTTTGGGTGTCACAACTCCGTATCATTCACTTTTGCTTGCTTTGCTTTTTCCACCACATACTAACTCTCCTATCATTCCAGAGCCAGCCACTCCCTCCTGTCCTGCAGTAACCCCTTTCCCATCTTCTCCACCACCTGACCTTGCCTCACCTGCTTCCCATTTCCTCTAATCAGCCCAATAGTACATATACCGGTGCATGTCCACTAGTACGCTGCCAGATGGTCTAGTTTGAATCCAGCCTTGTATAGTCTGCCTGCCTGAACCCCTACCTGTTTCCCAGATTGATGATTCTTCACCTGCTTACCAAGGGGCCTGGTTAAGTTGGCCTTTTCTGATCTCCTGGTTTTGACCTCTCCTGTTTCGGGATTAAAGCTGACAAGAACTTTTACTCTTCTCTGAACGTCTGTCGTGCTTTTGGGTTTGAGTCTGTTCTGTGCCACGACAGTTACATTGGGTAATTAATTTACTTCTGCTTATAAGTTTTGCTAACCTTGGTGTTTGTTTACAACCTGTCTGGTCATCTGACTACTTGTGTTTCTTGATCCACCTGACTTCTTTTTAGCTATGTTCCCTGATCTCAGCATTACATAATTACACAGATATTACCAAATGGAATGATGGCCAAAACTACAAAATAACCCAAAATTACCAAACCCAATTACCCTTGAAGGGGGTTCCAATCACCAACATTGCCACCCGTTGTATATGCTTTGAAACCAATGCCACATCTTTCAGATACATTCATCACCATTGCATGTAGGGAGAAAATCAATATACTTCTCAGAATGGCACATAGAATAGGATGGGACACTTTGTATTCGAGACATGCTGCAAATGCAGTGATAATGGAGGTGGGGGGTTCATGAGGGCCCAACAGCAAATTTCTTAACTTAATCCGGTCCCAATTAGAAACACATAAGTAAAATAAGACCACAGTGGCAGACTCTTCGACATCTAGAACATGTCACAAAGTATAGTTCTGTACTGTAGATAACTTCCACATGCTTACATGTGGGCTACTCATGTTTCTGTTGGTGTTTTTATACAACAAATGGACAGGGGCTGTGTGAGGGTTGCAGTTGTTTGATCTCCGTGTCATATTTGGCTACCTTTACAGTACAGAAACAAAGATATTAATGACTGAGTGACTGCTAAAACCTCTCCTTTCTCTTGGGGTCAACACTATATGCTTCAACCAAACTAGGTGATGTGTAGAAATCTGAAACAAAAATCAAAGCTCTTGGGACAGATCGTTAGTATAATATGATTATCTTTATTTCATATGCAATGATTGAGCAAATAATGAGGTGATCTCAACTGGTCCTGAAACAACACCCTGAATTCGAGAAAGCTGAGGTGGACAGCCTCCAACAAACTGAATCACCACAAGAATGTTCCAGCTATTAGCTATTATGGGATCTGAAGGCGGAGAAAAGGGGTGTGCGTGTATGTGCGCGCGTGCGAGGTGGTGGGTGTGCGAAGGTTGAGAGATGAAGGCAAATATGTGGTTGTTAACGGTGATCAGACGCACATGTCGGGTCATCATCGGTGAGGGAAACAAGCCACGGGAAGCGAGCAGAGCAGATAAAAGGAGAGGATGAAGAATCAAGTTGGCTCAAATAGGCCGGATGAGACTAACAGTCACAGAATTCACGTAGCAATCATTAGGGTGATAGTTTGTGTAATGAATGTCCAGCTTCAGCCTGATGCATTACCAGAGCGTCTGCTCCTGGCATGGCCATCAACTACTGTGCAGCACTGATCAGACCAGATAATAGGCTGCACATGTAGCCATGCTAACTTGAACCAGTCTCTTGGACTTAAAGCATTAGTCGGTGTGCTTACTTATTGCTTGTAGATATTTGTGTCTGTATACATCATGCCTGTTGTCAGACATGCAGACAGCCAGTGGGAAAAATACATTGCCTGTGCAGTGCATTACCATTAAGCATTTGGTACGGAACATAAACAAACTGCTATTTCCCATGAACCGCTTCACTTGCATGGATAGGAGGAACAACAAACTGCTGAAATTCCCCCCTTTGACTTTGTATTTACACACACAGCAATTGTATTTGCCTCTCTAAAAACCCCTAAATACAGCCTTATGGAAGAGCTCCACAAAGCAAAGGCATCTTGACTCGTCAGTCAGTGCATTGCAATTTTCATGTCACAGCTCCACAGTGGGAACTGTATCTCTGCGTTATCACTCACCACAGAATAATACAGGGAAAACATTTACTCTCCAACATGATTAGCGCAGACAGCCAAGCATGGAAGAGGCAATTTAGTTACATATTGCTCATTGTGCACATTAGCAGTGCTGTCAAAGTGACAGAAGTCAGTAACTGGACATGAACTACATTTACTACTTTCCAGGGCAACTTTTGCAGGAGACGCTAAAGGAGTTTTAACCCTATCTGTCTCACTGTTTAAGTCAGGTGGTACCACTTTCTCAGCCCAGTATCCCTAGAAGAAGAAGTTCAGTTGGACGATTCCACACCCTACAATTTACATCCAATACCAATGCAGGAAGTAGTGTGGCCTCTATAGTAAGGGTGAAAGTTCAGTTCGGTTCTTTACTTTATTTGTCCCCGAAGGGCATTTGGTTTTGCAGCGTAAAGTGCAACATAAAAACAAATACGAAATCACATTAGTAAGAGTAACACAGACTCAGCAGCACTGAACAAGCATAATCATCAGAACAATACAGTGATGACTATCCTGTCATCCCCCTACATAAAGTATGACCAGCATAGCATAACAGTCAAATTACATCAACAAAATCGTCCAGCGGCAACAACATAATCAGAAGTCAGCTTAAAAATCATCCTACAAGTAGGCCTACATACTCATGATGGGCAAGCTGCGTTGAGGAGGGTAATGGCTGTGGGGATGAATGAATGTTTGTATCTGTTAGTCAAAGTGAGGGTGTGGAGTAGGGGTTGGTACATAGTCATGTAGTGAATCAGACTTTCATGCAGGAGACTGGAGTTTACAACCTGTTACAGACCTGGGTAAAATCCCTTTTGCTGTTGTTTCACTTCCTGTGAGCTAGTTCAGGCAGTTAATTTGAGTCCCCCACTACGCTCACATAGCACAGTCTGCCACATACAGCACATCTCATGCACCCTTTTAATCATGGCGGTGTACCATATAAGCCACCATGATTACAAGGGTGGTTGTTTGAAGCATACTGAGGCCTTAAAAAGTATGTGTTACCACTATTGCTATACTTCCATAAACACAGACCCCCACACCCCACACACACACACCATGTTGCTCCATCATTCCTTCCCAGTGCGGCTGCTGTGAGTTATCTGGTCAGACAGCCGGTACTGGGGGAACACATAGAGGATAATGAAACGTCCGATGAGACGCTGCAGACAGGGCTGAGAGTTAGCAGACCATACCAGCTCCGCAACCACAGCTCCACAAAGCACTTTAGAGAGCAGGCAGGGACCCACATTATAGAGTGGAGGACAGCAGCAGCATAAGAATCAGGCCAGAAGATTGCCAGAGTGATTCCCCAGACCAGCAAAGAAAACGTGGAGGTGGGAAGTGAAGGGGCCACTGTTAAGGTGCTACTGAGAAAGATATTAAACTCCTGATTGCTACAGTGGAACTGTGCAGCTCACACAGCAGTAGACTTTGGTTGTACTGAGTGGGTACTATAGACCAAAAGACTGAGTTGCATGAGTAAGTGCATTAAAGTGAAGCAAGGAATAAAAATAGAAAAAGCAGTATACTTTGAGTATACTTTCACTGGCAAAACAAAAAAGAAATGCGCATTTATATGTGAAGAGGACAAACAGGATGTTAAAATAACATCATTATTATCATCTATCATCATATATTACCATCAGTGAACATAGAATTAGAAATTTGTGCATTCTTGCTCAAAACCAAATTATGCCTAAATACTACACACATAGTGAGTGTGTTTATATGAACACCAGTATCCCCAGTATGATCAGGTTTTTGGAGTATCCCAGTTATGTATTTGCACATGTAAACATCATATCCTGGTTTCAGAAACCTGAATGAACCTCTTATCCCGGTTTTAAGAAACCCAGGTATGCCAGCTGCAGCACTCCGATAGAAACCTGGATACAGTGACATGTAAACACTTCATCCAGGTAGTCTACGTCAGTCTAATCCAGCTGAGACTGTGCTTTTGTCTGCAGGCTCTATTGTGGTCTGTCTCCATTGCTTTTACTGCGTCTGTCCATTCCTGTGCTTGTATGTACATGTGTAGCACCACATTGTGGCAGCTGAACTGTGGCAGCGCACTGAGACCAAGGGAGACCCCTACCCGATCATATCTGGTATCAGTGATTGAACACAATAGTGATAGGATGATCTAAAAAAAAAATAAAATAAGAAAGAAAGAAAGACAACCGACAGCATTACAGCAGCCAAATCACACATGAATCACAAAACACAAACAACATAACGAAGCACAAAGAGGTAAATAAGAAAACAGAATAATCAAAAGAAATAACTCAAATCTTGACTAGAAACTGAACTTAAACTAAAAACTGGACTGTACTCTAAATATAAAGAATACATATACAACAATAGCACCTGGTAATATACTGTCGTTAGTGCAATACTAGCAGATACTCTATATTGTAATGTGATTAATTTGAATTGTCTAGATTAATACTATACAGTGAACCTATATACATGCAGTTATGTACAGGTCTGTAAAAAGAAATAGGAATGTATGTAAATGTATGTAGTATATTATTGTATATACAGGTATATAAGATATTGGATAATAATAACAAAAATAAAGAAAAAATCACAGTTACAATTATAATTTAAACTAGTGGTGGTAGACAGTAAGCATTATTAACTGAACAAATTATTGGATGAACAGAACAGAAGTGAACTGAGATAAATAAATAAATAAGTGGTAAAGTGAATGTCAGGAGTTTGTCTTAATAAAGTGAGAAAGTAGAGCCTGATGTTTCACAGTTCAGACGGGCCCCTCTCCCGGCAATCCACAGAGGAGACTCGTTGTACAGTGGCAGCTGACAGGAATGACTTCCTGCAGCATCCCTTGTCACAGTGGAGCTGTATAGGTCTCTTGCTGAAGGTGCTCATCTGATTGATAAGTAGGTTGTGGAGGGGATGTGAGATGTTCTCAAGGGGGGTTAGTGCAGCATCCTCCTCTCCAGAACCAACTCTAAGGGCTCCAGAGAATTAAGTCCCCAGCACAGAGCCAGCTTTCCTCATCAGTTTGTTCAGTTCAGTTCACTTTCTGTCACTGGCTCTGATGCTGCTTCCTCAGCAGATAACAGCCAAGGATATTGCACAACAGACTGGTAAAAGATCTACAACATCTTGCTGCACACATTGAAAGACTTCAGTGTCCTCAGTAAAGTATGCTCTGTCCCTTCTTGTAGATAGCCACTGTGTGGCACTTCCAGTCCAGTCTGTTGTCGAGGTGCACTCCACTGCCACCTTCTCTCCGAGAATGGAAATGGAGTTTGTTGTGATACTTTTCCTTTTGAGATCCACCAGCATCTCTTTGGTTTTGGTAATATTCAGGTGGTTACTTCCACACCACTCCACAAAGCTGTCCACCAGGTCTCTATGCTCCTTTTTCTGTCCGTACCTGACACACACAACAACTGCAGAGTCGCCCAAAAAACTATTGCAGAGGACTCCAAGATGTATTGAAAGTCAGAGGTGTACAGGGTGAAGAGGAAAGGTGAGTCCCCCGTGGTATTTCTTCGCTGCTCACCACTAGTTCAGACACACAGCCTCGCAGCCACACAAACTGGGCTCTGTGTTTCAGGTAGTTAGTAATCTAGGAGGTGTCTATACCTGCATCCTCTGGAGAGTTTTTGGAGAACTAGAGCTTTTCTCTCAGCAGTGGGAGCTGGATTGTTTTGAAGAAACTGGGGAAATCAAAAATCACGATCTTCACAGTGCTGCCTGCTTTGTCCAGGTGAGAAAAGGCTTGTTGAAGCAGGTAGATGGTTGCGTCAACAACAACCCAAGGGCGGCAGGCAAACTGCAGAGGGTCTATGGCTGTGTTTGCCTGAGGTCTGAGATGGGCCAAGACCAGCCTCTCCAGGACTTTCATGATGTGAGATGTGAGGGAAACCTGTCTGTAGTTGTTGAGGTCAGATGGAGACGAACATCTGTTGTTCACAAGCGCTGCAATCCCCCCACCTTTCTTCTTACCACTTCTTGCAATCTCTACAGTGTGAAAGCCAGTGATGGTAGTGTTAGAGTCCAGCAAATGTTTTTGCAGCCATGTATAAGCGAAGCACATAATGCTGCATTCCTGATATTCCCACGGGTAAGCGCACCAATCTCATCCAATTTATTCGCCAGGGACTCACATTTCCCGTGAAGACAGATGGAAGAAAGGGTTTATACTTTCTCCTCCTTGTTCTCCATTGGGCTCCTGTCCTGCATCCCCATCATCTCCTCTTCAACTCGTTGGGTATTTTGGGCATGGCTCTGGGTAGTAGTGTGGATTTAGAGAGCTCGATCAGCTGTTCACAGAGGTAAACAATAGCCCCACCCCCGCACAGAGTGTAAAAAGTACCACAAAAACCAGGAGAAGTACTTTAATCCACCTAGAATCCATCTCTGTCAGACTCAAAGCAGGGGTTTATGTATGTTTATGTAATTGTACTAAAGTCGCAACATAAAACAAGTGAGGACAAATCTATTTAAGCAATACCCCACTGTCGACTTCTGTATTTTCACTAGCATCATAAGTAAGCTTGCTGAGGCCAAGACACACTGTAATATGTGTCCATTTGTCTATTATAAGTAACCTATTATTTTTGATGCCATCCGCCCTGTTTTAAATAAGATGTCTGAGGGTCCAGCCGCTTACTGCATGAGAAATTTGTGATAAAAATATCTATTCAAATGTTTTTGTCCTACAGCTTAATGATAAATTATTTAACTGCAGAAAAGACGGTGTGCAACTACTGAAGCCTACCTGTCATCCATGCGTAACGGTGTCTTATGTGTCTTATAAACACAGCCAGGACACTACGCTTCATGATCCTTAGAGTGCAATCTAACAATTAAAACTTAAGTTCATCCTTGTTTGTAACAGCACAAATATGTCTGTGTGTGCACTCGACTAATTATGATTTGCCTTTCAGGGCTTTGAATTTACTTAAAGTTTTTTGTCCATCATGACACAAGCCTATGTGCCCCTCAATCTAAACTAATCTTTGTAACACCCACTTAAGAGTCTGCAGTTACTTTCTGTACTTTCAATTTAAAATGAGTGCCATGCATTTAGGTCATTGGTTTAGTTCATCACGGACCACGGACAGTGCTGTACATTACACTATAAAACATATAAGGTTGTTTCATCATAAAAATATGAGTGACCGCTGCCTTAACTGCCTGAATTTTAATCTGAATTAGTACTGAATAGTTTGTAAAAGTGTTCATTAGTTATAATATTAAACATTGAAAGTCAACTTAATTACAAAAAAAAAACAAATTTAAAATTAAGTTCAGTCAACAGCTGTTGTTATACTGACCTGATGTGTTAGTTAATCTTGACTTCCAGTGATGCTTATTTTTTCATTTGTAAAGCAGTTTCAAGTCTGATCCCTCATGTACTACGCTGCCTAATCAATTGCTGAAAACTGTAGCTGTGTTTCCATTCAATTGTCAAGAGAATTTTAAGCGAACTTTGGAAATGTCACAAAAAAGAAATGTGAATTAGGCGCGTTTCCATCAACTGGTCTGGAATGAATAAACTAGGCTCGTTGCAAAGCATAGTTTGGTCAGAAGTTGGCGGTATAGGCTACGCTTTACGCAGGGCTGTAATCCACCAGTAAACAGAGTAGAAGAAGTAGAGGCTGCGAATGGAAACAAAATAAGTGGCCTTGGCCATCTAACCCATCTACAGGAGAAACATGGAGAGAGGTCCTCAGAATTAGTTTCTATTGTTCCTTCATGTCAGCTAGTGTTGGCCAAGTTTCATGCTGTCCAAAGACAAATGAATGCGGAACGGTTCAGCGGAAACAGCTGATCAGTCATGTGACAGCAAAGGTGTTTCTATATCCCATTTAGTGCATCAACTCTTTTTCGACAAAGGCAAACACCACCTCAAATGAGTGGAAAAATGTTGTTTATGGAAACACAGCTAATAATAATTAGGCAGTGTAGTCACATTCAGGATCAGCACTGATCCTTATTCTAATGTTGGCAAACAGAGATGTGTTAAGATCAAAACCAGGAGCAATGATGTACAGAAACACTACAATGCTCCAAACAGATAGAAACTCATCATGGGCTTTTTGCACAGCACTCATTTAACTATTTGACACACACAGATGCTTTGATTCATTACTTGTAACTGGCCATTAAATAGTATTTGGTGTAATGGAGATTGTTCTATTGTAATTTTCATACCAGCATTGATAGACATGAAAACTTGCTTTTTGACTTGAAAGTCAAGTCTCAAAGACTTGAGACTTGAGTTGGACTTGGTTTGAAAGACTTATAAACAGCTCTGACATAAATACATAAAAAAACGGATAATCTCTTTGACTTCAAAAATAATCCCCACTGATGGAAATAAAGTGTTCCATTAGAACCCCAGCAGATTCCATGACTTCCTGAGAGCTGCATGTCTTTTTTGGCCTATTGTTGGCTAATGTGGACCGTACAGTCAGAACTAATTAAATTTTACAAGAGAAAACACACAAGAGGAACCAGGGAAAGAGGAAAAAGAGGGAAAAGAGGAGGGTAAAAATAACAGCACACAAAAATAGTCTTTCAGAGGAAGTGATCACTTCTTATTATAGAGCACTGTGTCAAGCTAAAATCATGGCTAAACCTAACTTCTGTAAAAAGTGAGTGATTTGGGACGGTTTTCTGTATGTGCTACTAAATCGCAGGATATGTAGAGAAGACACATTTTTGTAAATGTAAATAAATTGGGGTTACATACTCTTCTGTGGAGTCACAAAATTCTGCAGAACCTGGTTTTATGAAGCTGTTTCAAAACCCCTTAGATAAACTAAGAATGTCATGATGTTTTGCGGTATAGAGGAGGTTTGGGGGTCCAGGACCTACAAGTCCTTGGTAGCACTTGGGAGTTGCTTGATGTCTTCTGTGATCCATATTTTTTATATATGTTTGCATTTTGCGTAGTAAGGTCATTCTGTTTCTCCAAAGCATAATTTAAGATTGTTATTTCTATCTTGTCTGTACAACGGAGTTGTCCTTGTTCTATGGATTTTGTCCCCTTTCCTACAGTCACTCAATGAAGGGATGGCTTCACAGCCAGTGGAATGATTCCAGGATCAATACTCACTCAACGTATAAATGGCCTGACTTGGAAAAATTCTAACCTGTCCTTTAAAACCAATTGATGTATGTTACTTAAACTATAGTTCCCACATCATATTCTATCTTCTCAACAGTACCTGTAGTAACACGCCCACACCAACCCAGCCCCTTCTAATGTTTTCCTTTTTTTCTTTTGGCACTTTGTTAGTTTATTAAAGACAAAAACAATACTTGAGACATACATAGAAGATACAAAGTGTCTCCCTTTGACTCCAAAGGCCGTGATTTGCATCCTGTCCCCTACATTCAGTCAACACAGGTTTCTTTTAGCCATGACCACAATCTTGACCTAACCCTAACCAAGTTAGTTGCCTGAACTTAACCAAACCTTAACCATAGAGGTGGCAGATCAGAAAACACTTGCATGCATCGTGTCTGCAGGGTTTTTGGAAGTTACTCAGAAGGAACCTATGTTGTCATTAAGGTATGCAGACTTTATAACAATATTCCAAATACCTATGGCAAGGCATTTCTGAGTCTGTGTTGACAAAACTTCCCAGTCTCTCAGTTTGAGATGTGTATGGTGTGTGAGCAGCTATAGACTGTCAGCTGTAAGCTGTGGAGCTGTGGCCTCTGGGCCGTGCAGGGCTGTGGAGGACAGACAGAAGGATTTAGGAGGGTCAAGTGGAAGGCAGTTAATTGGTCTCGTCTGGCGGAGTGACCAGTATCCCCCATCACCACACACACACACACACAGCAGGTACAGCCTGCCACCACCCCGGGTCCATTTATAAAACTGTACTTCAATTAGTAGTGAAGTTGTACTTGCTGCCAACTCACATTAACCCTCCTGTTATGTTGTGGGTCAAATTGACCCGTTTTAAAGTTTGAAGATCTAGGAAAAATAGTTAAAAGTATTTTTTCAGTATGAAACTTTTTCTGCTTGCCTTAATTAGTGTAATCAACATATAAAATGAAAATGGTTCATCTCACATATTTGCAACCACCCCCTGCATGTTTATATCACATAGATACTGTTCGGGTCAATTTGACCCAGCAGTCAAACTGGAGGTAAAAGGGTGTCAGAAATGTCAGACTATTTCTTTCTTTGCAACTGTGAGACATATCTCACCCCAATCTCTCTCACACACACACACACACGCACACATGCGCACGCACAGACACACACACACACGTGCGCGCGCACACACACGCACACACACACAAATTCCCCCATCCCCTCTTTCTCTCTCAACCTGTAAAGTGAGAGGAAGTGCAGGTGTTATGACTTTTGGCGGGAACCATTTATGTTCTTGTGGGAAAACTCCACCTACATTCAGTGGACACTCAGCAGGGGAGGGGCAAAACATATAAAAGATTCTCTGCATGGGAGTCCTACCAACATTACACACTGTCAGTCAGAGCTTTACAAAATGAGCATCAGAAGCAAAAAGATGACATTCCAGGAGGCTCTGGAAGCCATCTTAGATCATGACAGTGAAATAGAGGAGGATGTGTCTGAAGATGAAGACTATCTTGAGCTCAGTTCTGATTCTAATGATTCTGATTTTGAACCAGATGAGGGAATTGCTATTCCTATTCCTCCAAGCAAGACATTCATGTCAAAAAATGGGGAAATACAGTGGTCTTCATCCCCAAATATGCGTCAGGCAAAACTGTCTGCAGAAAACATAATAAAGACAGTGCCAGGGCCCACGAGGATGGCAGTCACTCGTGTGACAGACATCAAGTCAGCTTTCGAGCTGGTCATGCCTAATTCAATCCAGAAAATCTGGAAATGACCAATCTAGAAGGGAGGCATGTTTTTGGGGAGAAGTGGAAGGAGCTGGACAAAACACATTTAGATGCGTATTTGGGGCTCCTCATCCTGGCTGGGGTCTTCACAAACAGTGCATGTATGTAAAACAAAATTTAAATGTTATGTTTCAATGTTATGTAAAACAATTGTAACACAATTGTGTTTTATATGTTGGTCTTTCAAAAGTAAAGTGGTGAAACATTAAAAAACATGTATTTTTTTTTATGAAAAACGAGTGAATTATCCTAATTGAACCATTACCTGTGAGAGGTAAGGAACACCATTGCACTAAATATTGATAGAATAGTTAGTAATGGAGTTAGTAATGAAATATTAACAATGCTTATTAGGATTTTTTTGGTTTCTGACATCTTTTGGATAATTAAACATGCACTGGGTCAAATTGACCCAGGAACATCACTGCTGTTCCTGACAAATGAACATAACAGGAGGGTTAACATTTGTGAACAGTGGTTCTCTCTCTCTCTCACACACACACACACACACTCACACACACACATGCACAGGTGTAATTCCTGGGGGAAAGGAGGGGCAAATCCCCCCACAGCTGAAAGAAGGTAAACGTGTCTCCCTCAATAGTTCAGTATTTCAGCATTAAATGTGCCAGGCACACTGTTAACAGACACGAGTAATCACAGCTGAGTGTGGTGCGAAGCATAATTGATTATAATTAATCACAGGAAAAGTCAGTAATTCCTCTGGTGGCACACTCTAACAAACTTCACTTTAGAATGGTGAGTAGGGATTTCGGGCAGAAGTTCACCTTCTTCCAAGGTGCGTGGAGAAGGGAACAAGGCTGAAGAGGTCAAAACTCTGGCAACATTGGTAGTATAAAGAACACCTTTATTGTCAGACCAACGCGTTTTGGCTTGTGGCCTTCATCAGGGTCATCATATAACACATTACAAAGAACATTTAAATAGGGTCAGTATGAAGCAGAATTAAAAAAATAAAAAATAAAAGACAACCAATTATATACACCGATCAGCCATAACATTATGACCACTGACAGGTGAAGTGAAGAACATTGATTATCTCGTTACAATGGCACCTGTCAGTGGGTGGGATATATTAGGCAGCAAGTGAACATTTTGTCCTCGTAGTTAATGTGTTGGAAGCAGGAAAAATGGGCAAGCGTAAGGATGTGAGCGACTTTGACAAGGGCCAAATTGTGATGGTTAGACGACTGGGTCAGAGCATCCCCAAAACTGCAGCTCTTGTGGGGTGTTCCCGGTCTGCAGTGGTCAGTACCTACCAAAAGTGGGCGGCCAAGGCTCATTGATGCGCGTGGGGAGCGAAGGCTGGCCCGTGTGGTCCGATCCAACAGAAGAGCTACTGTAGCTCAAATAGCTGAAAAAGTTAATGCTGGTTCTGATAGAAAGGTGTCAGAACACACAGTGCATCGCAGTTTGTTGCGTATGGGGCTGCGTAGCCGCAGACTGGTCAGGGTGCCCATGCAGACCCCTGTCCACCGCCGAAAGCGCCTACAATGGGCACGTGAGCATCAGAACTGGACCACAGAGCAATGGAAGAAGGTGGTCTGGTTGGATGAATCACGCTTTCTTTTACATCATGTGGATGGCCGGGTGCGTGTGCTTCGCTTACCTGGGGAAGACATGGCACCAGGATGCACTATGGGAAGAAGGCAAGCCGGCGGAGGCAGTGTGATGCTTTGGGCAATGTTCTGCTGGGAAACCTTGGGTTAGGCAGGTGGTCATAATGTTATGACGGATCAGTGTACATCCACACACATACAGTGCTGTGAAAAAGTATTTGCCCCCTTCCTGATTTCATATATTTTTGCACATTTGTCACACTTAAAATTTTAATATTAGACAAAGATAACCCGAGTAAATACAAAATGCAGTTTTTAAATGATGATTTCATTTTATTAAGGGAAAAAAGCTATCCAAATCTACCTGGCCCTATGTGAAAAAGTAATTGCCCCCCCTTGTTAAATCATGAATTAACTGTGACTAACCACATTGTTTGGAAAGCTGAGTTCAATTTCACTAGCCACACCCAGGCCCGATTACTGCCAGACCTGATGAATCAAGAAATCACTTAAATAGAACCTGTCTGACAAAATGAAATAGGCTGAAAGATCTCAAAAAGCATCACAACATGCCGAGGTCTAAAGAAATTCAAGAACAGATGAGAAACAAAGTCATTGACATCTATCAGTCTGGAAAAGGTTACAAAGCCATTTCTAAGGCTGTGGGACTCCAGCGAACCACGGTGAGAGCCATTATCCACAAATGGAGAAAACTTGGAACAGTGGTGAACCTTCCCAAAAGTGGCCGGCCTACCAAAATTACTCCAAGAGCGCATCAACAACTCATCCAGGAGGTCACAAAAGAACCAAGAACAACATCTAAAGAACTGCAGGCCTCACTTGCCTCAGTTAAGGTCAGTGTCCATGATTCAACAATAAGAAAGAGACTGGGCAAAAATGGCATCCATGGGAGAGTTCCAAGGCGAAAACCACTGCTGACCAAAAAGACCACAAAGGCTCGGCTCACATTTGCCAAAAAACATCTTGATGATCCCCAAGACTTTTGGGAAAATATTCTGTGGACTGACGAGGCAAAGGTTGAACGTTTTGGAAGGTCTGCGTCCCGTTACATCTGGCGTAAAACTAACAGAGCATTTCATAAAAAGAACATCATACCAACAGTAAAACATGGTGGTGGTAGTGTGATGGTCTGGGGCTGCTTTGCTGCTTCAGGACCTGGACGACTTGCTGTAATTGATGGAACCATGAATTCTGCTCTCTACCAGAAGATCCTGAAGGAGAATGTCCGGCCATCAGTTCGAGACCTCAAGCTCAAGCGCACGGGTTATGCAGCAGGATCTGTGGCATGACCTTAAACAGGCCGTTCATGCTCGAAAACCCTCCAATGTGGCTGAATTAAAACAATTCTGCAAAGAAGAGTGGGCCAAAATTCCTCCACAGCGATGTAAAAGACTCATTGCCAGTTATCGCAAACGCTTGATTGCAGTTGTTGCCGCCAAGGGTGGCACGACCAGTTATTAGGTCTAGGGGGCAATTACTTTTTCACATAGGGCCAGGTAGGTTTGGATAGCTTTTTTCCCTTAATAAAATGAAATCGTCATTTAAAAACTGCATTTTGTATTTACTCGGGTTATCTTTGTCTAATATTAAAATTTGTTTGATGATCTGAAACATTTAAGTGTGACAAATATGCAAAAATATAAGAAATCAGGAAGGGGACAAATACTTTTTCACAGCACTGTATGGGGCACCCACACATAAATGGCAGTGCATTTTTGGCCCAAGACCCGGCCCGTAGCTACCACAGAGGCCACTAACGTCATGTCCTCTGTTTTTTTTAAATTCTTTTTTCCTTTTTCTTTTTTTTCTGGAAATTTGGGTTACATTCTACAATTTTAAAAGCAGGTATTTTAAAGACTGATTCCATTGTTTTTAGACTCAGTATATTTAGATTATAATAAAATATTCAGTATTTACATGTGGAGAAGGCTTTGAAACTGCATAAGACGTTCATGTTGGAAAATAAAATGAAAAGGAAATATAAGCGAAGAGTTAACTGAATAAAAAAAATGTGAAAAAATAATACATTTTTGAGAGTTTGTTATTTGGTAAGGTTGCACTGGGGGGGCACACTATTTTGTGTTTTAATCAATTTTATTTCATTCAATTATTTTTAATTTCTTATTTATCTCATTCAAGTTTCTTATATTATATTCATATGATTATTTATTGATGTATTTATTCATCTGTATGACCTCAGCGTTTCTAAAATCCCCGCTAAACACACCAGTGTGGCGGTTCAATTCTCTCTGAGGAAAAATATGTGCTCTAAAGGATCCTTCACATCCAGCACTGTATGTTATAAAGTTCTTTTATCATACTTATTATTATCACTCAAGGCACAGCAAGCAAGCAGTGTCGGGCCTCAGTCTGAGTGATCTTGTGGTTATTTTAGTCCAACTGCTGGAAAAATGTATCAAATGAGTAAAAAAACAGAGGCTCTTACTTTGCATTAGCTCAGGTCTTTCTGGCAGATGAAGAACATTTAGCATGTATTTAAAATGTAATTACTATAACTCCCATAGGGTGAGGAGAACTGTCAGGAGGACATTCACAGAAGGAAATTAATATCAGTTTTTCCCATAGGTACATCATGTATTTGTCAGAGTAATTACACTGCCCTAGCAAAGATATGAATTAATTAAAGTAATTTGAAGGAAATTCGTATTTTGGCCACCTGGGAACAGTCGGGAACCGTACTCCCAACCACGTCTTTTTACCTCGAGCAGCCACTGAAAGATATTTTACAGAGCAGTCTAAATTTAGTGAGTTTTCCATTAAACACTGCATAATGTTTCTTCTTAAATGGAATTGGATACCTCAGTTCATCACTGGTGTGCCGAATGTGTCAGCGCCAAAGGTCTACTTCTGAGGAACTGACATTAAGGAAAATAAACTTTAGATGAATTAGAAATAGAGTGCATAGACAGATGGAGCAGCTTCTGGGTGATTGTGTGTTGTTAGGAGGCTGCGTAAGGTTGATGTAAACTGCTGTAATGTGGGATTATGCAGAGTCAAAACCTACCATCCATCAGGCCAACCTTCTCCTCAATTACCCTCGTGATTTCAAGCCACACTTCCTACATATTTGGCAGGTGCAGACTTACCATTCGGCAAGGTAAGACAACTGCCTGTGGCCCCCAACTGTGAGGGCCCCTAATAGCCACAGATACTAAACATTACGATGTTTAGAGTCTGTTAGTTTTAATTTCCATGTCATGCCAAATATTTGACCCATCCAATATGAAATTACAAGACACACATGATAATATCGAACATCTTCCAGTAACACACACAAAACCACAATAAACTATCCATCATAACATTATACTGTTTATACTGTACTATGTACTTTTAAGTAGCATGTGGTTATACACAAAGTTTCAAATAAATTGTGCACCGAATAGAAAGAAATGCTACAAGCCTGAAGTTTATCCTGATAAAGAGCTGTCTCTCATCATCTCTCAAGCTTTCTCCAAGTAATGGCTAACTGAAATATTTTGTATGTTAACAGCCAACTCAGTCTTTGCGCATTGCTGTGATGAAACTGTGGACACTGGTGAGGTGAAAGGAAGTGAGGGGCAGTAGGGGAAATGACGTGAAACAAAGATTCCCCAATGGAACTGTATTGGGGAGGTTGCAATATTAGGTGTTTTCTGACCAAACTGTTCTGAGGAACTGCCCAGTGAACTACATACCTTCAAAAGATTTTTTCCTGTTTGCATTCGCACAGCCAATAGGAACGACGTAAGCCGGCCAGCGGTTGGTATAGCAACATCACTCACAAAGTCACACACAAGATTTTTATATTTCGCTTGGACAAGTCAAAACGGCGTTGTATTTCCCTCGTCGCATAATATGCTCAGTAAAGCCTGGACTTCACTGTCCACTTGTCCGTGTTTTGGTCCATTTTTTAAGACTGTCATTATGAGCTGTTGTTATCACTCAAGGTGCCTCTTGTGTTGGGAGAGTACCTACTGTGAAGTAGGAGCTAAAAAAAGTCACTCAAATGGCATCCATGGACATCAGTAACCTTAATAGCATAGGGAATAGGGGATGCCTAGGGTTTACCTGGGGCCTCCAAATCACTAGATCGAACCATAAGAAAATATATAAGAGGTCTGCAGCACTGAGTATTCTGAGAAAGGTCAGCAGAATTAAAACTGTTAAAACCTCTGGGCTGGACTTCATACTGTTCCCTGTCCCCCCGCTGTATATTACTTTTGCTTCTAAAAAGGTGCCAACATTTTATCGTCACCATATGAACCACAGTAAAAGCAGACAACAAATAAACTGTCTTAACAGATGGGTGAGAGGGAGGGCTATGCTAGCTGAGCCAACCAAACTGCTTCTGCTAAAACACTCAATGGGTCGTTGTGTCGCAGAGGGTTAGCTAAGCAAGGTTCTCCTGTCCTCAGTGCGTCCACTGGTAAACACAACAACGCGTAACCATGGTTTCTGGAAAAGGTAGCGCAGCGGACAGATCAGGTGGATGTGTTACAGGAAAGTAATGGAGAGATGGAAACAGATCCAGGTGGAGCTCCCAGGTGTAAAGATTGCTGTAGCCCAGTTCTGTGTCACTAATGAAGTGTCCTGGATCCATTCCACGCTCCTGCTCTGCTCCACAATGCTTATGTACTCTTAAATGACCTGAAACCACATTAAACATTTGCATCTAATACGAAAACTATTACATACAAAATGCACTTTATTGTAACTTTAGATATTTATTCAGACCTTGTAATAATGCTTTAAATGCTTTGTATGCTTTCCACAGTCTGCTGATTGGTCCAACATGTATCTTACTTACTCCTGTCTGTTTAGGGCAAACTTTTAGATGGTACCCCAACATGTTTCTGGTCAGGCTCAAATGATTCTCAGTGATCTTTTCCACTTAAATCCTATAGTTAAAACCATGCTCATGACATGTAGTCTGGTTTTGGGAGGCTTCATAGTCAATGTGTCTTCTGATTAGGAAACATTTTGCATCTATGTTTTAATTTTTAATGTAGTCTTTTATAAGATTTGTTCATACTGTATCTGTTGATCAAACTTACTTGGAAAAAAATAGTTATGGGAATAGAATAGATTCACATAACAAACCTGCGGCCCGATGCAGCTGTAAAATGACCACTAAATCTAGCTTATGAAATCCTTGAGCAGTTCCAGCAGTATTACAGCTATAACCCAGAGCACAGACAGTACACACTGCATGTTGTCAGGGGACACATCTACAGAGAAGACGGACAGGCTTCCTCACTGCATAAAATTGAATGAATCAAACCCAGAGTCAACTGAGTCTGCTGTCTCCTCCTGCTGCTCACAAAACACACCTCATTCATCTCCATCACACAGTGTCTCAGCACCCACTGGGTGACACTAAGCTCACCTCCCCTGCTGGACTGATGAAAGTGAGACACACTCATGTGGAGACTCTCTCCTTCTCTTGGTGCCTGTATGTTTGTGTGTGGAATATTACTTCATGTATGAGCACACACAGTGATGTGGACACTGTATATTTTTTATGTGAGAGTGTAAGTACTGAGAATTGTGTGCCTGTATGTTCTTATGTACATGAGTGTGCCTACATGTGTTAGAGGGTTTAAGCAGGTTTGTCATTCATTCATCTCTAAATCAGTGAAGGACCTCTAGAGAGAACACCCACATTCTAATCTTCTGCACCAACATGGCATTCATTTATGTAAATATGCAGCCTTGTCTCCTGGAAATGATGTTTATATACAGCTAATGTGCAACAGCAAATACATTTTGAAGGAAACGTAATGCCGCCCTGATGACATTTTCTATTACCATAATGAGGAAATGTTGTTAATAAATACATCTGGCAAGTAGCAAAGATGTTGCTACTGAAAGTATCAGTAAAATGTTGACTGACAACATATTTTTTCTGCCAAAATATCAGATTGTGTAATACAACATCAGCTCGTAGTGACTACAGGATTATTAAACGTTTCTTTGGTTGTGTTTTGGCACTTGCAGCACTTAGGTTTAGGTTAGGGAAAGATCATGGTCTTGGTTTAATACAGAAACAGTCTGCAGGACAAGACAGGACGACCTCTGAGTGGTACATAAATGTAGCATTTTATATTATTATTATCATGAACCACAACACGATTGGGAAAACAAATTAGTACTATATAAATATAATATGTAGGAGACAGGGTTGAAATATGAGGAGAACACAGAAATGAAGGTAATGCTCATGTATTATATATGAGCAAAATGTTAAAGTCTGCATGGTAACTAGGCTTGCCATGGTAGTCGGTGTTTCCGGTGTTACACTCTGTTACTGTCGTTTTGCTTTTTTTTCATAGAAATAAAACCCATTTAGTTAATTTTCGCATATCAGCACCCACATCCATCAAACAAAAAAACTCTAATTTGTAAAATACTAAGCGTGTTATCAGTTCTTAGTTGGACGATGGACACTACAGTTATAAACTGAAAGTGTCTGCTCTGTACAGCAGCAGCAGCTCAGAGTAGCAGGAGTCAGATTTTACTTTTCACGTGAGTTGGCTGACAAGATGATGGCGGAGGATTTAACGTTAAAGTCAGCACTCTTGAGCGTCATGGACGAATACCTTTTCTTATAAAATGTCCGGTGCAATTGGTAACACAGGTGTTGTCACGAGTTTATTAACTGGTGGGAAAGGTAAATGTATAACGGTATAGTGACAGGTAGCAGGTAGTGTTTACGTTATTAAAATTCATGCTGTGGGGGAATGAATGTCCACATTTATTGGCAATCCATGCAATAGTGGAGCTGGTTGACTCAAAACCAAAAAGTCAGGGGATCACCAAAATCCTTAGGATGAATGGCTGTATATAAATTTGGTCTGGACCAAAGCAGTGGACTGACAGATCGTGCTGCTAGTGTGGCTAAAACCAGCCAAGAAATAGCAGAACAAGTGGTAGGAGGGCTACAAAGTAACTGACACATAGATGCAGTGAACATTGTTACCTTCATAAGGAATACAAAACTTGTTACTAAAGTGAAAAATTATATGATCAAATGACCCTGAAAAACCTGAAATGAAAAAGCTTCAATGGTAATGCTAAACTAAAACTGAATACACTGCACAGGTCTCATTATTTTGAGTTTTTCTTAATTTTCACAGCAAAAAAAAGCTTTTTTTCCAAACTGAAATCACTTTAAGTCAAACATTTTTGTAGTCAAAAATAACGTGTTTTTTAAATGTATAGTTAATCATTTTTCATTATTACAAGGAAGAAGAAAGGTCTTTGGGAAAATATCAGAACATTTCCTCTCAGGGGCTGGAGGGGCGTGTCAATGTGTTTGACTGACAGCAGCTGGCAGGCTGAACCCCTGCAGGGGGCGAGAGACAAACTAAACAAACTTGCGATGTGGCCTAGATGTCTTGGGCAGACAGTGTGTTGTTAGTGGTATTGTTAGGAGGAGTACGGAGCACACCAGCATGTAACCTGACTGAAGTGACATTAGCAGGTATGTTTACATGCTGTTTAATGTGCTGCAGCTGAGCAGCTAATTAGCCATCTAACCTGACGTTAGCAGTGCACTTTTCTCCGGTGAATGTTTGTTTGGTTCTCGTTCAACAAGCTGCAGGACAAGACATGTGTTCATGTCTGTAAGTTAGATAAGAAGGAGACTTTAGAATGAAGCTAATGTGGTTGTTGTTCAGAGTCTGTGGCTCTTGTGTAGCTGCTGATTGGCTCAGTATGAATGATATGATATGATAGAATGCTGATGTTACTGCTTTATGCAAGATTTGATTGGCTGTATCAAAATAACGTTATTCTATCTAATCAATGCAAAAATAGGGGGCGCTATCATGGAACCAAAAAATCTAAAAAATAAACTTCTCACTTCTGGTTTTTGATTTCTTTCTCAAAGGAGAACACAGGACATGTGATTTACAGAGCGGATATGTATGCAGGAGCAGAATGACACATGCAATTTAATTTCAGTTGGCTTTCAAAAGCTAATGTGTTTCCTGGTGCACAGTTAGCAATAATTTATTAATTTAAAGTTTACTTTTACACACTAAAATAGATGGTTTGTCATTGTGATTTTTTAAAATACTATTTTGAACTACTTAAAAAATAATACAGTAAAAACAACTAAATTCCCAGATGTTATTTCCAAAAATAAAAGCTAAAAATAATAATAATCCCTACACTTGAACGTCGAGTGCATGTGTGTGTGTGTGTGTGTGTGTGTGTGTGTTGGTGGCTGAATGGAGAGTGTTTATCAAAAGCAGTAGAGGCACCCCAGAGTGTTCCTGAAGGACTGGAGGGGAAGCAGCTGTGGCCCCTGGCTCTTTCATCTAAAAGCATCCAGTAAATGAAGTTATTTCACACACACACACACACACACACACACACGCACCACTTAGAGTGACATTTAGCCATGGTAAGGGTTATTCTTATCCTCGTGGACTCCCTGTGGGGTTGGATAACCTCTTCACAAACAGCCTGCAGCTTCTGCTCTGCTTGCATATAGATAAGATACATGTATTTGTACGTATTTGTGTGTGTATGAGAGAGAGTGAGTGGGGGTGTGAGTGTTTGTGGGGTTGTTTGGTGGCATTTCTAAACCCTCAAAGACACTTTGTCACTCAGGTAAAAGGCCAAGCAGAAATTCAACAGGGACTCAATTAGTCCTCAATCATCCGCATGTGACAGTGTAAAACAGGAAAGTGACAAACGGAGAGGGATGTTTCCAGTATGAAGAGTCTGGCAGTGTGTAGGGGCCAGATGACACAAAGAAGACAAAGAGGACAGCAGCTTTGAGCACATTTCTCTCTGCACTGCCAAAATAATCCAAACCAACTTAGAGGAGACAAAAAACAGAAGAGCAGAGTAACTTCATTGCAGAGACTCTAGTACTTTAGCAAAGTTTGCCGCAGTGCAGCTTAAAATTCAAGTGAAGCTGTCCTACATTGTAAATATGTATGTGATTCCAGTATAATGCTATTCATATCAGTGATTTCTGGGCCAAACACAAAGTTGGGGCAATTAGATGGCAGGAGTAAGGAGAAACATCATTAATATGATCCAGCGTGCATCAGCATGTGTCCTAGAAGAGAGATGGGAATAGTCTCCCGGCAGTCTGAGCTGTTTCTGACCGGCATTCTGCTTTTGGGACAAACACTTCTATTCGCTTTCGAATAACTCAGGCTTCACAAGAAAAGAGGGAGGCCACATTATTGGTGTTCCCTGCTTTAAATATGTTGTTTGAGTTCAGCACTTCCCTCTAAGGAGAGTGCTGTGATAAAAAAAATAAGCTTTATTTGCAAATTTACAGTGTTGAACTCAGATTTAACTCTGCTTATAAAACAGTGCTGAAGGAGTTGACTGACAGTCAGCTGTGTCCTTGTGGGAAAAGAAAAAAAGTAGGAGTATCTTCAAACGCTTCATATCCCTAAAATCTGCACAACCTAAGTTTAAAGGCTATGTAAGTCAATAAAGTCATAAATTCGTTGACACCACATTTTGCACCACACATAATGTAACATAACGTAACGCAACGTAACATAACGTAACACAACACAACGACGTCATCAAGTTGCGACACGAGCATATAACGTGGTGACGTGAAAGACGGCAACCTTAGCTTTCAGCTGCAAAAAGAATAAATGCTCTGCTATTACGTTTTTTATTTTACATCACTTTAAACAGGATTATGCAAACAACGACCTCCCGCGGCCAGTTCAGTGCCGCCCACGGACGGTCTGTTTTCAAAGGGTTAAAGTGAGACTATGTAACTTTTCCTTAACAGCAGCCACTACTATTTCTACTCTTCTACATTTTAGAGGGAAATAGTCCACTACATTTATTTGACAGCTACAATTACTTTACGGATTAAGATTTTTCTGAGAAAAAAGAAATGTAATCAAGTTGTTAAACACAATTACCTGGGCTGTGCTGTTATCAGCTGCCCCAACAATAAGCTTCAACTTTGGAGAAAAAGAGAGCAAAATCCAAAAGTCTCTTCTCCATGAAATCAATTTCACTTTAATTTCACTTTAATTCACATTAAATCCTTATGTTCTGTCTTGCATTCTGGGCGGCCTGCCAAGAACGGACTGACCTACTCTGGCCTGATGGTAAGCCACCACCCCACAAATCCCTTGCTAGCTGGTATTCTCTAATAATTGATTTATGATCACAGGCTAGCAAGTAGTGCTGCTTTAATTACTACACAAGACTTTCACATCCCGACGGTGAAGATTACACAAAACCTTATGTTAATGTTATTTTTTTTCCAAAAGCCTGTGTCAGAACTAGTTTCATGCAAGTCTTTTGAGACAGAAAAACATCCACATTCACACAGACTGCTTTCATCTGTCAGAGGTGGTGATTGCCAACCACAAATAACCCAAACAGCTCTGCTTTCGCTGTCAGTGTAAATGTTTTCAGTTCCACTCTGCCGTCGCAGTAATGATGGTGTCGCTGGAGAGCACAAAATATAAATCAGCTGGCAGGTTAGAATGTAGACCAAACTACCCAACAGAATACAAAGTAGTCAAAGTTAGTCCCCTCAGCCCCTGGTTCAAATCCAGCTGGGGACCTTTGTTGCATCTCTCTCTCCCTCATTTCCTGTCTCCATTTCTTCACTATTGCTATCTAATAAATACCCCCTTCCTAGCTGGTGAACATAGTGGAGCATTTAGCAGCTAAAGAGCCAGATATTTCCCTCAGCAGTTGGTGGAGACCAAAAACTGAGCTAACAGAGAGGGAATACTGGACTTAGATTCATCAGGTGGCCAGTGATACAACTCCAAAAGAATGATCATGTTGCTCCATCACTGCTGGATGTGAAAATAAGCACCTGTTTGCTAACAAGTTCGACATATCAGCTTTTTCCTTTTCCATATGGGGAAAATACATATGTCAGTGTTGTGTTCACAATTCGTTTCCACTACACCCAAGCAGACAAAAAAATCAGTCATTGCAGCTTTAAAGAGATCAGTGATATGGACTGGCTCATACTTATTCTGCTGCATGCAACCATCACCAGCATATTAAAGGGAAACTCAACTGATTTTACACAGGAAGCTCAGTTTACTCATTATGCAGAGTACTACTCAGCTTGTGAGAGGAGCTATGTCAAGTCTGAGAAAATAACCCTGACAATGCCATCAGGCTTCAAATATATAAGAGAAAGCCTGCTTGTGTTACAAACTGGGGGTGTAAGGTCTAAGAGATGAGGGACATTTATCAGGGAGGGTCTAACAAAGAGACACTTGCATTATGGGAAATGTAGGATCCAGTGTTTTTGGAGCTTGACCCCTCTTAGGGACTAAAACTATATCCGGATATCTCAGCCTCTGCTGCTTTCATTTTGATCACTCTTCTTAGCCACATTGGCAGTGTGGCTCAAGGGATGGCAATGTCAGTCGGTCAGTTGGTCAGTCCACCACTTTGGTCCAGACTGAAATATCTCAAAAGGTACTGGGTAGATTGCCATTAAATTTACATTAAGGTCCCCAGCAGGATTCATTATAGTAACTTTGCTGATCCCCTGACTTTTCATCTAGCACCATCCTCAAAACCATCACAATTAAAATTTGTCCAATACTTGGTTTATTACCAAATACCTGAAGAACCAATGACATTCTCATCAAACTCAGCTGTACTTTGTGTTTAGTCTTAATTAGCAAATGTTAACATACTAACACGCTAAACTTAAGCCCCATTTGGACAGGATTAACATTACAGTGAGAGATGGGGAATTTAATATTCACTGTGCTCCATTGTAACTTAACTCATCATTCCAGAACACATTTTTTCCATCTGAAAATGACAGGATATGGTCTGTAATAGACCTGGACATTCAGCAGGACAATGGCAAAAGAGAAAGCCAAAAGCCTCTCCAGGAGGGTGCGGGAGACTTGAAGGAGAGGCAAAGATACTGCATGAGGTGAATTTGAGTGAAAAATAGTACTCCTTCTCTGAGTCATAACTCAGTAAAATCTTAACACACAGACCTGAAACACATATTGATATCATTCAGTGTGACTTACACTTCCTGAGGATATCATTATCTCTGAGGTCCATCCAGAATAAACATCCAAAAATCATTGAAAACAGATGCTCTAGAACATGACAATCATCAATTTTTTGTAGTTTTCTTTGGTAATCCAGTGATAGTTGTCTGTACATCCATGAGTACATTCCAAACAGGAACTGCTAATAGTTCGACATACTTTTAATGGCACCAATTTGCCAAAATGTAAACAAATATAGGCTAAAAAGCAGGGCTCAAAAGAGAAGACCAGTACCGACCTGTAGCTGACATTAAAATAGCACATTTGATGAGCTTTTACGGGGTCTTGCTCTCCTGATGGCTATCATTTTTTCTGCTACCATATTGGTTCCTATATATAGGCCTATACTGTATGTTGGTGTTAGCATGTTTCCATCTATCAGATGGGAAAAACATTTTTGACTCCATTTTCACACTAAAGTCAAATTTCACACTGAGCTGATAAAAAAAAAAGTAGAAGAAAAAGTAGGTAATTTTGGCTGTAATTATTACTGAGGTGGTGGTGAAAAATTACCCACATACACTCCAGATGGGAATAAAATCACTGACTGGCACCACCCAACCTCCCCTAGGGACATAAATCCAGTCCCGATAGGACATATTACCTGCTAAACATCAGCATGTTGACATTATCGTGAGCATGTTAGCATGCTATATATACAGTATACTGTATACAGCTATAAAATACATACAAAAATTCTACATTGGTTACACTGGTATCAGGAAACATAACTTGCTTGTTGGTCAATTGGAATTATTGGTTGTATGAAACTTTAAAAGCTATTATCATCATTATCATTAGTAACAGTTTCCCTTGTTGCTACAGCCTCATTTCCCCACAGAAATCAATAGTTTCATCTTATCACTTCAATAACAGCCAAAAGTAAATATTCCTTTTGAGGCAGTAATCAATCATTTTGTAGCTGTTCCCTTTTTTTTCTATCAGTGAATATTTCATTCTGGAGCGGATCTGTCCGTGCCCTGGCCTGCTCGCCTGCTAAAACCTTATTTACAGCTTTAATCCATCTAATGCACTGGACAGCAGACTCTCAGGAGAAAATGAAATACAGCCACATGAGCAAATCAGCAGAAGATTTGGATTTTGCAACTGCTTTTGGCAAAGCAGTTGCCAAATCCAAACGTAGATGATAAACTACAGGCCTCAGACTTCTGACTTAACCCAAACACAGGCAAAAATCAAAAGAACATTGGCTTCTTTTCCTCTTCTTCCTCCCTTTACTTTCTTATTCAAACAACTTTTGAAAATGATTCGGATTCTAATCATGTGTTTTTGTGTGACTTGTTGAATGAGGCAGTTTGAACAGAGATTTGGGGACAGGGTGACGTACTGAGACTATGAGCTCTGTGGAACATAAAAGGCCCAAGTGCCTTTTCCCCGGACGGGGTAATGGAGCGTAAAATCTATGCATGGCTCCTTTTTGTTACAAACACCACGCTAATCCATTTGACTCCCTCTCCTCCTCCCCTTGTAATAAAAGTTACTGACTGATCAAGGGGGTGTGTGTGTAAATCATCAAATTGCATCACAACTCGCCTCTCGACAGCCAGGTTTCCTCAGGGACCGGGGGGGATTACTGTGGTTACGACAGAGGTGCCCTCATCCATGTCTGGACAGAAAGAGATGGGGGGGGGGTGGAGCATTTTGCATTCATTGGCCTTTTTAATTCGATTTGCATAAAACTGGCTGGGAGGCTAACTGACTGGTGCCTTGACCCAGGGTCAAGAGGGAACGGAGGAGAGAAAAGAAGAAGAAAAGTGGAGAACAGACACCGAGGAGGGTTTAAACTTGATATATGATGCTGGTATTACTTGTAGCCTTGTGAAGGAGACTTGTGAAAGTGCTTTCCTGCTGCAGAACAGAGCCCATATACTCCTTTTAAACAGATACAGATACACTACAATGGCTGATTTCTTTCTAAGTGTGTATCTTCCCCTAGTTTTGAGTGGCTGTGGTTTAACAACAGCAGCTATCCCCATGCCAGTGATATGACAACACTGTGAGAAAGTGGACTGTGCACAATATACTAAGGTAACTCTTCAGTCTGCTCGAGCTAAGTATGTCACATGGGGGAGTGCTGCACAAATAGAGAGCAAAAGTGTGACGTCATGGAGGAGGGCTCTGCAGACTCACAATGTGGCATGGTCCCAATACACTTTACAACTAAAGAAAATACATAGGACAGAACATACAGCAAGCAATTAAAATAATAATAATAAAAATAAAACAACATCATTAAAAACATCATTAAGTGGCTGTTTGAAAAAGTGATGGACCCAACTAAGTTCTAGGGTAGGCTGCAATGATGTGAAATAAAGGTATGTTTTCAGTCTTGATTTAAAGATTTCAACTGAACGTGCTTCTTTAACATGTAATTGAAGGCCATTCCAGAGATAAGGGGCACGGTAGGCAATTGCTCTGAAGCCAACTGATGTTTTGTTAATTGAAGGAATGATCAGGAGACTGGCAACGGTATATATGGTATAATTAGCTCAGATTAGTAAGTTGGTTTTTGTCAAGGTTTTTTTTGTCTACCTGCAGCATTCTGAACAAGCTGAAGACTTCTAGTAGCACAACTAGGAAGACCAGAGAAAAGGGCATTAAATAATCAAGTCTGGAATATATAAATGCATGGATTATGGTTTTAGCATCACGCACTGATAGAACAGGTCGGATTTTAGCAATGTTACTGGGATGAAAAAATGCTGTCTTGGTAACAGCCTTGTTATGAGAATGGAATGTCACCTCATCCTCCACACTCCACCATAAATAAATGACATGGAACATTCTGTTATGCTGGTATTTTTATTCTATTCTAATTTTGAGTGTATGTGTGTTCTGTGTGTGTAGCGTAAGGGGGGCTACAACTTTAATTTCATTGTGCAGCCCTGTGTTGTAGAATGACTAATAAATGTACCTTAAACCTTAATTATTTGTAGATACTGTAGACATTTTGGAGAACATAATCTGCCACTGACATAAGTGAATTTCACTTATTGCCTTGTTGCCTGAGATCCTTCTTGTCTTATTTCCTTAAGTCCTTATTTCCTATTTCTAGATAGTGACAATTTCTAGTACAACTCATACACCTGAAATGGAAGAAAATGTAGGTGTATGAGTTGTACTAGAAAGGTGCAATTATGAAATAAATAGAAAATGGATAATTCAGATCAATCCCCTTGCAGAAAGAAAATAAACAAAACTTTAAGCAAGCAGACTTTGACTGAAAACAGGAGGAAGGATCTCACCACTGGCGGACTTGTTGCCACCGTTTTTCACAGAAACACCATAAAAAGACCAAAAAAAGAGACCAAATAGCTGTTTGAGATGGACATTTTTTTATTTGCAGATTATGATTTAAATGAGGAGAGACATTTCAGTGTGCTGTATTTCTGTTCATGTCAGATCTCTTTGTTGGGCTCCCTGGCAGGCAATTTATGCCTCTTTTGTCCCTGGAATGAAGCGGCGAAGCAGACATAACTGGATCTATGCAATATGTCACAAGTTTTAAAAACACCCCTATTTTTAGGGATCTCAGCAGAGCCATAAAGTTTCACAAGAAAGCTTCTATTCTCTTTTGGTGAATGACAGTAGTGTGTCTGCACTTGTATTTTGACAAGAATATAAAGTTAAATTCCTTGAGGAGTGATAACTTCACAAAAACACACACACACACACACACACTCTCAATGAGTACCCCAGGCCTATTGTGTGCATTGTTGTGGAGGAAGGTAATCGCAGCCAGAAGGCCTCCAGACTCAGAACCAGCCTGGACCTTTTCTTCTTTTACCATCCTGTGTGCTTTGCTGTGCTTGTTTAACCTTGTCAACACACACACACACACACACACACACACACACACACACAACAACTCTATTCTCTGAGCTGGAAACCAATGGGCGACACACACACTACACTGCTCCACAGAAATTAAGAATCACTGAAATAGAGGTGAAGTAAGGTCAGCAGGTTTGCGAGCAGATGACTCAGAATGAATAGAATGGTTCAAGTAAAACAGACAATTGTGTGACCTATATGTTTTTCATGTTTCTCCCTCTTTTTAATGATATTCCCATCTCCCTTTTTTGTATCACCTCTTTTTCCAATAGACTTTTCCTTCTTTAAATGACTAAAGGAACTGTGCAGGAACTCCAGTGTGATTGTACTCTGTACCTGTGAAATGGCAAATAAAGTCACTGGAATCATTCATTTATTCTATCTGTCTGTTGGTTGGTTCGATAGAAGACAAATAAAAAAGCTTCCTGATATTGTTATCCCACGTAATAACATTATAACACCTCAACTGTGTTTCCAAACATCACATTTTGGGATGTGATGGTGCTATTCAGCACTGTAACAAAATCAGTATCTGCATCTGTAATTAAAATGCTTCCTGACTTAAATGACTGCTGAATCTATGTGAGGTGTGTGTCGAAGGAGAAGGAAAAAATAATGAGGAAAAACCAGAGGAATCTGTATACTCGTTACTTCCTTACTCATTTTTATGTGTTTTCCCCAATAGGCCCTCACTTTAACATCCAGTCATTATCCACCAGCTTAATGCTACAATAACACTCTGTGTGATTAATGGGCACAGACATAATGTGCATTCATTTCTTCAAATAATACCCCCTTCATATGCAGGCCCTTGCGGTTGACTGAGAACTTAAACAATTAAGGCCCTTCAACGTATCATGCCTAACATGAAATGTAAGGTAATGTGCACAAGTGTGTGTGTGGTTGTGTGTGTTTGTGTGTGTGTATTACTCATGTTGTAGGGACATAAATCTGTTTACATAGTCAAATTGGTCACATTGTAGGGACCCGCCTTCCTTTTGGGGACAAAAGTCTCCATAACGTAAATCATTAAATTTTAGTGTGAAGACTTGGTTTAAGCTTAGGCTTAGGTTAAGGTTAGGGTAAAAGAGAAGCTTGTAGTGCTTAGGCACAGGTAAAATTATATAAAACTCCTCAAAATATAAAACATCCTTATAAAAATCTTAAAACAAAATATTAAAAAATGCTGTTTAGGCTTTAGGGAATAAAACAATGATCCCATGTTCAGTATGTTATTCTTATGGTCTCTCTTCCAGGTTGTGACCAGGCTGAACCCTGCTTAGCTCTAGAGTTAGGTAAGTAGTGGTTAGGGTTAGGGTAAGTCTCCAGGAAATGAATGTAAGTCAATGTAATGCCCTCTGAAGTGATGGAAAAGGTGTGTGTGTGTGTGTGTGTGTGTGTGTGTGTGTGTGTGTGTGTGTGTGTGTGTGTGTGTGTGTTCATAACTGGCAGGTAAAGTAGCAGCTCTGGGCGATGCCGTGTTTCTCTTTCAGCAGCTTTGTAAGCCGATGCAGGCTCAATTCCAAGACAACCACAGGGGAAAGTGTTAAAACCAGATGTCACAGCTGATCTCTCTGCTGCTTGTTGGGCCACTTTTAACGTCTGCTTTTTGTCAGGAAAGTGTGCGTGGCGATTAAACAATGGACCCAGATACATAAATATAAACTGGAATTTGGAAACTGTTAGTTCACAGCCATGTATGATAGGAACACAGATGGTTTTGATCTGAACTTTGAAAGATGTACTTTAAAGAAGTACTCCGCCCAGAATCTTTTGAGTATCAAACGCCCACCTCCTCAAAGCTTAAAGGATGGCTCTGATAAATCTGTAGGTTGCTTAGAGTCAGCTTGGATTCACAACATTTACAATGGAGACCAATGGTAACCCAAAATCAAGGCAAAAAACATGTCAGGGTGTGTCAAAACATTTCAAAATGTACTAAAACACTCAAACTGAACATCAAACAAAAAGTGATGTGATGGAATTTTCAATTCTAAAATTATTTGTGGGAAACTAACACTATATATTATAGAATATTCACAGTGTCTGCCTGATATAATGTCTACTGTGTACCATCTTAGTTTAGCATGTTAGCACGCAACTAATACAGCTCAAGCTGTTTGAAATTTGATTAGTTTTGCAAATATTTGGCCAAACCAAACTATTGAATTTTTTTACATGATGACACTAGATGAAAAGTAAGAGGATCAACAGTCATTGTGATTCATCGTCTGGGAACCATGAATGTCTGTACCAAATTTTGTGCCAATCCAACTAACAGACATTGAGATATTTCACTGTACAAGTGAAAACTTTGACCTGCTGGTGGCACTAGATGAAAAGTTAGGGAATCATCAAAGTCATTAGGGTTCATCCTCTGGGGACCCTAAATATCTGTGACAAATTTCATGGCAATCCATCTAGGACATCAAGATGCATTCAGTGCAACAGAGATTGGACTGCTATTTCACCAAATCCATTATGGTTCAGTAACCAGCCCTGACCCATGAGAGGTTAATATGGATCAGGAATCTGCAATAAATACACCTTAAATATGAAGTACACTGCTGCCCCGGTAGCTCACCTGGTAGAGCGTGTTACATTAAGGCTGAGTCCCTACCGCAGCGGCCTGGGGTCGATTCTAACCTGGGTCTTTTGTTGCATGTCATCCCCTCTCTCTCTGTCTCTCACGCCTTTCCTGTCTCTATTAAATAAAGGCAAAAATGCACCACCACCCCCCCCAAAAATGAAGTACAGCTCATAGCAGGCATTAGTTAGCCAACATCACACACTCAGAAAATCTTTAAACCTCTGCCCTCTGATAAAACACAGCCGACCACAATCACAAAGATAAAACAAAACACCAGCAGATGCTTAAATAATCAAACGTTGAAATATCATTTAAACAAACACTGCTTTTAACATTCAGAATTATTCAAAAAGTGAAAACCAAAAACATGGCATCTGCTAAACCAACTGAAACAAAACTCTCTGTTTTGCCTTGTTGTGAGAGGAACAGATGACAAAAAGCACAAATCCTCTCCAAAACTTCATCATGATATCCATACAAAGCACATTCTCGAAACTTCACAAACAACATTCACAAAGGACAAGATCTCCAAATCTTCCCCAGATGGCTGAAAAATCAGCAAATGTTCTGCTACATGCCAGGCAGAGGCAAAGTGCTTGTGTGTGTGTTTTCTTCCCTCTTGCTTTTCTTTCTCCCTCTCCCCTATTTTCTCTACAGGTGCTACCTGACTGGGTTGCACCTGTGCAGTCCGGTCATGCTGCTCATTGGTTCCCTTGGATTTCGAGCTGGCCTATCATCATTCGGGGCCCTTAATAAAAGGAGCACGCCTTAAGAGTTCACGCTCTCATTTTCTCTGCTGTTAGCTTTCCTTAGGTCTTTTGTTTGTGTTTTTGTTTTCAGAGGTAGGGTTTACTCAGGCCTAGTTTTATTATATTGATTTCTATTTGTCTGGCACGACTACCTTTTCCCGTCTTCTCCACATTTTGAGAACCTTTGTTATGTTTGCAATTATTGAGACGAGCTGGAAATAAATCACTTTAATTTTCCCTTTAACTCTGAAAGATTTTAAACAGTATGTATTTTCTGTTTTACTCTTGCCTCGTAAAATACACTCAACATCATATGAGCTCTATTTAATTTCAATATATTAGTCATACAAGGCTATTTGTATTATTATGCATTGGTCAAAACCCCCGCAAGCATTTCTGCAGCAGCTCATCTCCCACATAATAATCCAAAACTAAGTTACAATGGGCCATAACCCATGTTTTATCTTCCACAGTGTTGTGAATGGGATACAGTATTTGGGCTGAAACAGTCTCCTGTAGGTGGTAATGTATATCTTAAGCACAATGTGAATCCATCCCCAGGTAGAGTAGCAGAGCAACTCTGCCCCACAGACTGATACAGGACTGCTGTTCAGTGGCAGGCCTCTCAGTCCACACACTACCTGCTTTGTGAATACTGTACTCCTACGGGACTGACATACTAGGAAATAACACACACAGGGCTAATGTGAGTGTGCGCGTCTGTATGTGTCATGTTACTAATTTCAGCCATTAGAGCAACTCTTTTCCAGGATTAGGAACAAGCATACAGTGCATAGCTAATGGGACTGAAATCCACGTGATCTGCCCACATAATGAGTACAATGACGGGTCAGGACTAGGAAACAGGTACAGAAAGCTCCTGTTGAACACTGTCAGGGCTGTTATGAAGCACACATTATTACTGCAGAGGAATAAATCACCTGGGCTGAAAAGAGAGGAAGGATGAATGTGAAGGCTGTGATGACAGCAACAGCACACATGAGTTAGGGGACTATTTTACACTCCTCATCTGTATTTGGGAATGCACAGTGCAGACACTGAGATTCAATCATATTATGGCTACGCAGCATTTCCCATTGTTTGTTCTTCGAAGAAGTGCAGCCATGAATGTTGCATGAGGGATACAGGGTATGCCAGGCTGTGGAGGAACAGTATAAGGCTGCTGATGCTGGAAAACAAACACTGAACTTTAACCAAACACCAACCACCAGCTCGTTAACGAGGTGGAGAAATGTGTTTGCCATCAGCCGAGCTGTTAACTCCGTTATATGGGGACTCAAACAATGAGTAGGCTTCATGTTATGGGGACCATAAATGAACAGCAATCCATCCAATAGTTGTTGAGATATTTCAGTCGGAACCACAGTGGTGGACTGACGGTCCGACATTGCCACCCCTCGAGCCACATCAGTAGCATGGCTAAAAATGACATCTATCAACACCTCTAAAGCTAATTAACACGTCTCTCGTTTGTTTAATCTGTACAGAAATAGAAATGTAAAAACAACAGTTTGTTGTTTCAGGGGAAGTTAAATGCTGGAACTATTTCTTGACAAAAAAACAGCTGGGCACGTTGACAGCTTCTGGTGTATTCATACAAGTAGAATTTTTATGTCACTATGCACTCCAAAGATTGTTTGAAGAAAGAATCACTATCAGATTTTTTGCCAAGGAAGTTTTCAAGGAATTTGCCTTGGTATTTTTGTACATAACAATAAACATAGTAAGAGAATATAGCTGCAAGCGGCGATTCCAGGTTCAGACCATTTTGTGGTCAACAGAAGCAAGTAATTCTAATGACCCAAAATTTAAGCCACAAGCAGCAATGAGCAGGTTTCAGGCTTCACAAAGCTGAGCAAAGTCACTTCAGCTTGTTTAATTCTGTTAAAAGGAGTAAGACCAATAACACACTTGTTTCATCATTACAGTGTCTGCAGCATTTCAATAACTGAATACTTAAAGTGCCAAAACTTGGTGTGTATGTTCAGGACATAGTACAGGATGTCTCCACTGAGTTTAATTGCTCAAAGACAACTTGAGTTATGAGCCAATATGTGATAGACCATGCCCACATGCACCAATCAAATTTTGGCATTTATGGCAGCCCCTATGGGTCAGGCTCAAAACGCTTTGGCACACCTATTCCCAAACAAGGAATGAATTCTACCATGATTCATCATGACTGAACAAATGGTCAATGAGTTATGGCCAACTTCCTGCTAAGCCCAGTCCTTTGCGAAGTTTTTTGATTGATGGCGGCCATGTTTTTAGATCGATCTTGCCAAGTTATAGTGCATTGGTGTATCTCAGTCCTGCAAGGCAGTATACCAAATTTGGTGTCGATACAGTCGAAATCCAAAAAGTAGAAGTCATATTACTGTTTTTCAGAATGATTTAGCTGATTGCAACACATCAGGAGAATCTCCCAGGTAAACTGTAATGCATATCATTTTTATGGAATATTATATCATTCTAAAAGGTGTACTTGAAAACAGGGGTTTGTATCTGTAACCGTAGTTTTGCAAACTTGTAGATTTATGTTTGTATCTGTAAGCTTAGTTTTGTAGACTTGTACATTTTGTTTTCTGTCTGCAAACTCTGTTTTGCAAGTCTGCGCATTCAGACACAGGCTTGCAAACTCATTTTCACAAAAAAATACTTACGTGCATGTGCGCGCGCATGCTTACGGACTTTTGACAGGTTTACTGCTTGGTATGTTTTGTACACAGGGTGTCGCAAAAGAAACAGGCTATCTGCAAGGGAGGGAGGGCAGGATCTCCAGCTTCTGACCAATCAGTGTCTTTGGAATTGCTATGCACAACACAGTTGGCTAGTCAACACTGTCAGTCAACCATCATTCTCAGTCAACATAGAGCCATGTAAAGAGATCCAACCCTGAAAGATGGACTCTGCCAGGCCTCCGTGATCACCAGTAAGTCAACAAAATACATAAACTTGTGTCAGATGTAACATTAACTTTTTTGGAAAGGTAAAAAAAACCCAAAATGTTTAGAAATGTTTTTTAATAGTGGGCCAGCCAGCTAACTAGCGTTAGCATAAAGTAAACTTTAACCAGTCCCTGTATGTAGTGTCCTTGGATGAGATGGGGGTAATGTATGGCGTCAGATTTCTTTCAAAAGTCGTGAGCGCGATAAAACATGCTCACGAGCAAATTATATTATTTCACACACGCAGATATTAACTGTCACTCACGCAATATAACTCCTCGCGCACAAATTCAACAACCGAGAGTTGTACAGGCAGCTGCGATCGAGAAACTAAACACAGGGAGAGGCAAAGAACTGCGCCTGCATGTGGAGAACTAAGCAGCACGCGCACAAAGCAGCCACCATGCGCGCAAGAGTTTCTGCTTGCGAGCGCTGGAGGGCAGACACGCTCTCGCTGGTCAACTCTGCTCTCGAAGTTGAATTCTGCTCGCGCGAATCAACCTGAGTTTTGACAATTTGGGGGCGGAAACCAAGGGAGGCACTGGCCTTCTTATGATTGGTCACTTTCAACGTGATCACACACCCGACCTCCTTTGATTGACAGCTTCTGTTCTGTACCGAACAACAGGCAGATGGTTTGATCAGAAGCTTGATATTTCCAGCAACTGACTCCTGATAACAATAGCAGCCCTTCATGACTGGGACTGAAGCACCACCACACCTGATATTAATAGTTCCAAGTCCAAGAAGCCTGCGTGTTATGTAGCCCCGCCCACTTGACCCGGTTCCATTAGAATGCGATTGTGTTATGACTTCCGCTTCAAACGCCGGCAGAAAGTGGAAGCGTAAACAGTGATAAACAGCAAAGCTAATTTGCAGCGTATGGCGAGTAAACTTTGTTTACTCCCAAAAGCAGTTAGTCAGCTGACATGGATAATGTGGTCAACACATGGGAGCATACTTTTTCTACGCTGCAGCAGTCGGTCTTTCCATGGATCGCCACTAACGAGATACGAGACAGTGGCCAGAAATAACATACGGAGATATATTCAGTTATTTTGTGCTATCCCTTAGAGTACATGGTGCCACTATAAAAAAACTACAAGAGCGCCTATCAGTACACACATCAGTTCACAGTGGTAATAAAGTGAGCAGCGTATTACTCCACCAAGTAAAAGAAGGCTCAGTCCAGCAGTCCAGTACACTCGGCCTGGGTACTGGTGACAAGCCTGGGAGCAGTAGAGACAGCAGGGTGCTCTTGCATCGCTGGCCTGGGGAAGTCATGCAGCTTCAATTTTGTGGAAGGTAAGAAAGTAGGATGTTTGTTTTGTTTTTTTATCTACAATGACTATCAAGCATATAAGGCCATAGTGCTCTATTTGAAAGTATAAACTCAAGTCACATTAGCTGATAATCTTTCATAATATACAGTTAAATTAGGTAAAAAAATGGTCAGCTGTTTTCTGTCTTGTCTAGCCAGAAAATAGAATATTGTGGGAAGACTATTGACCCATGTAATGCAGCATATAAATTATTTGCCGCTACTTCAATTCGAATAGCCTCTCACATAACTGAAACTGTGTGATAATGTACAATTTATACCATTTGTATATAAAAAATATGTTCATATTAAAACAACATGTTAAATGAAATTTGACTTGTAATGTGGGTAATGCTAACATGCTATTTGTGTATCACAGAACTGTGAGAATGAGAATCATGGAGCATCTGTAAGTGTCTAGTCAAATATTGGCAGAGGAAGAAGGTTAGTACATAGTATGGAGTCAAGGTAAGTGAGCTACATCAAATCTTCTCTACATTAAAACATGATGTATCCAATATGAAAGGACTCCATGCACAAAGACTGAAATACACCATGTTAATTAGTTGCTCACTAAGCTGAAGCCGAACACTCAGCAAGCACCTATTAAATGTGATGTACTGCAATGCAGTCTTTGTGCGAGTTGTGAGTCCTTTTTTACCTGATATGCTCATGCAACTCTTCTTCCACCTGCAACAAAGTTATTAAGAATGAGTTAAGATTTACTGAATCTTACATGACAAAAAGTAATTTCAGCTCTTTGACTCATTCAGTATATTAAGTAATATCTCTTGAGTTGTCATTTTCTAAATGATAGTAACCTAATCAGTTGCACAGGTTTGGGGTCCATTTCTCCAGCCATACAGAAACAGGCTGGAGATGTCACAGTAAGTATAAGTCTAACCATATCACTTAGATCCAAAGTAAGTTTATTATTAGGATATATTTTTAATCTGAAAGATTTAGAATTGCTGTATATTGATCCAACCACTCCATTGTTACTTGAAACAAATGTCTATTTTCTTCTGACTGAATTTGTCTCAGGTCCAGAATGCTGTGTCCCATGGACTCACCGGTATAGCGTGTACTGATGAGCAATGCTACTGGAATGCTGGAACCCAGAGGAACGATTTCATTGTTGAATGCTTTTGAAATTAGTATCTGTCTTTAATAAAATTTGTTACAATTTACAATTTTACTGTACATGCATTTTATGTCTTTTGTAAATAACAAGTAAACACATTTTACTTGGGATGAAGTCACACTAAATCTTTCAGCCAAGCCGTTCTGGAGCAGATTAAGCCTCCGCTTCATCAAGGTCAACAGAAGCTGGTCTGTTGGGTCGAGCTGGAAGCTACCTATACAGAGAGGTATAAGGTGTTCAGCCACTGAATAAAAGGCAGCAAGCGACAAGCCAGTATGGAGCAGAGAGAGAGCTTCGGTCCTAAGCAGAGTCTTGTGGAGAGGTTCGGCACATTGTGTTCCCTGGTCAGCAGTGGTGGGCAAAGGCATCAGGAGGAGACTTGAACTGTAGCTATGGTCACCAGGTGTGCAGTCCTCCCACTGGGTCCCAACATCTCTCTGGGAGTTTGGCACATCTGGTTGATCCATGGCCTCATGTTCCATGCTGGCTGTTGCATTGTCATCTAGTAAAACAGTAAATTGTATTTCTTTAAAAATAAATCATTTAATAATAATTTCCCCACCGTAGACTACTGTAAATGAGATATTTCCATTAACTATGAAATTATCCACAATGATGGCAAATGATCTGATGTGTTTGGCAGATTATGCGGTCATTATTAGCCTACTTGGCCCTATAGACAGCCATAGATATGCAAGGTGTTTTAGAAGTAGGTATACATTAGTAGGTATATGTTATTTCCTGGTGTTAACGTTTCATATAATTTGTAGTATTAGCTACTGAATGCTTAAATTGAATGCTGAATTACTTTGGTAACAAACTTTACATGATACAGCCTTTGCTTTTCGCCATTATTATTGTTATTATAGTTACAAATTGTACACATACTTTTTAACAAAACCAGTGTAAACAGAGGAGCCTGATAATTGATAATGTGATGTACCTGACTGCCCAATGTGGTTTCTTCAACAGAGCTTCATAGTCAAGCCACTTCTCCGGGTAGGGATGCTCTTTTGTTGGCTTTTTATCCACAAAGTGGAAGATACACATAAAGGATGTTTGGGTGGGTTTGTTGGGTACAAAGCCTTCAACCAGAGCTAAGTCCTCCTTCGGTGGTGTGTGCAGGTCGTACGGCGCTCCACAGGTACACTGAGACCGAAGTTTAGTTCGGTGTTCAAAACATTCCTGCTGTAAAAACTCCCGTCGTTTCTTCCAATAATTATGGGACCCTCTTACTGAACATTTAATACTCATTTAATACTCAGTCATTTTTCGATCGGTAACGCCATAGCCTAAATGGATAGCTAGCTAACAGTACAGTCTGCCTGTTGTTCGGTACAGAACAGAAGCTGTCAATCAAAGGAGGTCGGGTGTGTGATCACGTTGAAAGTGACCAATCATAAGAAGGCCAGTGCCTCCCTTGGTTTCCGCCCCCAAACTGTCAAAAGTCAAAACTCGCAGGCAGAAACTCTTGCGCGCATGGTGGCTGCTTTGTGCGCGTGCTGCTTAGTTCTCCACATGCAGGCGCAGTTCTTTGTCTCTCCCTGTGTTTAGTTTCTCGCTCGCAGCTGCCTGTACAACTCTCGGTTGTTGAATTTGTGCGCGAGGAGTTATATTGCGTGAGTGACAGTTAATATCTGCATGTGTGAGCATGTTTTATCGCGCTCGCGACTTTTGAAAGAAATTTGACGCCATAGTAATGCTAGTCTTTCTACTCACTATATGTATGTATGTATCCCACCCACTGACAGGTGCCATTGTAACGAGATAATCAATGTTCTTCACTTCACCTGTCAGTGGTCATAATGTTATGGCTGATCGGTGTATATATTATATACTATATTTTCTTACTGTTGTGTTGAAAAAGAAATGCATGTCCATGTAAATATTTTTTGTGAAAATGAGTTTGCAAGCCTGTGTCTGAATGCACAGACTTGCAAAACGGAGTTTGCAGACAGAAAACAAAAAGTCTACAAAACTACAGTTACAGATACAAACCCCTGTTTTCAAGTACACCTTTTTGAATTATATAATATTCCATACATTTTAAGCTTATCAACTAAAGGTTTTTGAATAAGTACCTCCAGTATTTGGAACAAGAAACTCTAAAGTAAGCGCGCTACACTTATATCTTACTTCATATCTTCTGCTGTTCATCTCATTTTCAGATTATAGCCACAGGTTGTGAATTTAGGCTGCCACTGAAATCTGTTGTTTCTGCCTTCTTAGACAACAAAAGTTGATTCAAATGGAGCATTAAATTGTAGTTATTTGAAACGCTGATAACAAAATATGAAGCTAAACCTAAGTATATTTAATTAGAGATCCAAAAGGATTTAAATTTGATAAGCTGATTAGATGTTGGATTCAGATTCAATAAATGGCCTGGGCAGGAAATCTGCTGAGCACATTCATGATCCCAAACAAATTAATCCTTTTGATAATAATGACCCCCTGAGCTTTCCTTTGGTGGCACCCACAGGACAAACATGACAGTTTAAGTCGACTACTGCTAAGGTTCTAATAATATCAAATTTATTTAATATTTTAATTTAGTTTATTCCAATACTGGACTGTAATGGACATTGCAGCCTCCAGAGGCCACTAGCAGGATTTTAGACTTTTAGTCTTGCTAACAAAATACTGCCATGGACTCAACATATTGGTCTAACTCTATCTCACACAGCCAGTCTGTGACTGTGATTTTATAACACAGTTACTTTTAAGACAATGCCATTATGGTTGAGGGAAGATGAGAAAACTGAGCGAGGCTTGTGCTGATGATCAATAACCCTGCTGCTAATATGAGAATGAACAGCATTAATCAAACAGTCAGAATGTGGTGAAGAAAAGGTGCTGAGGCCTAATGAGATGCAATCAGACGTGTGTTAAAAGAGCAGTTGTTAATTGGCCTTCGGTGAATGTCACTTGCCATCGATATGGGTGTTGTAGAGATGTCTTTACCCAGCAGACACCGCATTAGATCGGACACTTCAGTGAGATTACACGTCACCACTCACTCTGCTCATGGCCAGTTGCTATGACAGCACAACAAAAATCTCCAGCACTTCCACTGAGACCTGAAAATACCTTCACCTCTGGTGTGTGTGTGTGTGTGTGTGTGTGTGTGTGTGTGTGTGTGGGTGGGTGGGTGCAAGTGAATACTTAGAATTATTTATTTGAACAGTACTTAACCCACCCTGATGGAAAACCTTTTAAGAATCTGTTAGTGAAGCGCATGAATGGATAGAAAAAGTAATCCAATATAGGCATACAACTCCAAACGCACACTCCTTGTTATGAGGGCATGTATTACCTTTTGTTATGCCGTTTGTCTGTGTAACTTTATCTAAACCTTCCCTGCTTATATATAACTACTTAAGCTTCACAGCAGCAGGCCCAGTCTTCCTATACTTCCATCATTATCTAAATCTAACCTTAGCAACAGTTTGGCTGACAATAAAATGTAGTTTTGCTAAGAAATCAGTATATATCTCATTCATGTTTGGTCAAAATGCCAATTGAATGACTGAATGTAATTTAATTGGTAAAATATCTGTGTTGGTGGACACTAAAATAGTTTGTTATATCCCTTTATTTCTTATAGCCTAACAGGCGGTGTTCAGAGAAGCCAGGTCATCTAACTTTCAGTAAATATAAAAATATTTTGGAACAGACTAGTTTGAACCTGCTCGGAGCTGACATTGTTACCCGTTCCTGTGAGTTCTGACGAACTGGTCATTTGCCATCAGCACAACTGGAGCAATGAAAGAAAGACAGCTCAGGTTATCTACACCCCCTCTTTTCTATATTGCGGGATGAACACAGCACTGTGTGTGAAGGAGCTTCTATGTCACTCTGCCGGAGTTGAAATAGCATGCACAAAGAGTAAAGCTGAATTTATACTTGATGCAAGAGATATATACATAGATATCTACACCGCAGATTTTGTTTTAAAGTTCAGCATTGGATTCCACCCATTGGTAGCACCAGCGCAACACTAGATAAATTTATTGTAGATGATCAGGCTGTATTGTGTTTACATTCTTTCATTAACATTGTAATATAGAGCGACGGGGGGATGGTTTACCTTGTCACACTACTGCTATGCAATCGCCTGTTTACAATATTTCATTCATTGTGACATTGGAGATCACGGTGAGCAGAAGGTTTGCAGTGGCGATGCCTTTGCTTATTGTGCATTACTATGAGGGTGAAGATTACTGAGACTTTCTTAAGCTTCCTTAATGTTTTCTTCACAATCTCTACCTGCATCGGCAACTTGTAGGAAAATCACAGGCAGCCAAAGCTGACCAATCGGTGTTCTTGTGATCTCCGAACAACTCTTGAGGAGCCACTACGACCTGCAAGGGTTACGTGACAGACGGAGACAGCCAAAGGCATCAGTACGTTTCTATTCGATAGCCTTGCTAGCTTGTCTATTTCCTGTCACTGAAGGGAGTCTGCCTTAAAAGTCTCCATGTGGTATCTTTGTAGCTGCCGTAGCTCTTAAGTTTAGTGACATTTTTGAGGAAGTAAACATCAGCTATGCCGAAGCTACAGCAGCTACTTGCATAGGCTCCATAGTGACGCTGACCCTTAACATTAATTGGGAATCAGTGCGAACGTTAGCAAGCTTGGCTAGCTAGCTTCCACTTTCTGAGTGGAACAGCACAATCCTCCCAAATGTTGAATGTTGTAAAGGGACAGACAGCTTAATGGTTGATAGCTATGTGGACTATGTGAAAATTAGTTTTCCAGTCAGTAGTGCAATATGGAATTTGACAGCACATCTCCTAGCATCACTGGCTCTCAGTCGTCAGTCACTTGATGCCATTGGAAAAGTCCACTTAGAAGCTCAAGGCTTGGACTCTTGGCTCCTCATGAAAAATAGTGTGGAGAATTTCAGTTTTGTCTGTAAGGATTTCTGAAAAACACTCCCTACAACTGACCATTTCTCTGGGGTGTTTATCATTACAGAGACTCCAGAGAATATTAAAACATACATCACACAGACAGAGACATGCACTCGCAGCTTTCCAGAGCTCACAGGAATGAACAGGGCATGCACAAAAATACATACATATACAGTACAAACACTCCAACAGGCCGGCTGCATTGGCACTAAAGTGTGTGCAGAGTTATAATTTCATCATCATAAATCAATATGCCAACCGAGGAGCAGCATTTATGAGCAACCCACAGCAAGCAGGCAAAACACTCACACTTACACACACACACATTCACACCACAGACCACAGCGTGGCTGCAGAATATTTCGTCTCCAGCATGTGTTACCTCAAAAATAAGCATTGGAGCTAAGAGCCATTAGGCCACAACCACGGTTTCCCTTTTAACAGCCATTAGAAAGCCAGTTCCAGCACATCCACTCAATAGCCTGTCTGTCTCTGTGCCTCAGTTGGCTGTGGACACGTCCACTCATGCCAAGCAAACCTCTCACCACAAAGCCCTGTCATATTGCTTCAGTTATTGATGATTAAACGATATTTTTAGAATCATAAAGGGTCTATGCTACTGATGGGTTTGTCAGTGTATTTAGCATGGTGACTGTCATAGTCTGAATGGTTTTAACAATATGTTCATTATGAAGACGTGATGGATTTAATTGGTCAAAATGTCAGTCCAGGTGAGGTACATAGATTCAGTCCACTTGAAACTGTTCACCTTCAGCAAGAAAGTCAATTAACTTCAAGCAGGATTGTCTCCAGGTGCTTGTACATTTTCCATCCTCCTCGAGAAAAGTGCCCGTTGGGTATTTGTGACCAGTAGCGTTGACAAACAACATTAGCACAAGAAGTGTATTAAAACTAGATTCCCCACAGAGGACTATGGCGCTGCTGTCAACGCTGGAGTAAACAATTTAGATCAAGGAGGGAATCTAAAAATATAATACTGAGATAATGTTTCACCTAACCTATACCAGACAAAGATGTCAACCGAAAACCAGTAATAATAACTCAGGAGATTAAAGCTCAAGTAGCGGCTCTGGCAGCTCAGGTGTACATGTCATATTTGTCTTTGTGCGTGGTGTTGTAGTGGCGACTCAAGTTGAAATCCTTAAAGGCTGATTTTGTTTCCAGGCACACTAAACACATAGGTTTGCCTTTGAATTCCGTAAAAAGATAATCTGTTTCCCATCTTGCCTGGAAGACACGGTTCTCTTGGTCCAGTTTTCTTTTTTGGCTGCTCATGTCTCTCTTCGTTGCGTGTCGTTGCGGAAAAGGCCTGGCGAGACCAAGACTAGCGTGTGCAAGCAGTTGCTTAGCTACAGACCTCTTGCGTTTGGAGGGAGCGCCCTCTATCAGTGGACAGTATAATTACAATTGGGGTCCAGTTCAAATGTGGTCAAATGGCCTGCTTGCTTCCAACGCCTGTGAAACCAACTGACTCGTGGGCCGCACTGAGTGAGGATGGGGGCCGCATGCCAGTGCCGCCAGTTGCCCATGTCTGGTTTAGGCCATTGTTTTCTATGGTAAATGGAAAATGGACTTCACTTATATAGCACTTTTTAACCTTAACGATTCCCAAAGCGCTTTACAGATTGGTCTCATTCACCCATTCACACACACATTCACACACCAATGGCAATGGAGCTGCCATGCAAGGTGCCGGCCTCAAGGTGCCTCGGGAACAACTTAGGGTTCAGTGTCTTGCCCAAGGACACTTTGACATGTGGACAGGAGGAGCCAGGGATCAAACCGCGACCTGCTCTACCTCCTGAGCCACAGCTGCCGCCTCTATCAGTAATAATAACATAGTACTCAGTGAGTTAATTGCTGAGATCTGGAAACATGGTGACATCACTACAATGAAGTCAGCCTGGTGAAGAAACATGAACAGTCAGACAATCAGACAGGTTGCAAACTAACCCTCAGGTTAGACACACTTATTTGGAAGAGGAAATTAAGATGAGGGAGAAAATGATGAATGAAACTGTCCTTCCAAAACATCTATCACAGTTTACAGACTGACTCATGCATTTTCTTGTGCAATTAAGGATAATTAACAACCTCTTCAGGTACATCTCAGCAATTGCTTGGTGAGTACAATGTTATTTTAACTGAAAAAGTGAAGGCCAAAGCTATGGAGGTTGTAATAAACTGGAATTATCCATTAAAGCTGTACCACATAAGTCTGTCTGAGGCAGCAGACCTGTATTGTAGCAAGACCTTAGGGAAATTATAGAATTATTAATCACTGTCTCACCCTCCTCCAGTGCAGGTAAAACATTATGATTAGACTCTATTCACATAACAGACTTTCTTTTTCATTCCCATGTATTTCTACTAATGTATCAAGGCTGTGTGATAAAACATGAGTTAAGGCACTTTTGCTCTTAGTGTAACACTTTTTGCTTCCGCCCTTCTAGGCAGGAGACAGTGTTACAGTAAAAGAGCCAAAGCCAAAGAATAGAGAAGAGAATATGAAACATGCAAAGGGAGAAGGATAAAGAAAGCAGTCTTGGATAAGTCACAGCCTAAGAGAGAGATGCAAATATTGCCTCAGATAAAGCTTTTGCTGCTGGCTGCCCTGCATCATGTCCTCTATTTGTGGCTCCGGCCTCGGTCAGACAATGGCAATATATAACCTGGGTACAATCATTCATTAACAAATGATGCAGGCGAGCCAGTTCTGAGTCAACTCCCTCTCCTCGCTGACAGTAGAAATGCAGAATGCAATTTGACTCGTTTTGGTGTGCTAACTGGCTCTGCTTTTTAATAGGAATCTGAGGCTGCTTTGCCAGATGATAAGGGGATCCAGGAACATTCACATTACAGTCCCAAGGTATGCATACAACACGCCTGTCAACACACACACACACACACACACACACACACACACACAGTGTGGTGAGGCGATCTTTACACTGCAAGCACCTTGGTTTATTCTGAATGAGACTTGCATTTATATTGCTGTCTGCAGCTAAAAGGTTTTCAACAAAAAAGGAGGTCTTTCACTACTTTGATATTGCCTTCATTAATATTACATCATTCTGAGGGGTTAATGTAGTATTTAGCAGAAACTAATTAGGTAAAATTAATCAGGAATAAACACCACCCCAACTTTTCCGACCTCTGCTATTCTGTCTGTAACAAGGTTAGTTTAACCCTAGATTGATATTATGTTACTGTCCCTTTAAATGAGGTCTATAGTTTTGCTACGTTCTGCCTCAGCGTGCAAAAAACGCCAGGAGTGGCAGTCCTTGTCTTGTCACACGATATTTTTTTCTCCTTCGTCTGTGGTTCAGTCCAGTAGGAGTTCTGGAGTCCGCCTAACCGAAGTTAGAGCTGAAAACTGTATGGTGTGATTTGAAGTTTAACACTGAACAGCAAGAGCTGATCAAGGAGCTGCAAACATTTAATATCCCGGTGAGTTAGTGGTTGTAGCTCAATATCTGTTACCTTAGCATGCTAACTACATTAGCAAAGGATGCACTCAGATAACAAAAATGGAAATAGGCCCTGTACTTCTATCAAAACTAGTCGGGATAATCTTGAAGAGGATAAAATTAATTCAGGAACATGTGATTATTGTGTTTATGTGACCTATGAGTCGTGTGCAGTCGCTAATTGTGTAATGTGCTGTGTGTAATATGGTAGATGATGACTAGTAGGCAGCGGGCTAGCTAGGTGCTGCACGTGTTGTTGAGGCTAGCATAATTTTTCATGCTGCTAAGCTTCATGTTAGCTATGTAAGGAGCCCTGTTAGCAACTGTGTTTTTGAACTGTAACATGAAGAGGCGTATCTAAAGTGCATTGTATGCTGTGAGCTAAGCGTAAGGGTGTATTTAAAAATGTTTAAATAGTTGAGATGGTTGTGTTGAATTCATGTACCTTGAAATATACTGTAAGTTGCATTATTATGTCTATAGTTGTTCTGAGTCAAAGAAGAAGAAAAGAAGACATTGTAGAGCAGAAACTTTATTAAAGTAGATTTCAATGGACATTAATGATGGACTTGTGATGAGTCCTGCGCATGTGTGTAGGCTGTTTTTTTTTGTAGAGCTCTTCAGTTGGAACTCGAGTCATCGCTTGCCTACCGTCTCACCTGCCATCATTCATCCTCATCTCCATCCAAGTTGCCATCTCACCTCCATCCAAGAAATATTTCCATCTCCACTGAACCAACATCACAGTCATCACCTGGGACCATCTTGTTGGGCATTGTGAAAGAGGGTGGTAGGACGTTTGAGTGCTTTTCAGTTTATTTAATTTTTCTTCTTTCTTTCTTTATTTGAACTTTGAAAGTTTTCTGAGATCTCAGTTTATTTGGTGGTTAACCAATTACCTCTTTGGCCATTTATGGGTTAACAGGGTAAGAAAAAAAAACATTTAATATGTGGGAATCTTTTGTAAATCCACTTGTTGTCATTTTGATATAGTCTAGGACTATAGGACTATCGTTGGATGTGCCTGTTTCATTGCTTACTTGCTGATGAGTAGTCTGTTACTTATATCACATTCATGCATTCTTTTCGCTGGCTTCAATGTGCTTGCATGTGGAAAAATGTGAGATGCTGTGACCTTAGAGTGTTTCCTTGCTTACAATATACTTCCCGCATACACTGCCAACCTGTTGTTGTTGGGGTGGATATTACATGTCTACTGTGGCAGCCAGACAAGTAAGTTACAGTCAATCTCCTCATCGAATCTAGATTAGAGGTCAAACCCCTGTCTCCTATTTAGATATTCTGCACTATCTTTAAAGTGACTGGTGTAGGGGGTTACATGTCCTACCAATATGCTGTTTTAAGACATTTAGACTAGAGGCTGACATGTTTTCGGGATTCCTGTGGGATTCCCGCAAGATGAGTCAATTTCACTATTCATCATGTAACAGGAACAGGAAAAAAAAGTCAAAGGGAGCGGGCGGGACGGGAATCATAATAACAATAGGTCAGTTTTTATATATACAGTAAATATGCCGTTCTAATATGAATAAATGCTATTTTCTTTATTTTGAACATAATGCTAGTCTGTTGTCTTTTTTTATTAATTTTTATTGCCTCCTGTCTGCTCTGGTGGCTGGTTTCTGGTTGGTTGCAGCCACCTGACCAGTGCATGACGTGTGTGGACTGTGGATTGACACACATGGTGCAGCCACCAAAATTCAAATGCCAACAATGGAGTCAGAGTCAGATTCGTGGAAGACAGCGTTGCAACACAGAGTAAAGGACAATGATCCGTGTCGACGTACTGGCCAAATGGTGTGAAAAAAAACTGCAGTAGAACACAAAGTAATCTAAGAAAAGGATGGCGAAAACATCAAATCAAAATCATTGCATTGCCTAAAGACTAATCCCCTAAAAAACACAACATGGGAACGGGATGGGATGTGAGTCATTCTTCTGGGAGTAACAGGAGCATTTTTGTGGGAGTGGGATGGGACAGGAGTGAAAATCCACTCCTGTGTCACCTTCTAATTTAGACCCCATTTACATCTGGATATGATATCTTGATAATGACATCCGATCATGGACCTTTGCATTTACACCATTAATAAAATACCACACTTTATATATAATTGATTGATTATCAGAATAAGTTTTTATTTGTCTTGTATGGTTGTAAACCGAATCTCTTTGGGTTTTGGACTGTTTGTCAGACAAAACAAGACATTTGAAGATGGTAGCTTGGTATTAAATTAAGAGAGGCTTTTTTTTCAATATAATAACATTTTATGTTATGATATCATTTAATCAAGAAATCAATCAGCAGATGAATTAATGATAAAGATCATTTAAATATTTCAAAATTACCAGTGGGCCCGAATTCTTCTTTGGGACCCCTGGGGGTCTGGGGTCACCAGGCAGTTGCCCACTGCAGCTGGTGGAGAAGCTGGCTAGCGCTAGCTCTAGCTCCGCAACCCCAAACGAAAGGCTATGAGGACAGTCTCGACAGACCACCTCCAGATGTGGTCTGGCCGAGTCAATTGAATTAAGACTGCAATGCATTCTGCATGCATTTACACCTGCATCAACATGTGGTTTTCTTTATCCAGAAAAGATATCCAGATACAGATCACATGTTAATACCAGGTGTGAACAGGGTTCTTATTCTTACAGTCCCATCAAATAAAAGCTGTAGAAAAAATGAGAAGCTTTAAACTGAGGCAATCAACCCCTCGTCCTTTTTGCACTTGCCAGGCAGAGCTGCTGTTTATAGCAGGAAATTACATTGTCAGGGAAACAAGAATTGGCTGTTAACTTTTGATAGAGAGTCCGCAGTGGCCACCGTTACTCGGTCTACAAATGCTGACAGTGTATACATTGCATTTCTGCCTCCAGAGAAAATGATTGCACTTCCACTGACCTGTTGATTGTGTTGTTTGAACTGTGGCCTGCAACACTGTCAACAACTGGGCACTGCGAGACAGTGTCTTAACCACATATTCCTCATACAGCGCCTACACTGCTTCAGTCAAAAAATAACTAGGTCATGACTCACAAGGACTCATTTTCTCTGCATGTAAATACAGTATATAATACTGGTGTGAAATAGATCAGTCACTGACAATACCAAACAGGCATTTTGGAACCGGGGGTGCAGGGGCAGGACCACACCTTCACCTACTGCCAGTGTGTAGGTGTGTGTGTGTGTGTGTGTAGGTGTATGTGTTTAATAAGGACGTGATGACAAAATTTGTCTGACATTAGTGTCATCTAAAAATGTTTTCATATGGGTGTTATCACAGCTTACTGACGTGAATGATCTTACATGACTTCTCCTCAGTGCAAACTGCCAGAAAGAGTACTGCATGCATCTGTAACACTGTAAACAAACAGCCTGGATGATGGGCTGTAGAGCTGCAGCGATTAGTCGATTAATCGACTAGTCAATCGAAAGAAAATTAATTGACAACTATTTTGAACCAACATTTGCTGGTTTGCTGCTTCTTAAATGTGAGTGAATTTGCTGCTTTTCTTTGTCAGTTATGACAGTAAATGAAGAGTCTTTGGGTTTTGGACTGTTGGTTGGACACAAGAAAACACAAGACGTCACTTTGGGCTCTGGGAAATTGTGTTGAGCATTTTTCACAATTTTTTGACATTTTATAGACTAAACGATGAATGGACAGATTCATCAATAATGAAAATAATCATTAGTTGCCCCAATGGGATGCAAATCATCTAGAACATAAAGGAGCATTAAAACTTGTTGAACCACTCAGCATTTCCTCCATGTTTTTCTGTTGTCTTGATAAATTTACTTTTATGTAAATTCCCACATCACTAATTCCACAGTGTCAAATCATACTGCTGCTCTCAGTTCCTCTTTTTTTTTTTTTACAGAAATACAGTTCTCACTCTGATTAATTCAGCCACTTCTACTTTGCCGTTTTTTCGATCGATGTTAAGATACCATCTATAAAACTCTACACTTCCTGCAATTTTTTTCACATTAAAAGCACTTAGATATCTCATAAGGCATATTCCCTTCCTTTTCATGCAGGCTTTTAGTGTGAAACATCTGCAGGAAGGCGTCTTAACATCGAACAAAAGAACAGCAAAATAATAGCAATAAGAACAGTGAGTATGTTGTACTGATGGACTGTTGTGCTGTGGAAATTATGATACATTTACCATGTGAGCCACTACATTACAGATAATTCCATTCATCCACTGTGTTTTTACCTGGTCTTTATTAGGGGACTTTGTTCATGCTGGACACTATGTGAACAATTGTATTCTGGTAAGTAAATAAGCAATTTTTTTACTATCACTTTTATTTGACAATCAGCCATTATCTGAATACTGGCTTTTATTTCTTAGTGTGATAAAGTTCAGTTCCACCTTTGATATGTTCAATTTTCCTCAGTTGTTAGTTTAAGTCAGTCTATTCAGTTTTAGGTCTGTTTTCAGTTCAACAGTCAATTCAGTCAGTTTTGGATCCATTCCTAGTTCTGAGATCAGTTTGAGTTCTGGGTCTGTTTTTTAATTCCAGGTACACCCAATAATAAAAGCAAATGGAATGTGGGGCTTGTGGCACAGTCCAGGGACCCATTGTCTCATAATCCGTCCATGATGTGCACCCCTAAAGCAAACCCCATGAATGGGCCATGGGGGACCAACCACTGTTATAGTGGCTCTCCAAGAAGTCACTGAGGTGCTGCAATATCAGCGAACTTCTGACGTGTGCATTAAGCATCAACTATGCAACGCTCAGTCCAATTATAATGTCCAGACGTTTACCTTTTGCTTTTTGCTGCATTTATTGCTTACAGTTATTTACAACGTTTCGTGCATCCAGGTATAACATCATCAATCACACAAATAACAAACTTGAGCCACTGATACGCTAGCTGCAGACACCATGGCCGCGGTCAAAAAAACTACGCCTCACCTGGCATGCAACACACCTGGCTGCATTTCACTTCTTGTATAAATGCAATCCCATTGTAGGTAACTGCCCCCCCCAGTGTACAAAATGTGTATCACACCAAAATAAACAAAGGCAAATAAATGGATAAATGGCTCTTGTAGCTGTGACAGACATCATTCCTTCCATGTTCATCCAAATTGAGGCAATTCATCCATGTCTGAACTACTGCATGTGATGAACAAATGGAAGTCCAGATGCACAGAAGTCAATGAGTGTGTTTAGTAATCATATCCCTATATACATGATTCTAACAGTATCCAGGTTTCTGATCATCTGGGTGCAGTTATGTTTTGATTTCTCACCATCGCAGCCAATATGTTGTGTACCAACAACGAATGTTCAGGAACCTGGATAAGGTGTTGGATAAATAATACTCCAGGTAGTATATTCAGGTTCCTTGAAACCGGGATAAGGCCTTATCCAGGTTTCTGAAACCAGGATATGATGTTTACATGTACAACACATAACAAAGATACTCCAAAACCTGATCATAACCAGAATACTAAAGCATATAAACACACTCAATAACTCCCACCAGTAGGAAGTTAGCCACATGATCTAAAACTGACAGACTTGATATGTTAAAAACATTCCACTAAAGTCAAATAAATGTACTCAGTGATCTCCTGTATGTGCCTGTATCCCTGTTAGCTAAGCTTGGGCTACATGAAGCGATTGGAAGAGAATGGAAGAGAAATGTTTCAAAAGAGTCAGTCTCCTATGGAAAGTAAAGGCGTAAAAGATTTATAGAAGGAAATTAATTCCTTTCTGGATGTAAAAGCCCTATAGAAAGGAGTGCTTCATGCACTGGGCTCTGTTCAGATACTGCTCACACATTTCCTCACAGACACATAATATCATCCTCAACCTTTGTGCAGCCTCAATGCAAGGCTCTGGCACACAGCAGTACAACAACAACCCTGAGCTCTGCAGATGGCCAGAGGACTCCAGGCAACTCGTCCAAGTAGAATCTCTCCAAACAAGGTTTCTGTGTTTCGTTGGGGATCATTTGTATGATATTTGTCAGCTGTAAGGCTTTCAAAACACAATGTACTCTCAAGTTCTTAACCTGATTTATGTGGATAAGTGCAGAGAGATCTCCATATTAACAACACTCTAATGCCAGATGGATAACTTTACTGCTCTGCGCTGCTTTATTGAATTAAAAAGAAAAAAAAATCTCCATATTGCTGAAGTTATAAGGAGAAGAATGGGTTCATTGAGTGTGTGTGTGTGTGTGTGTGTGTGTGTGTGTGTGTGTGTGTGTGTGTGACTAAACCCAATACCCTTTGACACCACATATAGAGGCTTCATTTTCAGTGTTGCATAAAAAGTAGAGAAATGCTCACAGAGCAATTTGAATTTTTGAAGCAGTTTTTTCAAACAGCAGAGAGTAGAAAATTACCTCGCTCTCCTCATCAAAGCACACAGAACTCCACAGGAATGCATAATGAGACCAAAACTACTTATAGTGCCAACACCTACTTACTGTACTTTTAAAATACGAGCCTTAAACTCCCACCAAGCTGAGCCAACAGGTATGAAAGGTTATGTGATCAACCTTTTAAAATGTGTTTTTCTCTTAAAATGCTACCTTTGTGCTGATGTGTGTGGATAATATGAATTTGTATTTTTAAAGTGTGCATTAGAGAATGTGCATTCAGCCAATGCACATTTAGCAACTTAGCATCTGTTTGCTTCTGAGTGCACCTGGAAAGGGCAGAAAGTGAGGTCAATGGTAGTGAATAAATAAACAACATGGTAGAATTTCTTTGGCTTTTTACTCCAATCAGGTGCGTCTAGGTAGTCTGCGACACATCAGACAGTGGCTTGCATTTTGTAATCATCAGTGCAAAAAAAGTCCCCTAAATTGAAGAACGACAGCGGTATCATATTTATATAAATCTGACCTGGGAATAACCTACCAATCACAGGGCCCCAGAAGCAGCTCCCAGCATCCATACAAATTAGAGGATAAGTCTGGTGATATTCTGTGTTTTTCTTCTCGTCAACAAATCCCATGAATTGTTCTGACTAAAAGGTATTGTGTGTGTATATCACAGCCTAATATATCTTCTCCCTCTGTGCCATAGAGCTCCATTGTTGTCCAAAAACTATTAAAAAAACATCAGTGAGCCACACTGTTGTACTGCGTGACATGTTCCTTCATTACCATGAACACACACACTGTAGTTTATTTTGAATCGATCCAACATACACCATCCTGCTGCAGGGAATACTCAATAGAGCTCAAAATGTGTATCAATCCGCCACTGAAAATAGTCCCCAACAAATGCACTATTTCCTCCTGTTTGAGTAATGTTTGCTAAAAACTACTGTGGCCAGCTGTTTTAGGAAATGACTGAGCCTTTTATAAAAATGTATATACATATATTCTTAACTGATTTTAACCATTTACACGTTCAGTAGGAACCAATGGGCTTGGGGCTGAGAGCCACAGAAATGGCAGTGTTGTATATAATATACTATTGTTAGTGCTGAGACGGGCCGGTTCACACCACTGTAACTTTTCCCTGCAACGTTCTAAAATGGTTTCATCTCATCACAAATCCTTGGTCTGAACTGGCCTTAAGAATGTGTCAGAATGTCTAACTGCCCATGGCACACTGATCAAACAAATCCAAACAAAACAGTTCACCGAACTTAACAGGTCAAACAATTGACTTCAAAAATGACCTCAAAATGGAGCGTGAAGAAGATATCTACTGTCATTTAGAGACACTCCTTGTATTATTGTGTTGTGGCAAGACGTCTTCAAAGAAATATCGGAAGAAAATCTGGAGCAAGCTGTGTTTATTAAGAAGACAACACAAGGGAGCTTTTTAATTCAGACTGAACATGTTGAATCTGACCAAACATCTCCAAACACTTCCAAACAAGGGCAGACAGCCATGGCACACCAAACAAACATCTGTGTTTGTCTGTGTTTGTTGGAGAATGTTTGATTGGTGTGCCATGGGATTTATGTTAGCTATGTCAACTGAGTGAATGAATCACTAGAATGCCTCAGATCCTCTTTGGATTGCAATGCACTGAAATGAAATCCTCTTGTTTTTGCTGGGGACGTCTGGAAGACCCCTGGGACCTAGCTCAGAATACCACCTGTCTAGCTGATCTGCTAGCTGGTGCTCTATGTCTACATGAAGCAGAATGTAGGACAGACAGTGAACTAGAAAATGTGACAGAGCGTTATTAACCATGTGGTGGGGAAAAACACCACCGTTGATACTTCATATCTGCTACCTGCAGCGCACTGCAGAGGAGTAGCAACTGGGGCGTGCATCAGTTAGCACATCCATCTCCTACAGTCTGCTGCCTCCACCTGTTACTCAACCTGTAGCTTCTAATCCACTCTGCTGTGCTAAGGCAACACCATCTGCTGCTCACACCAACACTAAATACCTACATGGGTGTGTGTATGTGTGCAGTATTTATATGTGCACGTCTACACACTATACCGGGCCAATTTTGTTTTTATTAAATACATCAACCATCTCTGACATGATGTAAATGTTCCTTATAAACCTTAAAGGGACAATCTGTAATCCAAATGTCCACCACCTGAAGTCTAAACACAAGATTGAAAGCTGCTATCAATCCTGAATTGATTGACAGATGTTTAAACACAGGGACACTACACTGGAAGAGACATCAACTCAATTTGACCGATTCATATTTTCTGAGGGAAGCTCCAAAAAGAAGGCTTAGAAAAGCATGGCTTATTTTGAAAGGCGTGGCCTGAGTTATCAAGATTAAACTGTGTCATAAAGGCAATTTAGAGTTAACATGATCAGACTCACAAGCCTTAAGAACTGCTCCTTTGGACCACAGACACATCAAGCACAGCACACATCAATTCACATTATAGAACACTGGGATGTTGAGAGAAAACTGTGATGTTCGCTGCCACAGAGCCAACACATCCTCATACCTAAACGACAGGATAGGTTGTTTGCCAATCACTCCCAAAACGACATACTGTATATGGCCATTGGAAAAACGACATATATAACGGTTGGAAAAATATATATATGACAGTTGGAGAGTACCAGCACCTTCATCGTTATGGTAACACTAATAAATACGTGGTTAATGTTGTGAAACGGTTGCAGTTTGGTTAGCTTTAGGCACCAAAACTACTTGGTTAGGTTGTAAGTTAAATGACGTCACGTGACTTAATAACGTAACGTAACTTAAGGTTACAAATTGACGTAAGTTAAAATAAGTCAACGTTGACTTTTCGTTTCACACGGGACATGAACTGGGTGAAAGTCCTGTGTTTGACCCATCGATCCACCCTGGCCTCCTCCCTAAGCGGACTTTGTCGCTCTTTATACTACCTCACCAGACTTCCTCCTTTGCTCCTGTCATAATTACTACGGCCACTAGAGGCCGGGGACGTATTATTGGGGAGGGCGGTCTGACATAGCAGCACATTAAACATAGAATATGAAGAATAAAATACTAAAACAAATAGTAACAAAACCATTGACAAACTGCCATTAACAAAGTGAAACAGAACTTTTGGCAGCATGTTGTAGACCAGTGGTGAGCTCAGCATGAACTCAGTGCCACTAATAATTAGCTTTGCAGGACCAAGGTGAAGTATATGAATACTTCGTACCCCATCACCTACAGACTATCGTAGCGGAGCGGAGCATCAAACACACTGCAGCACTATACAAACCTTTAACCAACTCTGGTCGGGTGAAGGAAATAACTCATTTAATTTCTAACGCCCTGCACCTGTACAGTGTTTTGGATAACATTAACAATAACACAGAGGAGCACTCTGCAGTCTATTTACTTTACAGAACACGCGTACACAAATTCTGTTCTTACAAAAAATATTTAACCAGCGATGTTTCATTTCATTATTTTCATACAGGAAGAAGATGCTTCCAAGTTAATGAAGTTAACTTAACTTAAATAAATTCATTTAAAAAATAGCTTAAATATAAAAAGCTGCATACTCTCACATACTTTTCTTTGCTTTTTTCTTAGTCATATAATGACCCTCATCTAGACCAGTTTTAACTGTTAGTTGTGTTTCATTTGCAGCTCAGTGGGCAAAGGACAGGAGTCGATAGTTTCACACACTGAATAAGAACCAAATTATAGCGCCCCCTTTCTGCCAAAGATTCCCACCCCTACAAGATGTATAAGATGCAACATGATAATAAAGAAAAACAAAACTTTGAGAAAACTAAAAATTATTTACTGATTCGGCTCTTTGAGACTTTTTAATTCTTATTGGACCTGATGTCACAAATTCAGATAATACGAGTGATGTCAGGGTGTATTGGCAAAAATCTTTTTGACATCAATGAGGCAATTCTGACCTTGGCTACTGTGCCAAAATCACCTCACAGCTATTCTGCCAGAAGCAGAGCAACACGTGATCTGCACTTCCAAAACAAGTGGGGGATGAGAGGATCCATCGCATCACATTGTTTTAATAAAGAAGACTAAAGAACACATCCAACCATGCTGTCAGACATGCTAACACTGAACTCATGATTGAAAGTTGTCTTCTGCATTGTGTGAAATGTGTGTATGCACTGGATGAATGAAATTCTGTATTCACTTCTATAATAATAATTTCTATGGTCATGTGAATTCACACTAAACACAAATATGCCTTTTCTTTTTCACTTGGAATAAGGTCTGTGGGAACCAGCCAAATGTGAAACTAATGATTGTCAGTGATACGTCAGACCTGTGCTGGTCGAACAACAGTAAGGGGGAGTGACTGACCTGGTCGTCGTATCTGTAGGTTAGAAACTGATCTTCGGTGGCATCCTCCATGAAGCTGCCCTGAGGTGAGAGGGCAAACTCTGGCAGGAACACGGCACTCTGGGGCTGAGTCTCTGCACACTGATGACAACACACACACACACACACACACACACACACACACACACACACACACAAACACACACACACAATATTAAAGTCAGATCATGATCATGCACCAAATCTGTAAGAATTCAAAACACACACACACACACAGATATCCACGGTAGGGTCGGACAATTGGACCCTTTGGTGCTGTATCATGGATTATAAATCTGATCTCATTCCCTCCCAGGTTCATTTAGTGAGCTAAAACCTGGACCTTGCTGGTGGTTTCTAAACAGAGGCTGTGAAATCATCTCCCCAACCAGGGCAGGGATCCCCTTCCCTCCCTCCTCCTCCTTCTCAACTCACAGGAGAGAAAAGCTGCGCTCCAGTATGACCAAACCATCTACTGATTCTTCCAACACGTCCTCATACCTAAACAACAGAATAGGTCAACTCCCAAAACGACATATATGACTGTTGGAGCGTACCAGCGACAGGCGTACCGAACCTTTGTCATCATGGTAACAATACTAAACACGTGGTTAACATTGTGAAACGGTTGCAGTTTGGTTAGGTTTAGGCACCAAAACTACTTGGTTAGGTTTAGGAAAAGATCATAGTTTGGGTTAAAACAACTACGTTAGTTACGTAAGTTAAAAGAAGTCAACGTTGACTTTTGGTTTTACATGGGACACAAACAGTCTCTGGCATTGGGGAGACTCCTGAGTGAAAGTCCTGTGTTTGACCTGTCCATCCACCCCGGCATTCTCCATACGCAGACTTTATTGCTCTTTATACTTTATTGCTCACCTGACTTCCTCCTTTGCTCCTATAATTACTGCTTGCACAGACGACCTATACTGCCATATTTTATGGGAGGACGTTCTGGGTTCTTCAAAGATTTTGCTCCACTTGAATATTAACTATTCATTTCACTGTGATAAACAACAGTCTACGTGTCACGCTGGATTTTTGGATGATCAGCATAATCAAAAGGCAGGAAGGGGAAGACTGATTATCAGGCTGAGACTGTGCTGCACACCGAGTCTAGATAGGAATAACTGGCATCTGGCATTTAGAGGGCTCCCCAGAGAGAGAGAGAGACTGTGTGAGTGTGTGTCCAGGCCACTTGAATTGTGTACGAGAGAGATGATATACCATTAAGATTAGTGGGAGCTGTGTCTCCTGCAGGCTTTTAGGGCCACTTAGAGACAGACACAGCAGAAGTGCCACTGGTATGTGTTTCCCTGAGGAGTGTCTGAGGACTGGCACACTTTCATCACTTACTAACCTCTTCACTCTGTCTCTGTAGTTCCATCTCTCTCTCTCAAATTCAAATGTGCTTTACTGAAACTAAGTACATTTTTTGCCAAAGGATGCTGTAGAAGGTTTAAATTGTATAATATATATGTATAATAATTCAGAATAAAAGATGCAAATGGTTTTCATATTACTATATTTACTATACAACACTATATACACCGATCAGCCATAACATTATGACCACCTGCCTCATATTGTGTAGGTCCCCCTTTTGCCGCCAAAACAGCCCTTACCTGTCGAGACATGGACTCCACTAGACCTCTGAAGGTGTGCTGTGGTATCTGGCACCAAGACGTTAGCAGTAGATCCTTTAAGTCCTTTAAGTTGCGAGGTGGGGCCTCCATGGATCGGACTTGTTTGTCCAGCACATCCCGCAGATGCTCGACTGGATTGAGATCTGGGGAATTTGGAGGCCAAGTCAACACCTTGAACTCGTTGTGTTTCTCAAACCATTCCTCAAACCATTTTTGCAGTGTGGCAGGGCGCATTATCCTGCTGAAAGAGGCCACTGCCATTAGGGAATACCGTTTCCATGAAAGGGTGTACTTGGTCTGCAACAATGTTTAGGTAGGTGGTACGTGTCAAAGTAACATCCACATGAATGGCAGGACCCAAGGTTTCCCAGCAGAACATTGCCCAAAGCATCACACTGCCTCCGCCGGCGTGCCTTCTTCCCATAGTGCATCCTGGTGCCTTCACCAGGTAAGTGACGCACACGCACCCGGCCATCCACATGATGTAAAAGAAAACGTGATTCATCAGACCAGGCCACCTTCTTCCATTACGCCGTGGTCCAGTTCTGATGCTCACATGGCCATTGTAGGCGCTTTCGGCAGTGGACAGGGGTCAGCATGGGCACCCTCACCGGTCTGCGGTTACGCAGCCCCATACGCAACAAACTGCGATGCACTGTGTTCTGACACCTTTCTATCAGAACCAGCATTAACTTTTTCAGCAATTTGAGCTACAGTAGCTCTTCTGTTGGATCGGACCACATGGGCCAGCCTTCACTCGCATGCGCATCAGTGAGCCTTGGCCACCTATGACCCTGTCGCCGGTTCACCAGTTTTCCTTCCTTGGACCACTTTTGGTAGGTACTGACCACTGCAGACTGGGAACACCCCACAAGAGCTGCAGTTTTGGAGATGCTCTGACCCAGTCGTCTAGCTATCACAATTTGGCCCTTGTCAAAGTCGCTCACATCCTTACGCTTGCCCATTTTTCCTGCTTCCAACACATCAACTTCGAGGACAAAATGTTCACTTGCTTGCTATATCCCACCCACTGACAGGTGCCATTGTAACGAGATAATCAATGTTCTTCACTTCACCTGTCAGTGGTCATAATGTTATAGCTGATCGGTGTACATAGTACTGTTTCTCAACAGTGCGAGCAGTAAGCAAGCTATTTTTTCTGCTAAGTAACAGGGTAGTGCTATCAAATGCTACGTTGCTACATTTTATTGTTTCTTTAAAACTGCGATAACAAGACTGACATATTAGCTATGTCTCAAATCGCGTTCACACTGACAAGTATGGCAAAATGCAGTGTACTATGAGTTGCTATATTGCTATATGCTGCACACTTCTCACCCTCAATGGTCGCCATCTTGCCTACGTAGCGGAAGGGGAGGGACCACCAACGTATGAAAATGGCGGCCACAGTTGCGATTGTTATGGCTAAAAGTAAAAGCATGTTCATTTTTTATTCATTTTTAATATAATTGACTTGTAGTCATGTGAGCAAACAAGCTGGCAGATATTTCGGTGTGCGGCAATCTCGGTAAAATGTTGGCAATAATGCTCCGCCAGGTTGCAATCCGCCATTAAAAAGAAAAAGAAGAAAAAGAAGCGGTCAAAGGTTGTGATCGTCATTTCCGGTAAGCACACAGCAGTATTCGATTTGAGACAACACTACCCTGTCAATTAATGCACTGCACAAGTCAGTACATAATGTATACAGTATACTGCATGTAAGTGTACTACCAGAAGTACGCGATTTGAGACACAGCAATTGTTTCCTTATAAATTTGAAATGGCAAATTTGTTAACAGTTACCAGTTTGTTAACAGTTGCCCGTTTACACATCCAGCAGACACAGAGCAACATTGGCATTAATTTAGAGTTGTGTTTGTGTCCACCTGATCAATGTCCAATATTTGCTCCTCTTTTAGCTCTGTTTTTGGTCTCCACCAACTCCTGAGGAAAATATCTGTCTCTTTCGCTGCTCAGTGCTCCACTGTGACTTTGTCTGTCTGCGCAAACAAGGATGATGAGAGCGCTGAGACTGATCCAAAACAGTAAAAGTAAAACCAAAACAATGAGCTGAAAAACATAATCAAGCTCCATAAAACTGAAGGGAACTGCAGACCCTTTTCACATACAAGTAGTCATGTGATCCAGTGTTAATATAAAACATATTATACACTTTAAGCACAAAGAAAAAGAAGGTCAGAAATGAATGCTGCATCCCACAGTCAGTTGCTCCACCATAGATTATGCACCTCTCTTCTGATCCACACTAGTAGGTCATCTAGGTGGGAACTGGGAATGGGAAATTCAGTTCAATTTAATTCAAAAGGCTTCATTGGCATGAAAGTTTCAAGTACAAACTGACCAAATATTTGGACAGTACACTATAAAAATCTCTCTCTGTGTGTCTCTCTCTTTCTCTACCTCCCTCCAGTTCACATTATAAGCAATAAACTACCTCCCTGAACCTTGTGGTGAGATTATTAATTGCTGTTTCCAAGGTCAAGAATGAACTTTCAGTTTCGAAACATATGAGCCTTTTCTGATCTGACACTCCTATAAGCAAGAAGTGCCATTTCCTCATCCTCTATGGTTAAGGTTTGGTTAGGTTTAGGCACAACAACTACTTGGTTAGGGTGAGGAAAAGACATGGGGTTTTGGGTTAGAAACAGCTACTTAGTTAGGGAACCTCTGTCGTCATGGTTAAAGGAAGAACTACTACAGGTTAAGGTTATAATGATCGTAGTTGTGGTTGAAACCTCTGTTGACTGTCAGTAGGAAACAGGAAACGAACAGCAGTCTCCCATGTTAAAATCCAACCACCTAATTCCTGGTTGTTAGAGAATGGCAGGATATCAGCTGTTATGAACTGATTAACCTTTTACCTCTTGCATACATACAAACTCACAATTACTCAATTACTCATTCCCTAGCACTTAGACCTAGCCTAAACAGAGCCCATGTCCGACCCCCCCACAACCCTCCAGCTCACCACATACTCCTGAGCACACAGCCATGTGCTCAAAGTTTGACTCCCAAAATAAAATAAAATAAACATCTCACCACTTATGATGTAGCTACAGTCTTTGCACATAGCAGCCTTAGCTACGCTGCAGGCTACACAAGCGGTGTTTCCATTCAATTGTCAAGAGAATTTTAAGCGAACTTTTGAAATGTCACAAAAAAGAAATGCAAATTAGGCGCGTTTCCATCAACTGGTTTGGAGCGAATAAACTAGGCTCATTGCAAAGTGTAGTTTGGTCAGAAGTTGGCGGTATAGGCTACGCTTTACGCATGGCTGTAATCCACCAGTAAACAGAGTAGAAGAAGTAGAGGTTGAGAACTGGAATCAAAATAAGTGGCCTTGGCCATCTAACCCATCTACAGGAGATACATAGAGAGAGGTCCTCAGAATTAGTTTCTATTGTTCCTTCATGTCTGCTAGTGTTGGCCATGTTTCATGCTGTCTGGAGACAAAGACCAATGAAGGCCGAACTCTTCAGTGGAAACAGCTGATCAGTCATGTGAGTTAAATGTTCGCTATATCAGAACTTATTCAGCAAAGGTGTTTCCATATCCCATTTAGTGCATCAACTCTTTTTCAACAAAGGCAAAAACCACCTCAAGCAAGCGTTAAAACTTTTTATCACAATTGAGGAAGTTTTATCAAATTTTGCTGTTTCCATACAGATTTTCAAATGTAATACTTCAAAATACACGTATAAATTTGTTTATGGAAACACGGCTATTGTTTGACACAAATGCAGGTGCACAAGCTTCATGTCTACATGAAGTGATTGAGACTTCAAAGATTTCATCCAGAAATTACACGACTTTGTGTTTTGTTTTTTGCATTTGTTGTTTTAACTGAGGCAGAGTTGGAAAGTAAGGTAAAGAATTTAAAAGCTTTGTTCAAGAGTTAATAAACTGGATTTATCTACTACAAAAAGGCCTTAGATTAGGAAAGCATGTAGATATCCTGTGACTGTGATTTAAAAAGATTGTTACCATTTGGTTTCAGCATTTAACATATACAAAATCATTTTTAAGGAGGACAAAGACTCATAGGGGTTGATTTTGGCCTCCTGCATTACTTATTGTTTATCCCTGCAAAGACACAGACACAGCAGGGGGATACAATGATCAAAAGCAGAGTTGAGCTCATAGTGCACTCGTATGTGAAAACATGGATGAAGAAAGGCTTACCAGGTAGAGAAACATCCCACCTGTACAGCTATTCCTGTTGTCTTCACAACTGCATTAATCACTTTTTCTGACAGACAAACAGACACCACATACTCCCAGCTTATAAAGTTGTCATACCTAACGTATTAGCAATCATTTGCCAACTTACACTTAAAGAAACACTGAGACATTAGCATTCATTTTGAGTTGTGTTTGTGTCGACCTGACACATTTTATTCTGACATTCACTTTCCGTTTAGTTCTGTTTTTGTCTCCACCACCTGCTGGGCAGGTGCTTTTTTTACTGGAAACGGGTGAGACAACACAGCCCCTTGTATTGTTTTTGGTCTGAACACTCGCTAAAAGAGAAAAATGCTCTATAGAGTTGCAGAACTGGACAAGAATTATCTGTGATTTTAACAGAAAAGCTGGATTCATTGTTGTGTATCAAGGGTTATGACGTACTGTAGCTACAGTCTTTGCACACAGCAACCTTAGCTACGCTGCAGGCTACACAAGCCGTGTTTCCGTTCAATTGTCAAGCGAATTTTAAGCGAACTTTTGATATGTTGCAAAAAAGAAATGCGAATAAGGCTCCACCTAAAGCGAGCGTAAAAACCTTTTTGTGCAATTGAGGATGTTTTATTGAAGTTTCCATACAGCTTTTCTAATGCGATACTTCAAAATGTACGTAGAAATACGCTTGTGGAAACATGACTAAGGTACCTAAAGTGCATCTCCTCAAAGGGCTACAGGGCTACGTCAGCTACGGAGTGTCAGGTGGAGACCACAAGAACTGTAATTGGTCTGCTTGGGCTGCTTGTGTTTTTAATGCTGGTGGAGATTGTTGTTGGAAAAGACAACATTAAAGGATAGGTTCACAATTTTTCAAGTCTGTCTTAAAACAGTAGTCAGGTACCCATATGTAAATGGAAACAGGTTTTGCTGGCTGTAATCATTCCTCATGTTCATACTGGCCATTAAGAGATCCTTTCCTAAAGTGCTTCCAATGTAAGTCATGGGGGACAAAATCCGAAGTCTTCATTTTGTGAAAAAATGTATTCCAAAGTGTATCTAAGCTGATATGAGGCCTAAGCAGGCTGAGTGAGTCATGTCAAGCAAGTGGGTATCTTCCAAAGTTACAGTCTTTTTAGTATCTACAGCGGAACTGCTGCTTACTCCTTGGGTCAAGCATAAATCCAGCATAAGAGGGACCCCTTTTCACTAGAGTCATTTGATTCCATGTTAGGAAAATAATATGACTTTATTATGCCGGTTTAAAGACAGAGACTGTGTTCAGATTGTGGCTTGTTACTTTTTGCCACTCTCTTTGGTGCAGTAGACAGAGAATAGTACATCGCTGACCGCCTACAAGTTATTTCAATAACTGATGACTTACCCATTGTGTGAGAGAATTTGTGCTGTTTGTTCTGATACACAGCTTTAATCAAGGTCATTATGAACAGTATGACTGGGTTGACACTGAAAATACAAAGTCATGTCTGAAAGGGGCGTGATTTGTCATCCCAATAGAGAACTATGTCCATACTAGGCCACACACACACTGACAGAAAGTCAGGTTGTCCTGCTGTGAAGTTACTGAGTCGTAGCCATGCAGCGCAGCATAGAGCAGTTCCCCTAATTGAGTTTACACACCAGTGGAAGGACAGTGTCAGGACAGCCTTCACCCTGCCAGCACCCTGCAGTGGCTGGTTCACGCTGGATCACTGGCTTACCTCAGAGGAGCCAATACTGGGATAATAATACAAGAAGGGCAACCCCCATCCCAAGGGACCACATACTGTACCAGAGGAGGCAGCTGTTACATAGTGTGGAAGGGATTACTTGTTAAAGCCAGTAGTGAAACTCCTGTGCAGTAAGTCAGAAAGCAAAGCTTGAGTGTGTTCACATCAAGAAGGATGGAAGATTTGTTCAGCTCCAGTGGCAGACCACAAATACTTTAGCAGGGACTCTGAAACATGTTCAGGGTCAGGTTCAATATAAGTGCATCAGACCATCGATATGAGGGCTGGTGATGATTCAGTCCATCCTCACTGGAAATCTGCTTGCTGATATATGCTTTAAGTTATCTTGATTTTTGATGGTAATAAATATAGCCTTATGCAACACACACAGGGAGGCTCAGCAGTTGTTTATTGAATGCTTGATTTTAAATCAGGTTTAGTTAAGGAGCATTCAGAGCCTAAACATCAATGGGCTGCTATCCTGCCCTGATATTCAGACTAAACTGTCATTTCTGACTTCATTCATTCAGCCTGACTTTGTGTTCATGTTAGCTCATTTCCTGTTGGTAGGGGGGATTATTTGGTTTTGTTTTGCCCTAACCAATCAGGAGCGAGTGACGTCTTCTGTGTTCTGTGTCAGTCATCGTGATTCAACAAGCTGTTTTGATTTGCCTCCTCCTATGCGGACTGATTTGAATTATACCACCCTCAGCTTTATGACTATTACCCTTTTTGTTCTTGCTAACACCAGACTTGCTAGTACAATGTCAAAGAGCTAAGCATGGGAACTGTTCTGTCACTGGCTGCACAGATCAGCACCAATCTCTACATCAGCTACCAGCCTCTGATCACACAAGAGCTGAGTAGTTGACATGTATTTTTGATGGTAACATTCCTGCTAAAGTTAGCAAAAACCTGTATGTGTGCATTAACAGCAGTTAGCATTTTTCACATTGATCAAAAAAATATACTGATTTAAAAGTTGCTATTTCTGTAAATTAACTTACAATAACCTGTAGAACTGTGTCAATCTCATCTACGCTTGTCACCATTTTTGTGGCCATTTTATCGTTATTTTTCATGGATGGGGTGGCTAGGTAGCTAGCTACGTTTAAAGTATTTTTTGGGCATTTTATACCTTTAGAGATACAATAGTAGAATAGAGAGCTGACAGGAGATGGGGATTGACATGAAACGATGCGATTACATAGTTAATGCTCCAACATTCCCATTCTTAATCCTGCCCACAAAGCTCGGTTGCCATTAAATAAAATACCAAACCAATTTTAATGGCTGCAAAAAAACATCAGAGATATGGGTGGTGTGTCAAAGACCTGGAACCAGGCTACCCCAGACTTCCAAGAACTTGTATTACAATTTAACACTTACAAAATGCACTTTTTTATGCATGTATGTTTTAAACAAAGGGGCTCTCTGCCGATTTTACACAAAGGTCAGTTTACTATTCACAACAAGTACTCCTCAGTCTGCATAATGTTTTCTATAGCTCTGGAGGAGCTATCTTAAGTCTAAGGAACTAACCCTGATGATGTCATAGTGATGTCATCAGGGATATCAGCTTGGGCTTGGACACTACAGATGTGTAACAGAAAGACTGTGTTACAAACTGAAGTTGTGGAGTTTGAAAGACATGGGCAGGGCGGCTCTAACAATAATATGCTGTTTGTTGCATTATGGGAAATGTAGGATCCAGCATTTTTGGAGCTTGACCCATATTAAAGGACTAAAAGTCAGGATATCTCTGCCTCTGCTGCATTGATTTAACTATTCTTTTTTAAAATGTGTTTTATGTGAGTCCCCCACAGTGCTTTCTGCATTTCTCTCCTGTAACCTGATGGATTTTCTTTTCTTTCTCTCAACACACAAAACATTCACACAAAGGATTTTGTCCTTTATCTCATTCAGCGTCCAAGCCAGACTACTGTAAGATAATATTTTCTTATTATAGAGGCTGAAAGAGTGAGATGAAAGGCTTTGATCTCATCATGTCTAAATATACATGATCTATTTTGACCCTGAACACCAAGTCCACCACTGGAGTTTACAGGCCCACTTCTGTCTATACAGTCTGTTTTAGAATCATTTCATGGGCTTATTTTGATGAAGATCTTTTCTTCTTAAACAAAGAGCTGAAAGTTGCAGTGGGAGAATATTTTCAACCACCTATGTTTTTACACCCATATAAACCACTTAATCAAATGCTGAGTCTTACAATCCTATTTGATCAGTTTCAAGACTTAATACTACAATCAGCGTGTGTCTTGATAAGGTAGATATATATGTAGTGAGCAGAACAGTTACATACAGTAATTCTCTCAATGTCCAGGCCTGCTGCTTCTCTTGAAACAGTGTGTCTGCATCTGCGAGCAGTTTTGTGTCTGTGTTGAGGAAATGGAGAGTGGAAAAGTAATTCTTAATGAGGGATGTTTATGTCCATGAAAGGGCTTTTGTTAACAGGTGATGATCTTAGTGTGTAACCCAAACTGTGGACTGATACAGCCATGAATGGTAAGCCTCTACTATGCAGACTGGGTTTTTAGTTACATAAGCAGGAGGAAGACCTGTTCTTGTAGCAGAAAGAATCCTACAGGTTGAAAGGACCACAATTATTTGGGCTAAGTAACATTTAAATGTCCAAAATGTCCAGTAAAAAAGGCAAGCATCAAAAGAGATGAAACCATTTTAGAACATTGCAGGGAAAAGTTGCAGCGGTGTGAACTGGACCGTCTCAGCTCAACTCAAGCCGGCTGCTGGTGTCACCTGAGACTCAGCTTGTCAAGTCGCCAGTGGCTGGTTTTAGAATGTAAGGCACATCACCTGCTTCAACAGCGAAGTCAGCTGGTCATCTCAACCCGCTTGTTTTTTTATGTTCTTGCCGTTTCATCAATACTAGAAATGCAACTGTAGCAAGTAACTCACTATCACTATGCTACAAATGCTATCCAGCTACAAAAACAGCCTGAAAAGCCGGCCGATAGAACGGAAGTACAGATAGTCGTTGGAAACAATACACTGTCTCGTCCAGTCACATTGGATAGAACATATTTATGCTTTGGCTATTAGATTATGATATATCTTATATGAAAAATAAACATTTTGACATGCTAATGGCACTAGATGATGCGTCACCAAACATCCACTATGGACCATGAAGGTACCAAATGTCATGACAATCTGACCAGCAGTTATCTTGCTCTGGGCCAAAGTGCCGGAAGGACCAACCAACGGATGGACCATCTTACACCAGCATCCTGCTAGCAGGACAAAAATGTATTTGCTATTAAGGCTCATCATGTTTGTTTTTTAAAAAATTTCACTAAGAAATACACAGATTTTGTAAAAGAAGCGAATTGGTTTGAACTGATTTTCAACATGATTTTATGTCCCCTTAGTTTCTTATTGTGAGTAGATTAAAGTAGACTCAGTCCTCTTGCAATGAGAACAGCAAATGTGTCCAACGACAGAAAGTGAAGATAATAATGAGGACAAAACACAAAAGAGCTGCTGATTATACACCAAAGTCCCAAATAGTAAAAAAACAACATCCACTCCAATTGTCACACAGATTTTTTAAATTACTGCCATTGTCATGAACAAACAAAAGAAGTGTTTGCTATTTATACTTACATTCTTACCAGAGTTCCTCCTTTACCATTCAGACTTGAGCTTTGTTGTATCCAGGGTAACTGTGCATCTGTATTAAAACTGGGAACATGCTACAAGACTTTAAAACTAACTCCCTATGTAATGCATTTCTCAGATTAAGTTGTCTCTCAATCATAAAAATTTTCATCCAAGCCATCAAGGCTGCAGTATGCTTGAAACAAAGTGGTTCTTACAACATACAAATGTGTTTAGAACTGTTCAGAACAACCACACTAGAAGGCCTGGGGGAAGCAAGGCCTGCTGTCAGACTCTTTGTTCAAAGCATACTTACGCTTTTATAGGCAAGTACACAGCCATCACACACCCAACAAGTTCTCCAAACTGAACTGAAAATATGCCTTTAAGAATGACCCATATTAGTGTATTCTGATCTGATGTCCTTGTTGGCAGGAGCACTGCCTTCCAAAAACGCTATAAAACCCTAGTATAAAAATGATCGATGTGTGTTCTGTTTCCTGATATGCCACTGCTAGGATTGGTTAGGTTTAAGTACAAAAACTACTTGGTAAAGGTTAGAGAAGGATCATGGTCTGACTTAAAAACTGGTTAAGGTTAGGGGAAAGGAAATATCCCGGTCCTGGAAACCAAAGTTGACAAAGGAAACAGGAAACAAAAAGCAGTCTGCTGTGTTAAACTCACAAGCACCTCCCTATGACATGTTGAGGCTCTGCAACAACATCACTTATACCTCTGTTAGTGACAGACAACAGTCATTTTTCACTCAGCCACCTTGTCCATCAAACATATATGCAGTTTGTATTAGGTATGTAGATGACTGATGCTGTTGTTTTATTTGAGAGGACAATATCCACGCACCAAACCGCATACAGCAAATGTAATCATCTTGTTGACCTGCAATCTCATAGGACCTTGCATAACCCTATGTGGAAACCTTTCAAGGGGGTAGACCAGATTAGTCCACGTGGTAAAGACTGAATCAGTTAATCCTTCACAAGACCAGAAAATCTTGGAAGGCCACAAATGACCTCTTGACTTTTGGGATGTCTAAATTTGAACGTCACGCCAGCCAGCTCTTAGTCACACATTCTCATGTCTGTTTTGTTTTCCCTGCCATATACTAACTCTCCTGTCATTTCAAATCCTGCCATGCCCTCCTGCCCTGCAGTAACCCCTTTTCCCGCCATTCCCCATCACCTGACCTCCTCCGCCTACCTTTACATTGATCAGATTGGCTATTTCGCCTTAGCTGTTTGATGAGCATGTTTGAAAAGCTGTCACTTAAAGATGTGTGCATGTGGTTTTGTTTCAGTGTTTTGTTGTGTCTACACCAACTCTTGCACTTTAAATGTAACTTAACACAGATTGTCTCTTCAGCTAATTAAGAGATACTTGAAGATATGAGAACCCTGGAGAGCACCATAAATAGAACACAGGGGAGAGTGGCTGCTGGAGAAATGTAGGATTAATCGAGGCCAAGTTGGCCCTGCCTCCCTCATTGTGATCCACTTTAAGCTATACCCAACCTTCCAGAACATCTTATCAGACTGACACTGTAGGTCAAAGGAATGGTGAGTGGTTTAACTGAATACAGAGCAGTTTAATGCAGCTTTACGCTCCTGTGGGACTAACAGTCACAGGGAAGAGACGAATGAAAGCAACAACTTGTTCAACTGCTCTAAAGCCATCAAGATGCCATGACTGAGGGTTTCTGTAGTATTTCGCTGCTCTTGATCAGCATTTCACACTTAACACATGTATGTAAGGCAGCAACAAAAGTCAACATGTATATGTACATATATATGTACAGTATAGTGTCCAGCAATGATCACACTGTATCCCATTTCTTTATCATATGGTGCTATTGCATTAAAATCAAAGTGAAATAAAAATTTAGCTATGAAATCAATATATACATATATACAGATATAGATATTGATATCATTGGTGGTTGTTATGACGTGCATTTATCCAGTCAAAATAATTACCAAAAAGAAGTTTAAGTTGTTTCAGGGGATATGAATTCTTTTGCTCCAACAGCCATGTTGGTACTTTTTATTTGATTGGTGTTATATCTGTGGACGAGTTTGGAATATCACTCTACATCCCACAGTATAACAAGCAGTTAACAGTTAAGTTAGTTTTTAACCATTGTTTAACCCAGATTTGAGCGCTCCCTACCTTACTCCGTACGTAACTCCTTATCATGGTTTCAATCACAGCTGTAAAGTATGGAGTGCTGAGGTTAGAGGACTATTGGTCACGGTGAGGTCTGACAGTCTGGTCATTTGTCACATCATAATGTCACATTTCATCACATCTGAACCAATTAAGGTAACACTAGACGCTAAACACTTTTTTTTTTGCAAATTTATTAAAAAGAAAAAACTGAAATATCACATTGACATAAGTATTCAGATCCTTTGCTGTGACACTTGAAATGTAGTTCAGGTGCCTCCCATTTCTCTTGATCATCTTTGAGATGTTTCTACACCTTGATTGGAGTCCACCTGTGGTAAATTCAACTGATTGGACACACACCTGTCTATATAAGGTCTCACAGCTGACAATATATATCAGAGCAAAAACCAAGTCATGAGGTTGAAGGAACTGCCTGCAGAGCTCAGAGACAGGATTGTGTTGAGGAACAGATCTGGGAAGGCTACAAAATATTTCTGCTGAATTGAAGGTTCCCAAGAGCACAGTGGCCTCCATAATTCTTAAATGGAAGAAGTTTGGAACAACCAGGACTCTTCCTAGAGCTGGCCGCCCGGCCCATCCGAGCAATCGTGGAGGAGAAGGGCCTTGGTAAGAGAGGTGACCAAGAACCCCATGGTCTCTCTGGCTGACCTCCAGAGATCATGAGTGGCGATGGGAGAAACTTCCAGGAGGACAACCATCACTGCAACACTCCACCGATCTGAGCTTTATGGTGGAGTGGCCGGATGGAAGCCTCTCCTCTGTGAAAGACGCATGAAAGCTTGCTTTGAGTTTGCAAAAAAGCACCTAAAAGACTCTCAGACTGTGAGAAACAAGATTCTCTGGTCTGATTAAACCAAGATGGAACTGTTTGGCCTCAATTCTAAGCGCCATGTCTGGAGGAAACCAGGCACCGCTCATCACCTGCTGAATACCATCCCAACAGTGAAGCATGGTGGTGGCAGCATCATGCTGTGGGGTATTCACAACTTTGTAAATGTCTCTGAGTGATCCAGCCAGAGCCTGGACTTGTAACAAATTGAACATCTCTGGAGAGACCTGAAAATGACTGTCCACAAACGGTCCCCATCCAACCTGGCACAGCTTGGGAGGATCTGCAGAGAAGACTGGCAGAAAATGCCCAAACCCAGGTGTGCAAAGCTCTTTTGCCTCATACCCAAGACTCAAGGCTGTAATCACTGCCAAAGGTGCTTCAACTAAGTACTGAGTTCAGGGTCTGAATACTTATGTCAATGAGACTTCAGTTTTTTTCTTTTTAATAATAAATTTGCAAAAAATTCTAAAATCTTGTTTTCCCTTTGTCATCATGGGGTATTGAGTGTAGATTGAAGAGGGGGAAAAATGAATTTAAGTGATTTTAGCATAAGGCTGCAACATAAGAAAACGTTAAAAGGGAAGGTCTGAATACTACCTCATGCCACTAAACTACTGTAAAGATATATATTTTTGTCATTTGTTTTGTCCTTTATCAATCATAGGTGTAACTGGTGATGTCAGAATTCACTGTAAAGCTGCACTAGACTGTGTACAATGGAAGCCCAGATCAGATTTCACTTGCATTGCAGTGAGGATGAACACTTGTTCAGTAAGTTCAAATGTGAAATAAATACATTAAACTAAATTGAATGTATCAAAATGGGATTTACAAGTAACACTTTATGTAGCTTACATGCTAAATACATTGTACAGAGATGGGAATCAAACTGAAAGGTTGCCAGTTTCATCCCTATAAGTAATACATCATTGTGCATGCATTATGATTATCGCAAAAAATGACTTAAGTACTAGGAGACAAAAAGGTTGGAGTTCACATAATAGAATGTATATTGATCACACACTACTGACAGATAGGAAATGCATTGCTATCCACTGCAGATCCACTGTGGTGGACTGACCTTTCAAATTATTTAATGCTTGACAAGGCTTATAACATTAATGGGAATCCCCAGGACTTTTCATATAAACTTTGATTTTCAGAAACATTTAGGAACTATTTAAAAAAAAAAAAAAAAAAAAAGAAAATGAAATGAATGAATCTTGATATATAGACCTTTTAGTAATAACTTATTACTTGTGTATTCAGGTGTGTACCTGTATGTATATGTTTAACTGTATTCAATGTTATGTGTATTTTTTTGTTTGGAAATAAAATGAAATTCTAATAAAATACATAGAAACATATCGTTATACAATTAATTTTCTGAAACATCTATGAAGAAATGAACAGTGTCTGTTTTTGGTTAATCCAGCAAATTAAATACCAGTAACATTGACGCAAAAATCAAATGTTGCCATCAATCAGTCCTGCTCATTGATTTGTAATATAGACCACAATGGTCCAATACACTCAAAGATATTAAATCGATAGTTACCACTGTATTATTGGCATGGCAAAATATCTGAGGGGCCACTCTCATGGTATATATCATCATATTACCCACCCCTGTGGAGCATGGGGTTGCTGCTGGGTGAACTGTGTAACATATCCAGTAATATCTATATATTTTAAGGCTGTTGCAGGTCATTGGTGTCATGGTCCACGAAGGACTCTTGTTTGGACTCTGTGCTTTTTGGTCTTGTTTCCTGTTTTATTTTGTAATCCCTGGTCTTGTGTTCTTGTGTGCCCTTTACTTCCTGCCATTGTTCATTTCCCACCAGCTTGATTAGGTTCACCTGTGTCTTGTTTCTTGCCTGTTTCTGGGTCCCTCGTTGTCTCTTCTCTACATATACCGGTCCTTTTCCTTTGTCCCTTGTCGGTTCATTGTCTCTCCCTGTTGTGTCGTGCTTTGTTCCCCTGTTCTTGTTTGCCATTGTATGTTCCCAGCACCTCCATCATCGAACCTGGACTTACCTGTTTGTCTGTCTTCCTGCCTGGCCACCTACCCACATCTTCATGTAAGCCTTTTGTGTTGAATAAACTGTTAAAACTGCTCCAAGTCTGTCTGTGCTGTCTGCGCCTGGGTCTAATCCCTGCTACCCCTGTGACAATTGGTTGGCAAAAGTAAATGTATGTGTGAGATATAATTTGATTTTGAGTGTTTCAATTTGTATTAAAGGTTTTGTCTTTTAAACGTGTTATTTCAGGAAATGTGTGAAAGTAATTTTGAAAAACTATTTATGAACTACTACTATACTATATTATAAATGAAACAAGTGTGCAATCCACATCCAGGAGTCAAAACAGATAAAACGTTAGTTAACAGATTGAAGTGGACTGATCATATAAATCAAGTGTGCTTCAGGCAGCTCAGAGTGACACACTTGTCAAAAAGGACCATTTCCTCTTTTCATTATGCAAACGACGCCTTTTCCTGTCACCATCACAGTACTGATGGGTAGATGTCATGAGAGGCTCTCCAATGACACCCATTGCATGCAATTATAAAGAAGTGTGAGGATGTTAGGCCTTTGAGGGAGGGCTGGAGAGCTTTTACTCTTCCTCACAGACAACAAACACAGCTCAGGGTAAATAAAGGTCAGCAGCAGAGGGGGGGAATGAAGTTTCTAAAAAATAGCAGAATGGATGAAAAGAAAGTGTGGGGAGGAATAAGTAGAAAAATGAGAGGATGAGGAAGAGGAGAGATTCAAGCCAGCTGATTAGCAGAGCCCAAGAGCAGAAGAGAAACAGAGCTGACGGCGTGGAGTGAATGGACACACTGTCCGTGTGTATGAATGAGCTTTTCAGACAGCTCTCCATCTGCGCACGCACACACACATATGAAGCATGTATGCAGTAACTGTGAGGGGTGAAGAGGTGACTGGTGACGGCCTGGCTCACTGCAGTTTTTGTGGTGTGTGGAGACATACAGTGATCTTTTCACTCCTCACCTTTAGCTGGAATACCAGAGCAGACACTGAACCTGAGCTGGATGTGGATCTCTGTGTGTGTGTGTGTGTGTGTGTAGGTGTAGGTGTAGGTGTGTGTGTGTGAGTGAGATAAACAGGTCACTCTGAGAGAGTAGTCTTCTCTCCAAAAGGAACAAAGTTGCAGAGCTGGAGAGCTACAAACTGGACCTTTGAGAAATTGAAAAGCCTCAAACATTTGGTAGACTTAATGAGCAATAAGTATCAATAAATAAAAAGTGCAGTAGCAAAATGCCAGAAGATTCACAGTAATATACAATATTATAAATCTGAGTCAAATTTTTCTGATATCAATGTTAATATTTTTTTTTTGTATTTGTGTTGTTTATAGTTATGTCACGATACTAGTGAAGTTTGCCGTTTAAAATGTACTGATATATTTGTTATGTTTTTGAAAAGTTTACTTTTAAACCTTAAAGGCCCTATACATCCATGATAAACTTGCGCAGGTGTTTTTAATTACTTTGAACCTGATTAGACCTGTTCTAAGCGCTGTGTGGGCATGCACAGACTGTGTAATTGACATATCCCTCAATCTGCTGTTAGCCTTGTTGCAGCTGCAAGGCTGGGACAAATTTCACATTTACGTGTGATTGTTATTGGTACATGGGCTCTGCTGACCTCACAAAACTCCAGACAGCCCGCCCCAAAAATACAGCATATAGGTCGTCTGTGCAAGCAGTTTATTATGACCCATATTTACATTTATTGTTATGCGGCGACCTCTAGTGGCTGTAATAATTATGACGGAAACAAAGGAGGAAGTCAGGTGAGATAGTATAAAGAGCAACAAAGTCCACGACACAGGACTTTCACCCAGGAGACCGCTGTTTGTGGTCCGTGTGAAACCAAAATTCAACACTGACTTATTTTACCTTACGTCAGACCGTAACGTTAAGTTACATAAGTTATGTTAGTAAGTCACATGGCGTAAGTCGTAAGTCACGTGACATAACTTAACTTACATACGCAACTTAATTTACAACCTAACCAAGTAGTTTTGGTGCCTAAAGCTAACCAAACTGCGACCATTTCACAACGTTAACCACGTGTTTGTTATTGTTACCATGACGACTAAGGTCCTGTACTCCAGTTGATGGTACTCTGACTTTCATATATGTTGTTTTTCCAAAGGTCATATATGTTGTTCGACCTATTCTGTTGTTTAGGTATTAGGACGTGTTGCAAACTTCACAGCATAGCTCCTCCTACCCATTGGTGGAATTAACTAAGCACATTTACTCAAGCTTTTGTTTAATTATTTCATTTTATTTTTAATAATGTTGAGGTTTGGACTGCTGGACAAAACTTTGGGCTCTTTGTAATCGTGGCCGTATTTCTCACTATTTTCTTAATTTAAAAAACCAAACAATCAATTGATCAATCAAGAAAATAATCAGCATATTAATCTATAATGAAAATATTCATTAGTTGCAGTCCTAAATGGTTAAATAGTTAATTAGCTGCACCTCAACCGACTACAAAAATGTAAAATCCTGCTTTACATTAATGAATGAGTAATAACAATCTAATGATATAATAAAAGTATAGTAATAGTAACGGTCACAGGGGCCATTTTTCTGCATTATTTTGACAGTGTGGTATTAGTACTTTGACTTAAGTAAAGTATCTGAATATCTGAAACCCTCCACCACTGCTCCTACCCTTAACCTGAGTAGAGGTCAGCCAAATAAGTGCAACCACATGTGTAGGTGTGCAGGGCATTTAAGTCTTTACCTCTTGAATAATGATAGCCTTGAATATGGTTAAGACACATAATCGCAACGTCCCTGTTTCGGTTCCACTAATCAACGTACTTCACATTGATCCAAAAATCATATCTAAATCCAATATAGCCATAAAGCAATCTCTCACAGATTTACAACATGCATACATACATAACATACGCCAAAGCGATCTAATAAAATCTGAGATTTTTAAAGGATAACTTATGACAAAATCCATGCAGTAGACAAATTTATAATGACTCATGGTATATGTTGTCATATTGTAAGTATAAAAATCAAACACAGTTGGAAGGAAGGAAGGAAGGAAGAAAGAAACATCGAAAGATAAGAAAGAATCTCACCACAGTGGCTCTGGCCGAGCTCTGCCTCTTCCACATGTATTTCATTAAACCTTATTTTGCTGCTCTCCAGAGCCTCCCATTCTTAATTAAACACATTTATGTGTCCCACTGATTTAAACCTGTATCTCTAACACTACAATTACAAGCAGCTGCTTACTTGCTGCTCCTTTAGGAGGTATAAATTCAAGGCAGCGGAGCAGAGAGCGGTCAGGAGACATTAGAGGTTAACAACTTAATGGCAAAGGTAAAGGACAAAATGAAACTTAAAGCCACACATGAACCAGCTCTTGTTCCCATCCAGGAAGGAAGGAGAGAAAAGGGGGAGGAAGGAGGTGATGAGCAGGGCTCAAATAATAATAAACCCCAGACCACCAATCGGCCATAAAGATGTGAAAAGCAAAAATGAATCCACAACTGAATAATAAACATGAACCAAGCTGTGAATAAATAATGACAAACGCTGATAACAGCGGGTTGGGCCTACTCAGCAGGCCACATGGTCAAAATGACATTATTCCAGATGGATATCTTAATCGTTCCTGGTCTGGGTTTGGGTTTCAATTGAACAGAGCTGCCTCTGAGAGTGTGGAGGACCAGGGGGTGGGATGATTGACACTGAAAGCCTGTTCCTGGCTTTGGCGTTGTTGCCGGTGAGAATCTAATGGACTCAAATATGTCAAAGTTCGCTGAAAAAATCAACCAAAGCAGAGGCCCTGGCGTCGGCCGTTTCACTTTTTTCACACTAGGGGGGAATGAGATCTCCAACAATATAAAAAAAAAACATTTTGGGCTCATGAGACTCGCTTAAAGTTGTTCAAGGGGCCTCGCTAATGCAGTGCCGTGACCCTGTCTCTGATGTACACCCACGATAAGAGCCATCTCAACAGGCTGGGATCACAGACCGTTTTGTCCTCATTAGCCTTTGCTAACCTGGGATTCCTGGCACACCAGCAGCTGGAGGATCTTCTTAACGTAACCTGGGTGTACTCTACACTAGAAATAACTCCAACTTGACTTTTTGGCTCTGTTAAGAATCCTCACTTTTTCTGTCTTACTTTAGAAGGCTGAATCTATTTTCTTTAACCCTAACTATATTCACAGTGGGATGTGAAGCGGAGTAGATCGCATGAGGCTGTCATGCATTTTTGACAAGAAATGTTGACAACATTGAACTCAACAGTTCTTCTGTGTTAAAAGGTCAAATCCTTCAACTTCCATCTTCCAGTGCACAAAATCCCATTGTTAAGCTAGAGGATAATTCTACTTTATTACAACTTCGGTCTTATTTTTGTACTTTTGGTCACCATGTCTGTCAGTTATGATAACTCTGTACTCAAAGTAATTGTTGAGATCTGGGAACACCACAACATTTCTACAACAAAGTCTGACAGGGCAACAAACATGAGCAGTCAGACGATCAGACAGCACCAACATATGTGCCAATACCAATATAATGTATCTGTGAAAACACATTTTCAGCCGATAATACAGGCTAGCCAATTAATCTGCCATGCTCTAGTTAGCTTGTTTGCTGTCTTACCAGGAGTTGGATTGAAGGGTTGATATCAATTTTGTCTCTGTCCATTAAGCAAAGAGACGGGACGTGTTAGCTTGTTGGTGCAGAAGCTGAATGTGAGGCTAGGCAGCTAGCTTCTGCCAAAAGAAGAGGAATACACCGTACAATTTCAAAGTTGTTTTATTTATATGTTGTGTCGTCTTAACTGGCTAGCTAGCCGCTGTAACGGCCTGGGAGAGCAGAAGGACCCAAGTGCAGGAAACACACAGGAAACGAGGAAAGTAGTAACTGCAAATACTTTACTGTGGCTTTGGTGCAGGTTCCAAACAGCAGATACAAACATCTGCAGGCAAACATAAATCCAGAAAACTGTCTGGGTAGCAAGGCAGGAAAATCTTGACTAGAAAGCAAGTACGAGACTGTAATGCTAGACTGCGATAGTGCAAAGACAAACTGGCAAAGGACCCAAGGGAGAAACTGGTACCCTAGAGAGATGATTGGCCGAGTGAGTCAGGTGATGATGAGAAACAGGTGAGTGTAAACAAACAGGCGGGAAAAGAGAACAAAAAGACTGGAAGTAAAGTGCTCACCACCGACCAAGACCCGAATTTTCAAAGTATAACAGGAAGTCAACCCCAAGACAGACAGAGTCCTTAACACAGAAGTCCGCTCTTAACATAGCAGACCAAGACAAGTAGATCATGACAGTACCTACCCCGAGAATTATGTGCATACTCAACCCAGAGAAGCTACTTGACCCAAGAAGAGGGATTCTGAGAGGCCATGCAATGGAGTCCCGTCTCCAGCTCCTGGTTGTACCGCTCTGTCTGCCCGTTGGTCTGAGGGTGGTAGCCGGATGACAGACTGACCATGGCCCTGACAAGGGAGCAGAACTCCTTCCAGATTCGCGAGACGAACTGCGACACATCCTGGGGAAAACCATGTAAGCGAAAAACATGAGCAGGATCTCCGTCATTTCCTTGGCAGAAGGCAGTTTGGGTAAGGGGATGAAGTGAGCTATTTTGGAAAACCAGTCAGCTACTGACAGAATGATGGTGTTACCTTCTGACTGGGAAGCCGGTGACGAAGTCGAGCAAAATGTGGCCGCCGGGGCACAGGCAAGAGGTGTAGGAGACCAGAGGGCCACTTGTTTCGGGAACAGGTGGGACAGGCGCTTATGAATTCGCCTACCTCTTGCTTCATAGCTGCTCGACTCCCTCCAACCAGTGCCTCCATTCCTCCAAGGCGAGCTTGATGGCTAGCAACTCTCGATTCCCTACATCATAGGTTCGTTCTGCCGGGGAGAGTTTCCTGGAGAAGAACGCACATGGGTGCACCTTACCGTCGGTGCGGGACCGTTGCGACAGTACCGCGCCCACCCCAACGTCAGAGGCATCCACTTCCACCAAGAACTACAGAGCGGGGTCCGGGAGTCTGAGGACGGGGGCAGAACAGAAGCACTGCTTCAGAGTGGAAAGCCTGCTCGGCAAGGGGGGACCACTGAAACGAGAACTGAGGAGAGGTGAGAGCATGCAGGGGAGCCGCAATGGAGCTGTAATTACAAATAAACCATCCGTAGAAATTAGCGAACCCCAGAAACCTTTGTAACCGCTTACGGGTGGTGGGTTGGGGCCATTGGGAGACCGCCGCAACCTTGCTAGGGTCCATCTGCATCCCCTCGGGTCCCACGATGAAGCCCAAGAAGGAAATCCTGGGGACGTGGAACTGGCACTTCTCCGCCTTCACGAACAGCTGGTTCTCCAGTAGTCTGCGTAGCACCATCCTCACATGCTGCACGTGTTCCTGCTCGTTCTGGGAAAAGATAAGAATGTCATCAAGATAGACGAATACGTAGTGATTCAACATGTCCCGAAAAATGTAATTAACCAGTGCCTGAAACACGGCCGGGGCGTTGGTCAACCCGAAGGGCATCACCAAATATGCGTAGTGACCACTAGGAGTGTTGAACGCGGTCGTCCACTTGTCTCCTGCTCGAACCCGGACCAGATGATAAGCGTTCCGTAGATCCAGCTTGGTAAAGATTGTAGCTTTCTGAAGCAGTTCAAACGCAGAAGAAATAAGGGGCAAAGGATACCTGTTTTTAACGGTGATGTCGTTGAGCCCCCGGTAGTCGATGCAGGGGCGCAGTGTCTTGTCCTTTTTCTCCACGAAGAAGAAGCCGGCCCCCGTGGGAGGATGATGCCGGCTGCCAGCACCTCTTGGATGTACTGGTCCATTGCCAGTCACTCTGGCACTGACAGTAAGTACAGGCGCCCCATGGGTGGTGAAGTGCCCGGAAGAAGGTCGATTGCGCAGTCATGTGGCCAGTGCGGGGGTAGCGCCGTGGCCTTGGCCTTACTGAAGACCTCCTTGAGATCTGCGTAGACCCGGGGAATGTTGCTGAGATCGATAACCTCGGGGGAAGATAGACAGGGCTCGAGGAGAGGAGAAACGGAGGAGTAAGCTACACAGGCCGCACATGCAGATCCCCAGGCCACTATGCTGCCTGTTAGCCAGTCAATTTGTGGGTTATGTTTAGTCAACCATGGGTAACCAAGGATAACGGACTGAACAGGAGAATCAATCACATGAAACCTGATTAGTTCATAATGGTTACCTGAAAGAAGGAGACCCACTGGCTCCGTGTGGCGAGTGATGTGGCACAGCAGGCGTCCATCCAGTGCGGTAGCTGTGAGGGGCTCGGGAAGATGCTCCGTCTGGAGCTGTAGTTGCTGCACCAGGGATTTGTCCATGAAACTTTTGTCGGCTCCTGAATCAATGAAGACCGATATTGCCAAGGACTGAGTGGGCATCCGAAGCTTGGCATGAGTCAGGGGCCAGGAGGGAGGAAGGCCAGAAGCAGTCCGGCTCACCAGTAACCTTCCCCTTACTGGCGAGCCTGGTCTTTTACTGGGCAACGGGCAAGAAAGTGTCCCGGCTGTCCACAGTGGATGCATCTACCCTTGCGGATGCGGTGTCTGTGTTCTCCTGGTGATAACTGGGCTCTGCCAAGCTGCATAGGTTCCCCCTGGGATCTGGGGAGTGTAGAAAGAGCAGAAACGACTGGTGGCAGAGATGTGGGGGGGGGAGGGAAATCCAGACCGCGCTGCCCTCCGGTGGCAGGAGCGGGAGCCAGTCTCTGGAGCTGTTCCAGTCTTCTTTCCACCAGACGATTATCTAGCTTGATGGCCAGGGAGATTAGGGCATTGAGGGTGGCCAGAGGATCGAGGGGGGCAAGTTGATCCTTGATCTCCTCCGAGAGGCCCTGGCGAAAAACGTCCTAGAGGGCCGCTTCATTCCAGCTACCCTCTGCAGCGATGGTGCGGAACTGGATGCCGTAGTCATGCACCCAGACCCGACCCTGTCGTAGCCGCAGGAGCTAGTGAACCACCACTCTCCCTGGTGTGTTGTGGTCGAAGACCTCCCATAGAGCGCCAGCAAAAGTCCCAAAATAAAAACAAATGGGAGTTTGTTGATCCCACTCCGCCGTAGCCCACTCCTGGGCCGACCCATCAGGTGAGTGATCAAGAAACTTATCTTGATGCGATCAGTCAGGAAGGCAGATCACAGAGGCTAAGCTAGTTAAGCTAGTTTATGGTCAATAAATACCTCCAAAGTGTAGGCTAGGTGCTTGTTAAACCGCAATGTCTCATTTTCTATTTGTACACTTGTTAAATATAGAAAATTTGACGTGTGGAGGCTTTGGAATTGTTGGATGGCACGAGGCACCGGCAACGAGCTAAGCTGAGAAACAGAAAGTAATGTAGCGAGTAACAGAACTAATTTCTTCTGCTGTCGAGTAATTAGTAACTTGTTCAATAAGTAATAAATAATGAGTAAGGGCTGCTTTATGTTTAAAAAGAACTCTCCAGGAAGTCATTCAAAGTGTTGCACTCATTTGTACACATCAAAAGTGACAGAAAAAGTTTTGTGAAGAATGAAAATACTGAGGTTGAGAGAGAGGTTTAAAGCCTGCTTACTTCTGACCTCAACATGCCTGGCCAACTTTATCAAATATGCTGAACTGCTGCAGGTGCTACATTTAGAAACAATAAAAAGATAGAGCAAGAGTTTCATTGTTTTTTTTTCATGGGCCAAGGTGTAGTCTGAACAGATGCGTTTTCAGTCTGTGATGGAAGATGTGTAGTTTCTGCTGTGCTGATGTCAATGGGGAGCTCATTCCACCATTGTGGAGCCAGGACCGCAAACAGCCATGATTTTGTTGAGCGGTAGCTGGGCCCCCCTTCTAGTGAGGGAGTAGCAAGCCGATTGGCAGTAGCAGAACATAGTGGACGGGCTGGGGTGTATGGTTTGACCATGTCCTGGATGTAGGATGGGCCTCAGCCATTCACAGCATGGTAAGCAAGTACCAGTGTCTTTAATCGGAATTTGAGCAGCCACCGGTAGCCAGTGCAGGGTGCGGAAGAGCGGTGTAGTGTGGGAGAACTTGGGTAGGTTGAAGACCAGCCGGGCTGTTGCATTCTGAATCAGCTGCAGAGGTCGGATGACACATGCAGGCACACCAGCCAGGAGTGAATTGCAGTAAGGCGTGAGCCTGGACCAGAACCTGCGCTGGAACAGCATATGGGTAAGGAACAGCATATGGCCACATTCTTTTGGAAGTGTGTACGCGGATGTATCCTGGGCAACATTGAAGGACCACCTACTCAACTGACATCCTCTGTGCAAGCGGAAGTACGTACTCATATTAAAGTGCAAAAACAACAAGAAGACACAACAGGCAAAATGGATTCTCGTGGATGGAGTACACGTGAAACACGCTCTCTGATGTCCTCCGACTTCTCAACTTTCTGTGATTTATGGAGATGGATAGCTTTACTTGTTGCCAAAGTAACCGCTAACTGCTGCGTCTTTGTATGATGAGGCTGCCACTTCAAACAAGGAGTGACTTTTTAAACACAAGTGGTGATTCTCGTGATGGAGTACACGTGAAACACGCTGTCTGATGTCCTCCGACTTCTCTCAACTTTCTGTGATTTATGGAGATGGATAGCTTTACTTGTTGCTAAAGTAACCGCTAACTGCTGCGTCTTTGTATGATGAGGCTGCCACTTCAAACAAGGAGTGACTTTTTAAACACAAGTGGTGATTCTCGTGATGGAGTACACGTGAAACACGCTGTCTGATGTCCTCCGACTTCTCTCAACTTTCTGTGATTTATGGAGATGGATAGCTTTACTTGTTGCTAAAGTAACCGCTAACTGCTGCGTCTTTGTATGATGAGGCTGCCACTTCAAACAAGGAGTGACTTTTTAAACACAAGTGGTGATTCTCGTGATGGAGTACACGTGAAACACGCTGTCTGATGTCCTCCGACTTCTCTCAACTTTCTGTGATTTATGGAGATGGATAGCTTTACTTGTTGCTAAAGTAACCGCTAACTGCTGCGTCTTTGTATGATGAGGCTGCCACTTCAAACAAGGAGTGACTTTTTAAACACAAGTGGTGATTCTCGTGATGGAGTACACGTGAAACACGCTGTCTGATGTCCTCCGACTTCTCTCAACTTTCTGTGATTTATGGAGATGGATAGCTTTACTTGTTGCTAAAGTAACCGCTAACTGCTGCGTCTTTGTATGATGAGGCTGCCACTTCAAACAAGGAGTGACTTTTTAAACACAAGTGGTGATTCTCGTGATGGAGTACACGTGAAACACGCTGTCTGATGTCCTCCGACTTCTCTCAACTTTCTGTGATTTATGGAGATGGATAGCTTTACTTGTTGCTAAAGTAACCGCTAACTGCTGCGTCTTTGTATGATGAGGCTGCCACTTCAAACAAGGAGTGACTTTTTAAACACAAGTGGTGATTGCTCAATTGGCTACAGAAGTACTAACCATACCCCATGTTAATTAGCAATACAATGACCCTAATGGACTTTTTAAAAAGTCGGAGCAGGAGACTAAACTAGATCATAGTCAACTGACACCACAAGAACAGCCTGCAATCAGATTAAAGTCTACTAACACCACTAGAAAAGCAAATTCTTACATCAAAAAGGTGTGGAGGGGAGGGGGTTTCCAAATCTTTTCAACCATTCGACAAGCGGTTCTGATGAAGTATACTGCCAGCTTTATTGATTACATTATAAACATGCAACTTCATCTTAAAAGAGATGCCACCAGAAAATAGCTTTTCTTGGTCTGGTGGCATGCTCTTTCTCCCTCTGTCTTTCTCTCTGTGCCCTTTTCCTTCTAGTCCCTGGCTGCTCTCTGCAGTTCCTCCACCACTGTCATCATTTCTACACACAATGGCAATAGCAAACTGCATTCCTCGAAGCCATACCTCATGGCTCGTTGGCATCACAGACAATGCTGTTTTCAAAGGAGGGTGAAAGGAAAAGCTTGGTGATTTTGTCTGGTTGTTGTTTGTGAGTAGGGGGGAAGAGGAAGCTGGTGCTGGTGAGGGAATCAGGGTGGGGGGGCCTGCACAGTGGGTCAGACGGGAAAAGGCAGCTGGTACTGTAGATGGGATTGTGTTTGAACAGCTGTTCCTGCAGTGAGGCTGAAAGATGACAGGAAGAGGCTGGCACCAGGAAGTCCAGGCCAACAGGAAACAGACAAATAGGCAGAGGTGGAGGTGTGCAGCTCTCACTTTGTCACTACTCTTCTTTTTTTTATTTCACTTTTTCGTCTACCACTCCTCTATCCCTCATCCCTCTGCTCCCCTCCTGTTTTGTGCCACAATTCCAATAAAAACAAGCTTTGTCTTTTTCTTTTGAGGCATTTCCCCACCATTTTATTTGTAGTTACAAAACAAAATGTTGTAAAATAGCAGTGACAAAAAGAGGGGTATGTTAGGTCAAATCCAGGAAAAGAAAAAGTTTGAGAGAGAGAAAATCAGCCGAGGTCAATGAAAACTAAGCTCTAAATTTTGCAGCATGTCTAGAAAAACACCCGGACAATAAAAGGCAATCAGGCGTGATTCTGATCCCACATCTGCTAGTGATAATCCACGCAGCTAGCCAAGCGTGCACCTTAACCCTCCAACATCAAACAAAAAAAGGTTCTATTTCACATCTGGTATGACCATCAAAATAAGACACAGCCCATTATAAATAGATTTAAATAAATCTCGTTCCATTGGCCAGATGTTTTAGGGTATTGAGCAGTAGCGTGTGGTCCATTAAGGGCACTAAGGCGCTGCCCCTCTTGCAATTCCAATTGTGAAATACATATTTTAATGAAAATTTGTTTTTGTTACTGTTGTGTTGTGTGTGTGTATAAATGACAGTTGTTACTCTCACATAAATCATAGATTATTAGCCTACAGAAACGTGTGATGACTAATGAAAAAGTGCTGTTTACAGTTTGTCTGCGTGCCGAACGGCTTACTTTTCTCCGCCAGACGGCGGTATGTGTGTAATATGTTCTGCTTTTCCTGGTTGCCCTTGATTGGTTGACAACGCACACCGAAAATAACTGGATCTGGGGCGGAAAATCTTACGCCCAAGAAATGTTGCCAGATTGGGCAATCTTCCACCCAATTGGGCAATAGATTATGTTGGTAAAAATTTGCTTGGGTAGGTTGACATAATTTTGGCCTGGTCAGAAAATAAAAGCCCTATTGCTCTTCTGTTTTGGTTGCACAGTGCAATGGTTGACCTGCTTCCTTTGTGTTATAAATCGAGCCATCTTTTTCCCCGCAGATCGTACCCCTGGGCAGACAGAATTGCACATTGTACATTGTCATAGTACAGGCGTTTTTCTTATTTTTTTCAATATTCATATTCTTTTCTGGCTAATAATGATGTTTTTGAACCAATCTGGCAACACTGCTCAAGTAGCTAGAAGGCTGCTTGACCATGCTGGTCAACCACCTGAGGTGCGTCCACCGGCTTCTAGCTGTTTAGACCATTGTGTTTGTGTGTCTGTGTGTGTCAAACTCCGACACAGACAGCAGAGTAAAGAAACTTAATGACACCAAAACACGGTAGACTCTCAGCATAGTTTTTACAACATAGTTTTAATAACATGACTATTTTGGTACAAACATTTACCCGCCAGTGTGGTGGATAGCCTTCCGAGATTTACTAGCCCCACCTAGTGGAAAAGTCACGCCACGCCACTGGTATGGTAACCACTGTCATGAAGGTTTGTTTTGTTCTGTATCGTGCTGACTGAGGACAAAGTGTGCCCACACGACCAATTTGGCATCTCTTCTTCTTTCTACATTAGAGTCGTCTAATTTGAGCTGGACAGGACACACATGGTTAATTACAACACTTAAAACCACTGGCGTAATTAGAATCATTTGAAAGATGATGTCATCATATTAAATATTGTACACGTAGGGGCTTTACAGAGCAGACTGACCCGCAATTAAAAAGAACAGCCTCTGCACTGTGCATTCATTTCCAATAACTGCATGTCTTGTTTTGCATTATTTTTACTAAATGCACCTTTAACAGAAAAGCAGCATGTGTGGACCTCATATATCAATCAAACTGGGAAAACTCTGGCTGTGCGCTCACATACTGTCAGCAGCAGGGTTAACACTGCCACTGTGAAACCTTTTTATAAGAGATTCGAGTGTGTCAGTGTGTTTCTCTTCATTCACAATTAAAATGACATAAAGAAGCAGATGGTGCAAGCGCTCCATAGTAATAATCAGCGGGACTGGGGACATAGTCAGCAAGAGGACAAATTAATTAGTATAAGTGCTGACACAGTCATCAGGCAGAAATTATCCTACATAAATATTCTCTCTATCTGTCGCCCCTATGAGTTAGCCTCTCATCTTCACTGACATAATATACAAAGGTTTATTTGTCACATACTCATATTTCTCAATGTGTAAAGTGAAATACAGGGTGGCATACTCTAGAGGTTTTGTTTAAAGGTTAGTGTATAATCATAATAACATTTAGAATAGAATCTGCTTAGCAACTTTGACCGCAAGTCTCAGCTGAGGATGCCGTCTTGTATTCCTCCACATCTCCGACAGCAACTCCTGAGCCACTAGCAGATGCACGCCCACCTAAAGCAGCATGGATGGATCCATCAGCCCGTGGTTTCTGGTTCAGAAATTCCTTGGCCAGCATTGTTATGAAGCTTGTCACTACTTCCATAAACTCACTGAGCTAGATTGGAACACATTCTGGTCTACAACACTCAGCATGGCCTCTGAAAGGACAGTCTAATGCCTGACCTGTCTTATCACCACAGCCTCCCGTACCATTTGTTGATATTCTGGTATGAGGAAGATATTCCTCTATTATTATAGACTTGCAGATTGGTGGGAGAGAATTAGCCTTGTAACCGACCTTGAATGGAGAATAACAATGGTCCAGAGTCCTACCCTTCTGGTGGGACACATAATGTGTTGATAGAAGTTCGGCAGAAGTTTTTTGTAGTTTTATGGTTCCTAAGATCATGCATCCTGCTCTCCAAGGACAAGTAGAATACTGGACTTGGGTAGACTGTGGGCTTGGGATCTCAGTCTGTTCTAACACCAGCTCATCTTGCCCGATGTTTTTTCTTTCGCCTTCGCCGTGACATGCTCACATTGTTATTGTTCACACAAAACACTGGAAAACTGGTGAGTGGAGTCAAATCCAATGTTCAGAAATGTGCTGCAGTCATTTCTAATTATTGCCAAACAATTGGTGGATAAAGAAGTAAAACACAAAAAACAAGCACACCGCTGCACCAACTTTTCTCTTTTCATGCTAAATTATGTTGAGGTTCCTATCCTTGATACTGGAAGAATCCCACAAATGCACACAGAAATGGACTATATGGACTAATGCACATACACACCTGATTCCACACACACACACACACACACATATATGCACACAACACAGTGCACAACTCCTGCCTTTTTTCTCAGATATGGACTGATCCACAGGTGTGTGATAAGGCTTGGCAGGTAGCAGAGAGTGAGGCTAGAATGTCAGAGGCCCATGTGTGTGTGTGTATGTGTGTCACTAATTGGAAGGCAGTGTGGAAAGCCTTGGTGGAAACACCTGTCTATCCCCCTTCACTCAGCTGTCTTTTCACTCTGCTAACTTCTATCCCTTCATATCCCTCTGAAGTTTCGGACATGTACAGCTCATGTCAACACGGATCATGTAAGGGAGTCGGTGTGAAGGTGAACAAGCTGATAAAGGTTAAAGCACAGTACACGAGGACAGAGAAGGAGCTGTAGTTTCACCTAATATGCAAACAGACAAATTCATGAGTGGTTAAAGTTGAACGTTCTGTATATCACCATCTGCCTGTTCTTTCTTTTCAAATCTTTTTATTAAGTTTTTTCTCAAAAAGAGGGTTCAAGGTTTGACTGAAAAAGTTCCCAAAAACAGTGTCACCCACATCCCCATATCTGCCCCTACCCAGGGTCCATATTCTCCCTATGAAACCCATGCTCCCAGACAGCTGGGGACTACATAGGATAAACAAAAAATGTAATAACAATGCATAAATAAATTATAACAATAATAATAATTATTATTATTACTACCACCACTATCAAAAAAGCACATACATACACCAATGTGTCATATCCACATGGGGTTATGTTAAATGTTAAATTGTTAAAAAGTGTATCCTGGCATGTTACTCATGCCAATATACAGCGAGGCTACCCAAAACATAATAAAATGTATTAACTGATCTACAGATGGAGTAACAAACATTCTCAAGGCTAAGACATGACATTAGCACTTATTTTTATGTGCAAAATTCAATAAACCTTCCTCAAAAAAGTTTTTACGCTCCCTTGAGGTGGTTTTTGCCTTTGTTGAAAAAGAGTTGATGCACTAAATGGGATAAGGAAACACCTTTGCCGAATACGTTCTGACGTAGAAAACATTTAACTCACATGACTGATCAGCTGTTTCTGCTGAACTGTTCTGTATTCATTGGTCTTTGTCTCCAGACAGCATGAAACTTGGCCAACACTAGCAGACATGAAGGAACAATAGAAACTAATTCTGAGGACCTCTCTCCATGTTTCTCCTGTAGATGGGTTAGATGGCTAAGGCCACTTATTTTGATTCTGGTTCACAACCTCTACTTCTTCTACTCTGTTTAGTGGTGGATTACAGCCCTGCGTAAAGCGTAGCCTATACCGCCAACTTCTGACCAAACGATGCTTTGCAACGAGCCTAGTTTATTCACTCCAAACCAGTTGATGGATTCGCATTTCTTTTTTCCGACATTTCAAAAGTTCGCTTAAAATTTGTTGGACAATTGAATGGAAACACAGCTAGTACGTCATTGAACCAGTTTGAATATGTGGGAGGGGCAGCGTCCTTCCACCTTAAAGTGAATAGACAACTTTTTTGCTTTAACTTATCATTATGAAGTAAATGTTGATTGCACAATGTAATGGCTATAAATTAATGACACCATTGGCATTTAGACTGGTTTCCTATAAGCCTTGCTTTCACTGTGCAATTCTGTCTGCCCAGGGGTACGATCTGCGGGGAAAAAGATGGCTCGATTTATAACACAAAGGAAGCGGGTCAACCATTGCACTGTGCAACCAAAACAGAAGAGCAATAGGGCTTTTATTTTCTGGTAGCTATTGGTAGCTATCCCTAGCTAGCGGAAATGATGGACGGTGGAACAACCGGAGTAACTGTGAAGAGGGAGAGTGATAAAAAGAAGGAAAAACAAGAGTGAACCTCGGACAGGCATTCACTCAATGTAGAGAGCTGCAGGACTTGAGAGGGTTCCAAACCGACTACCGGGTGTTTTACTCTGCCTCTGTCATAGCACTGAGATCGGGTTTCTAGTTCAAATTGGGATTCTTACGGTTATTTCTTGCTTTGGACCAGCCAGGCTGCTAGCGGTAGCTACCCCTAGCAGCCTGGCTACTGTCCAAAATGCTACCACTAGCAGCCAGAAAACAAACCAATAATTCAGTTTTATTTATAGACCCTTTTACAGTTTGTAAACAATGATGACGTACGTAAGCATGCGCGCACAGTTTGGCAGCGGAAGTATGGCAGACGGCAATAGCTTGTCAATCTAAGGAAGGGAATTAATCAACAAAGATCGCGAATGCTACCTAAACAAACTGACTTGACAAATAGTGACCGACTTCCAGATCCGTGTGCTATTACTGTGTGGGTAGAAGACATTAGCAAGTAGCCCAATATTCAGTAGCCAGATAATTACACGTATTTGGTGGAGAAACCTAGCGTGTTCACCAGCGAGAAACTACGAGCAAACAAGTCACTACATGCTTACGACTACGTTATCTGTGGTCATGTACAGAATGTCAAGAATTTACAGACTTCTTAGCCACAGACAAAATTTGGCTGAGAGCTTAATTTCAAGCCCTGGTCATCAAAACATATACTTGATCTAAAATGGGCACTATACAAACACGAGCATTTTTGATCGTGTCCTCAGTCCAGTTGTAGTCAACATGTTTAATAGCTTGCAGCCGTAGATGCCGCTGATTGCTCTGAAACGGTCGTGATCCTGTCGGGATTCTGTAGAACTTGAGTCCGCTGTTGGAATATCAATTCTGACAACCGAACAGGCAACAGCCAGACATTTTGATGCTGGTAACACTTTTAATTCAATGTTTAAAACTTGCTAACTCGCTTGGGTGGTTTGGGCAAAACACCACTTCCGTTGCCAAAATGCGCACGCATATTTTTGATGATGTCGGCTGTAAAAGGGTCTATCTAGCGCCAAATCACGACATAAGTTATCTCAGGGCACTATAGAGCAGGTCTAGACCGTAACCCGTAACATTACTCTTTATATTATTATTTACAGAGACCCAACGATTTCCACCATGAGCAAGCACTAGACGACAGTGTTCTTCTACTCCCCCCTCCACCCCTACGCCAACCCTGTTGTAGTTACATACTTGTTTGCACAAAGTGTGTTATCACTATGTTATCACTCAATATAAAATTATAACAATTTCACTTTACCTCTTCTGTGAACATGCTTCTTTCTTCTATTTCCAAAGTGGTTTTGATCGTTTCTTCACAGAAAATTGGAAACAAATGCAGTGTGTCCTGTGTTGTTGGTAGTAGCTAGGCTCTGAGGGAAACTGAAAGCTATCTGCTTGACTTTGCAACAGCAGCGCCAACATTAATACCACTTGGAAACGCTATGGGGGGGTAAACATTGAAAAGTTGTCTATTGCCACTTTAACAAAACAGTCTAATTCTTGCTAGCATATGCTATTGCTATGGTGGTGGTATGCCTAAACAGCATATAACTGCTTTTCCATTGACATAAGCATACTATTAGTCACATTTCAATTTCAGCATTGCTCAAATATTGGTGTTCTCTATATGTGTTGTGTGCTGGAGGGTGCCAAAGTAATACATTTTAAAATTGTACACATAGTGGCTATAACAAAACATTTTAGGTTTTTGGTGATGAGAACTGTACAGTGGGGTAAGAAAATAGAGAATGACACAATAGAGCAAAAATAAAGCCATCAATTATGCAATGTAAAGCTCTTCTCACAGAACTCTACCTAATAATTGATTATTTTACCCTTTCACTTAATGTACATTTACTCTTAACTGTTCTTGCCTGTGTATTTGTGTATTACTGCAACTGCTGCAGATAACTTTAAATAAGGGGTTTAACACTCTAAATGTATAACTTTTATGCCATGAATTCTTTTAGGTGGGGAATTAACTTAAAAAAAACCCTCTGTGTACAGTTTTGGAGCAGTGAACACCCTGTCCAAACCTTCAAACTTAAATTCCCAGTTCACCAGAATAGCAAACGATCAATAGTAAACACTGCAAGATCCCAGTCCCAGCCCCCTGAAAATAGATGGAACAAATATCCCTGCTTCTCTAAAGGGTTCAGGCCCAATAGGCAACTGAGTAACAAAATAAAACCCAAGCCAAAAACATGTCAATGCATTTTTTTTCTCTCACTGACACTCATATAAACAGACGTGGTCCAAATAAAGATCTCTTTGCTGAGTTGATCATGGAGAACACCAGGTCCACTGCAGCCTGTTGTCAGGGATTAAGTAGCTGCTATATTTGCCAGAGAAAATCCTGCGCTCAGTATTGCTTCATGTAAAGAGGTGACATTCACCCCAGCTCATACACATGTGCAAAGACTCCAGCAGGCTCTCCACACTGCCTAGCTGCCTTTTGACCTGTGCACACAATTTGATTTGGACGGGTCAGATCAAATTAAGCAACGGAGCTGACAGCAGCCGCAGTGAGAAGTCAGAGGCTGGGTGTGCAGTGTGTGAACCCTGACAAGGTTTCTCTAATTGGGTCCATGTTCATTTTATTCACCAGTGAATGTGATGATCCGCTGTTGCTGTGACCCAGGTGGTAAAAGCAAAGATCTACACTGAATGTACAAAAATATAATAGAGTTTGAAGTACACTGTGGGGCTACAATTGTGCACCAGGAAGTTGTCCCTAATAAAATCCAGTGCTTGGATTTATCTATCCAATTGTCATCCATCTATACAGCCATCCATCCATTTTCCATACCTGGACAGAGGGAACCGTGAGGAAGATGAGGACAGCCCTCCAGAGGATAAATGACTCCATCTTCATCTGTATTTTTCCCCAGGTCAGGGTCTCTCTACAGCTTGGTGAGCCCCAACCTGTGTACAAGAAGTGGACACATCAAATTAAAATATTTCTGCAGCAGCCATTTTATTGACTGTGACATTTAAAGTATCATAAAATCAAACTAAATCAAAAATACTATATCATGTGTGGTTAGCCATGCTGAAACAACTAGTTAACAGGGCCGGCCGGATTAAGCCACTAGAAGGAAACATAAATCCCCCACTGTGCATTGTGTATGTATTAATATTAATAATAACTTTATTTATATAGCACCATTCAAAATAAAGTTACAAAGTGCTTTACAGCAAAAACAAAGAATAAAAGTAAATATAATAGAATATAAAACAAGATCAAATAATTTTAACAGTTACAACAAATACCATCAGTTTAAAAAAAGAAGATAAAAGTGAGTTTTAGGAAGAGATTTAAAAGAGAACACAGAGTTGAGTTCCACAGCTGAGGGGCCCGGACAGCAAAGGCCCGGTCACCTTTAGTGACAAGTCCAGATTTTGGAACCATTTGTACTTAAACTAAAGCTTGTTGCAATAGTGGAGTCTGGAGGAGATAAAAGTATGGATGACTTTTTCTTGATCTGCAAATGAAAGGAATTACCTGGTCTTGGTTAAATTTTTCACTTGGACAAAGCATGACTGCACCTGAGCATCAAAAGACAACTCAAAAAGTACACCTAGGTTACTGCCTCTTTTTTAACATTATAAGTCACCCAGACTAGACGAGAGATTGTTAATGCTGCTAGTGCTGAAGGGCCAGAAGAGGTCACTATAATTATTTCTGATTTGGAGTCATTCAACTGCTGGACATTTTTGGACATCCAGTTCTTAATTTCAGCGAGGCAAGACATAATACAGGAAACATCGGTCGTTCCAGGCTTCACCAGGACAGTTGTGTATTATCTGCATAGCAATGAAAATCAATATGTCTATGCATGATTTCCCAAGGGGTTGCATATATATAGTAAATAAAAGAGGACCCAGAATAGATCCCTGGGGGACCCCACAAAAGAGAGGAGAACGAGAGGAGGAGGCACTTCCAAGCATAACAGAGAAGGACCTGTTTGACAGATAGGAGATGACATCATAAACTGAAATAATAGTCATTAAAGTGATATCTCTATGACATCATCAGGGTTATCTCAGCTTGGGCTTGGAGACTACAAAATTATGACAGAAAGTGCAACTCAGTAGCAGCTTTTATTAGACCCCTTGCCGGGTAAATGCCAAATCCCAATTTGTTTATAAAAGATGCCAGTTGCATTATGGAAAATGGAAAATCCAAAGGTTTTGGAGCTTGACCCATACCGGGAACTAAAAGTCAGGCTATATCTCCATCGATTTTGACCATTCTTTATACTATACTATCTTTATACTGACCCTTATCGTGTCAGTTTAGAATCTGTTTTAACGGTGTATACAGCATTACTAAACAAATTTGTAATTAATTGAATTACCCCAAACATATTACCACACCATGAACCAGGAATGTCGATGGTGATTTTTTGATATTCTTTTATTTATTTCAGTACAAAAACACAGACTGTTAATTGATATTCAAACTGGCTATTCAAATGATCATATAAGTCATTCATTAATACAAAAATACCACACATTAGATTGTTACAGCAATATAGATTGGACTGTTTTTTCAGACAAATAAGCTAAGCTCAAAACACTTTCCTGCACTTTTGTGATGGGCATTTTTTATTTTTGACATTTTATAAATGTTATTATTGATTAATATATGGGATTAATCAATTATAAAAATGATAGTTAAAATTCTATTGGTGTCAAACTCATTGTCACACGGCAAGCCCCTGGGTATATTATATTATAGGGTGGCAATGGAAGGGAAATCCACCTGCATCCAGAAACACTGTGCAGTGCCACAGCGACAGCAGGGAGCTCATCTGCCTGCTCCCATGTATTTTTTCAAGTATACCATGAAGCGTGTACAGAGATCACAGTTAGTTTCTAAGTTTCTACACGTAAAGCGACGCTTCCACACAACGGCTCTGTTTATGGAATCATGCGCATCAGCAGCATCGAGACCTGACGGGGTGCATTTGGCAATAACCGGTCTTATTGGACGGCAGTAGCCGCAGGTTAATGCCGAGGCTTTCAGCCTGATAAGAGTGTTTGTTGGGAAAGAAATAAACACCTTACCTTTTGAGGGGGGAGAGGTCATGCGGTCCCTATGCGCTCATATGAGGATGCAACATCAGTTATTCTCCAAAAACAGTCCGATTATCCACGACCACGATCCCCAGCGTCCACACCCCGTGCCAAGCACAGAAACGTCCAAAAAGTGACCGAGAGAGACCGGTGAGGTGTCAGAGAGATTAACGCGCCGGGACTTTGGGTCTCCAGGCTCCGAGCGGAGCACAGCCCGTCTGCCTGCCTGACACACAACTTGGGACCAGAGTCAAGTTAGACACAAATATACAGCTTCCGCTCATCACTTTCAAAGTAAAACAAATACAGACAACCCTGCTCTAAAAAGATTTTTTTATGTCTGCTTTAGTTGGTGCTACTGTTCATATATTATTTATTTATTTATTTATGTTGGTAAAAAACGGTCAACACGTCCATGTGTGTTCCCTTATATGGGTTAAATGTGGGCTATGTGGGTACAAAGTGGACGTGGGCTTGAACCGGACAAGTTTGTGTGGGTCCTTTATATCATCCCAAGACCCACGTGGCAAACCAAAGTGGGCTGACTCTGCTGATGCCATAAAAGTGAAAAGTGAGCTAAGTGGGCATGGCCTGGACCACTATACCACTATGTATAGATGGGTGCACGATATGTGACCTTTACACAGGTTACAGACAGTCAGCCAAGGTCAAACCTTTGTTGAAAAATCCATTACAGCTTCTGCTTATATATAAACTTTATTTATCAAGAGATAGATGATTCAGTGTAATATCGTGTTTGGCTGTGAGACAGCTAACATATATCAACAGGTTTCTTTTTTTCTGTTTTATTATGTAATTTGGAATGACAAACTGTAATTATATTAATATGCTTTTCACCTTTGCAGGTAGGGCCATTTAACATTCTGGCATTCTATCTGTTCACAAAAATGAGGCTAACTTTGGAACATACATTTTAATTATCATTAATGTGTAAAGCAGAGGAAAACTCTGGCATATCAATGTGGAGACCAATATATCCCAGATAATGTTTGGAATTCTGAAGTCTTACCTCACCGATTCCACCGAGTAAGCAGCAGCTGTGATTGCGTTTTTATTTTGTACATCTCATTTTCATTTAACTTCCCGGGTGATTAAAAACATGCTTTAATTCTGAAGGGTACATCAGCTGATTTCCGGCTGCGCCCCGGCAGTCTCTAGCAGCTTGACGGACCGCTGCGTAGGCGAGCCTGATGACCAAGCCCTCTGTCCCATGTGGTGTGGAAGAGCAGTAAGCATAGGGAGGAGCAGTCATCTCCATCAGTGTAATGTCATGGCAGTCACTGTTTGTAGTCAGTGTTGTAGAGCTGCATATCTAGCTGACCTCTGTAGCCTTCTATAGTTACTACTATATATTCTTATATATATACTATATACCTATACTATTCTTTTAATGTTCATAGCTATGAGCTATAAGGCCTACTTCATGGTATTTTTTTGTTACATTATAGTATTTCTATATTACATATTTGCAGTGAAATATAGAAACAGTGTCCATCACTATTCAATAGTGATGTTATGGTAACCAAGGCTGAATTAACAACTGGGCAAAGTGGGCCCCAATCCCCATAGGGACCTCAAAGGCCTCAGGTTTAATGTGAGGCGACTGGTTAGTGGTAATTTTAATTTATGGACTACTAAAGCAAAACACTAACTGACATGATAAGGGTGTAATGTATCAAAACGTAGTTTTAAGACCATAATTATTTCAGCTGATGTTGAGTTTTCATGGTGAAAATTCCAATAGTAATTTGTGATTAATCAAATGATCACACAGCAAACCTGGGGCCATGTAATATTCCAGGAGTAATGTACAAAATGCACAAAGAATGGCAGGAACAGGGGGAGCCAAGCTGTTCATTTTTGCCCCAGGGTCCACAGGTTAACCCAGCAATGATGGTAACATTATCATACTTGTTTGTTTTTTCATTGTTATAATTTTCAGGATGTAGTTTAACTGTGGTATTTGTGGTGGAGGAATGTACATTTCTCAAGTACTATACCTGATGGATAGGTTCACAAGTCTATCTTCAAACAATTCTTACAGAGTTATTGGTCAGTCCTCCTGTCCATGCTGGTCTTGAAGTAATCCCTTCCTAAAGCGGTTTCAGTGTAGGAGATGGGGGACAAAATCTACAGTCCTCATTGTGTGCAAAGTTCAGCTGAGGCCAAAATGAGGGTTCCACAGTCTGAGCCTGACCAGTCCAGTGAGTATCTTCCAGAGTGTTTAAGTACAGAGTTCCCTCCTTGTGTTTTGCCAGACACTGTTTCTGTTGCTAACCTGCAGGGGAGGGACAGTAGCACAGAGGGGACATTTCTTACTAAAAAGAGTGTAACATCAGAAGATCCCCACTTGATCTGTCTAAAACACAGACTGCTGCTGAAGCCTCATATTAGATTCAGCTGAACTTTAGAATGTATTTTGCACTGAAGGAGAACTGTGGGTTTTGCCCCATCACTTACATTTACAACAGATCTCTTCAGGGCCAGTATGGACAGGAGAAATGATTACAGCGACCAATAACTAGTTCAACAGGGTGGTAAGTATTGTTTTAAGATAGACTTGAACTTAGTATCTTCATTTGATGCTACTTTATACTTCTACTTCACTCTCTCTTAGAGAGAAATATTGTACTTTTGATTCCACTACAAACATGCAGGAAAGGACAAAGTCAGGTGACCTTCGTCATCATTGTGACAACAGTCAGGTGACCTTGGTTAGGTTCATGGATGTATAATAAGAACTGGATACCGGACCCAAACATGGCGTCTATTCAGTCCAATGAGAATTGCTCGCCTGGCGCATACACCAAAAAAGTTTGTAGCTTCCGGGTTAACTTCCAGGTTATGCGGCCCACTGAATATGCGCAGAAGTGTTTCTCCCGCTGGCCCCGCCCGCGAGTTCCTGCTCGGCCCGTAGACTTTACAATGTGATGACGTCACAGATTTTTAAATCACTTTTCTCACCTCGAGGAACGTTTTACAAATATAAAACCTCCATGGATCAAAAATTCATAATAGAAAGAGTCATAATCAACCTTGTTTGCACACCTGAGACGTAACGAATGAACAACGAGAAAATGCAAAATACTAGCCTGCAAATATTTACTCTACTCCATCCAAAAGTAAACTACATCAGCTCCTCACTATCCTGCATCCGGCGGTGCTGCTCCACGTTGTCCTTGAGTTCATTGTCTTTATAATGTTTCTGTCCCTTGTCATATAATACAGAGTGATGAGAAACTCTAACAATCAACAGGTCTGCCATTGTCATTAGTTGTGACGTCTGTTCCGCACAACATGATTGGTTGATGCCTAAAAGCTCAGAAAAATCGACCTCAAATATTACTCCGCTTTTTTGCCATGTAATATTCGCTTTCTGTGTGAAAGATCTCAACATGACAAAAACAACAGTTTGAAAAAATATATTGACCTGCGAATTAATCGCATGAAAAAAATGCCTCCTGCCTTTATAATGGTGTTCTATGGGGAAAAAGCTTTTTGGGCCACAAGGGAATTTTTTGCTGCAATACCGCAAGTGGCCACTGGAAAAAAATGGAAGTGTGACATAAGTTGAATGAATGTAAGTTAACTTAGTTGTGAGAATTCAGCATGACTATTTTTATTTTTAAAACTTAAAGCACATGATATTTGGAGTACTTTTAAAACTATTTGCTGGGGACAGCATCCTGCTGCATTGAGCCTTTTTAATAAAATGAAACTACATTTGACCAGTTTTTAAAGATTTATGTTTTCAGTAGGAACCAATGGGCTTGAAGCTGAGTGCCGCAGACAGGGTAGGGAAGTCGGAAAGTACTGAGAGACAGACTTAACACGCTGGTTTTGATCTTGTCATGGGATTTGTTGACAATAACATGAATATAGAAAAGCGCCAGCCTTCTCCTTACAATAAAAATGTTTACCTGGGAGTTTTAAGAATGGAAGTCAAAGTTTCAGTGAAATGATCTAGTCTTCCAGCGTCCCAATCAGACCAGTTTCACATGCAGTAGCCTGGTTTCTGTCAGCGTCCATCATTCACCTGAGTGCAATACACACACCCTGATTATTTCCAAAGTTCAGCCAAACACAGCTCCCTGCCATCGACGGGGGCTGTACACACACACATACAGCCCAGCCCAGCACACACACCACCACCCCCAGGTTTTTATTATGAGGTGAAGAATAGGAGCTGGCGGTGTATGAAGGGACTGGTTCTGACTTTGACTAATGAGAACATCAAAAGGCTTCACTCAGCAAAAGACCCCAAGGTCCTCAATTGTGTACAACTCTGCTCCATGGAAACAAGCTGTGTATATGCAGGGGTGGACAGACGACAGCATGTAAATAGACTGAAGGATGGGTTTGTACTTGTGGTGTTGTTGAATTGACTGCATTGTAATACAATTATACAGTAGTACACATATAAACTGTATTCAGTTACACAGTCATCAGTGTGACAGACAGTTAACCATCATTTAGAAGCAGCCAGAGAATATATCATATTGTATATGAATAGATGTTTGCCACATTGTACAAGCTGAATTATTCTATTAACAAAACTGTGTGTGATGGAGGTCTGGCGCCCCCTTTCATCCACACATGTGCAACAACATTTAAAGAGAGTACTCTCCTAAATCACTAATGACAATGAATATCTTAATAATTGTGACTTCACACACTTAACTTATTTTTCATTATAAACGTGTGTCAGAATATGTGGTCTATGGCCTTACATGACTAGATGGGGAGCCCCTTTTTTCAAGGAATCAAATAAGGTCATTTATTTGTCATTTTATGACACAGGGCTGCACAATGAAAAGTAAGTTGTATCCCCTTCATTAACTGATGCAAAGATTGGCTTGTTCCTTTTAGATTCTGCATCACAAACAAAATGAGAGAAATACATCTGAAAATATTACATCAAATATAGCCAACAATCATTCAAGAGTTCTAGATGTTGATAATAAATACGTTCTGCAAGAGTGAACAAGAAAGTATATAACTCATCTGTTCCATGGCAGTCCATATTGTGTCACATTTTGGAAAGACTTTGAGAATTAAACAACACACATGATTATCACTTATTTTGAATGTAATGATAACAATTGATGCACTACTGTTAACCTTTTTATTTCACTAGGGAAATCTCATATCCATAAAGCTAAATTCCTTAATTCAACCCCACCTTTCAAGTTGTTTAAATTAATTGTTATTTTGAGTCTCGTAAATTTGTAACTAATACGAAATGCATGTCATTTACTCAAAAATGTTTCTCTGAAGAAGTCTGTCACCAAATTGAATCTTTTTTATTCTATCATTCTCTGATGTAACTATTATGTCTTTTTTTGTTAATAAATGAACTGGTATGACTGATTGTTTGTACATTCTTAAAACTAAATTTAAAAAAACTTGTTGCCCCTTCTTGCTATAGACACATAGAACATATATACAAATATTTTAATTTAGAATAGAATAAAATAAAATAAATAAAACATTATATACAATTATTTACATACATATATACCTATACACTACTTTTAACACTTAAAAAAACTCGACCTCAAGGGAACATTGTCCATCCACTATGGCTATAGTACCAAGCATCATTGGTGTTGCCGGAGTCTTGCGTCCTGTCGGTGGGGAACACGGTCCGTTTTATAGACACTTTACTGCTGCTGACCTAAACTGAATGTGTTAACGTTTCCATTTAATATACGGGGTCCTGAACTGCATTTCAAAAGCTGTGATAACAAACTTTTCCTTTAAATGTAGTCTTGTGATAAGTGACTGCATCAGCTCCCGGCGTTTGGCGAGTCATCTCTATCAGCTGATGCCCTGCAGGAATCTTAAGTCAAGCGCGACAGAGTTACACTAAAAAAGAACGGAAGTTGTCCGGTGTAGCCTTCAAAGTAAAGTCGTAAGAACATATCCTTTAGGAACACAGCATGTATTTGATGTCATTTTCTCCACACAAATTCAGTGGTTCACACTTACTGTTTAACACCAGATATCACAAGAATGTGCATGTTCTAAGATGTAGAACTACCCTCTGTCATATTGCAAATCAAACTATCATGAACTTAACATGTATACTTTATGTATATATACATCTTGTATTTTTATATTTTCTCAGTACCTAACATCATTTTCATCACTTTATTCAGCTTTATTTTTCAGGTTTTGCCTGCTGCCTTTTGGTTCTTCATTGATTGATTCTAATTTCATCTGTCATCATCTCCTTTCTTGTTTTGGTGCTTTTATAAACCTTTAAAACATTTTTAAACCACTCACCAGCTACATCCCCATTTTTCTTTTCTTATGTGTTATCCATTTTTATTGTTTTGGTACTTGTGCAAATGATTTACTTTCTTCCAGTAGTATTGGTCAGGACAACATATTGTACCAAACCCAGTGGCTAATTAAATGTGGACTTAACACGGATAAACTCACTCAGTTCCTCCTCCTTTATTTTTTAAATACAATTTTTCTTACCCAGACAGCAGCCTGTGGAAAAAGATTGTCCAAAAGTAATCTAGTATAATATAGTAAATGTCCTTTGGCATGTGTGCGTGATGATGATCTCCCACCAGTCCTAGCTAATCCACTATGTCATATACCACTAGATGACTGAAACTGTGCAATTTTACCTAAAATGGTATCATTTTTGGAAGCATGAAATGTCACGTGTTTTATGGCCAGTGGATTTCAAGGCTAACAAATTAATATTTGATTATGCATATGCAAAATAACATACCAGAAATTATTGTAAGATCATGATAGACATCCTCAAGATAGACATACAGCCCATAGTGACAATCATAGGCTATACTGTATGTTACAATAAAGATATTATGCTTTGGTAGTTTGTATTAGACACAAAAACATCCGTCAATAACGTATTATTTTGAAAATCATAACCGGAAATGTTTTGCGTTATCTGGGGTGACTTCACTCGGCTTTTCACTTGTTCACAGTGCGTCAACTCGTCAAATTTGATTAATTTCAGCTGTGGACACCTTTAACGCAGGAAAACGGTCAGTTAACAAGTACAGAGCACCAAATACAGGTTTTCTATGTGCTGCGGTGATCGATGCACTTTACAGGAGTGGTTAATGTGACTTTTATTCCTTTTAAATATCACTGCATCCATTGCTTCTGTTAGTTCGGTTGGGTGTACCTTACTGCGGCCCATAGTTGTGTGTGTGTGTCCTTTAGAACCGACTAACTATCTGGATCACTTGTGGACCCTGACTACAGGAGTGTCCAACCCACCACCATCATGGCCTCTGCCACCTCCACCCCCGCCGGCTCCGGCGGCCGCTCCAGTCGCTCCGCCAGCCGCCGCAGCGCAGCCGCCGGCCTGCCCACATCTAGCACCAGTCCGACTCGCCTGTCCCGTGTCCAGGAGAAAGATGAGCTCCGCAACCTCAACGACCGCCTCGCCAACTACATCCAGCGGGTCCAAGAATTGGAAAGTGAAAGGTCTTCCATGCTGATTCAGCTGGAAGAAAAGGATGAATCGAAAAGCCGGGAAATGGGCAACGTGCGGCGGCTGTACGAGGAGGAGTTGGCCGATGTCAGAAAGTCCCTGGACGGCCTGGCCGGAGAGAGGGCCCGTCTGCAGATCGACTATGGAAATCTCTGCGATGAGTACAGGAAACTTCAAGCCAGGTATTAGCGTTAAGATATAGCCATATATGACCATGCAGGTGTCGAAGAAGCTGTTACGCCATACTCTCCCCAAAAATTGGCTTATTTAATGTAATATTGCATGGCGTTAGACGCACACACCTGCAGAACACAGATGAAGACATTTCTAAACACGCTTGAGTACCTCTGTATAATTCGGGGTGAATTCAATACACCAAGCGGCAGGTATCTCCGCAATATTCATATTTAGTTTCCCTTCTCTTTACTCGCACAGCTCCCCGCTACCCTCATTGTATTTCGAGATGGGGGCCGAAACTTCTTTATAAAGCTCACACTTCATTGAAGCCTTTAATTACACATTGCCGAACTTAGCATTGATCCCTAATAAACTAGTGAATCATATTTTATGGTGTGTATCTTTTGGCAAGCAAGGCAACATTCAATTGAGTTCCAACTAACTGATTTTGGTTTGAAATGTACACTTGCCCACTGTGTGGTTTTAGTCATTGTTTTCAATTTTGTAAGGAACCTGTTGTTGGCCAGTGTGATATTATTTCATTCCCTATTTTGTTTTATGTGGAAAACAAAATAAGGATATGCAAAAGCAAAATAGACAACAGGGATGCAAAAGAAAGTCACAGTTCCTTTCAGAAGCCTGACTTAGGGAATTAAGGGAATTTAAGTTGATTTCTAGGTTGAAAGATGTTTGGGGATAGTAGGTTTAACAGGTATTGGTAATCCTTAAGTGTTAAACTAAACTGAGAAGAGTTGTGTGGTTGTCTTTATGGTGCGCATAACTGTTGTGATGTTCTCCCACTAAAGGAACCAGAAGAAGGAGAGTGATCTGGTGAATGCGTTGGCCCAGTGGAGGAAAATTGAGGCGACTCTGAGCTCCAAGGATGCAGAGTACACAAAGCTGCTGTCTGACAACAGGAGACTCAATGACGACTTTACTGACCTGCAGGGCCAGCTGGAAAACGTATGAACTCAATCTAGATTTACACATGCTAGGGCATATACAGGGCTAACTGGAGATGTAATGATACTTAGTCTAGTAACCATGTTTGACGTCCTTAAAGAGAAAATGAAAAATTCCTTTTTAACCCTTTTAGATCACATCCCCAGCCATATTGTGCACCTATTTAACAATATATGCCAATACAAAAAATCAATTTCTTTGTATTCTTATATCAAAGTTCAATCATGTTTTTTTTTTCCTGTAAAACAAAGTATGATGTGCTTACGTAAGCTTGAATCAGCCAATTTCAACCAATAATATCACGACATCCACCCATCAATCAATCTTCAACTTTTAGCAACACAGAGCCAAGATTCATTAGTTAGTTAGCTAGCAACAGCATGGTACGTTGGCGCGTCTTCGGTGTGTACACCAAAATACCGTGGCTACAGGCCCGTCTGCCTGCTCCGTTAACGGGGGTGATGAAGGTGTTGAAGGAGGTGAGTAGTCCTCTACGATTGAATGGAGGCTAGCATCCAACTCTGAATCCCTGTAATTCTCCATGTTTGTTATGCCACGCCCACTTTTCAATGTTCAAATCAAATTCCTCCCAATGTTATGTCCCTGCCTATCCTGTTTCACTTGGAAATACGTCATGATTAAGAAGCTCGATACTCTCCCAATGCTGTTTCATCTCAATTTTTAAGCTGATATTTGTAGGATTTGAACATTTCTTCCTTTTGGCGACTCTTAGTATGATCAAAAAACCTGTTTGTTGGCGTTTGTTTGGTGTTAACATCCATACCATTACCGCAACCATTGCGTTGCATCCCTATGTGGAACTGTATTGTGCTGCTGTATGTTCTCTTTCCTCCTGCTCTCTCTCTCCTGCTCCCCCCCTCCCCCTTCAACCCAACCGGTCGAGGCAGATGACCGCCCACCTAGAGCCTGGTTCTGCTCGAGGTTTCTACCTGTTAAAAGGGAGTTTTTCCTTGCCACTGTCGCCTAGCGCTTGCTCATGGTGGGAACTGTTGGGTCTCTGTAAATATAAAGAGTCGGTCTAGACCTGCTCTATATGAGAAA